>JAOXXN010000446.1:94546645-94562665 GCA_026770055.1 Myrmophylax atrothorax
GGACCCTCCATATGCCACCTTTTTCTCTGTGCCTGAAGCTATGCCCCTTTCTTCTTGGAAGTGATAATCCCCTACTCCCATCCCTCAGCAATAGTTTGGGTGGCATAGAATAACAGCTGAGGCATGCCCACATGGCTCCAGGCTCTGCCCCCTCACAGCCTTGGCTGAAACTAGGATAAACTATAAAACCACTAATTGCAACAAAGAATCTGCAATGTCTCCAGAACACCGCCTGTTTATGCAGAAAAACCCCTATTAAGTTAATTTTAATTATTTTTTTTCTTTTATGTCTGCTCTTCTCTTTTTTCTCAGGAAATCTCTACACTGAACCAGCAACTTAATGGCTTTCATGCTTACTTGACATACTATGCTATTTTTAAATGCAACTCCTCATTGATTTCTAGGAAAGACAACTTGGGAACAGTGTGTGTTCCCTTAAAAGTGGTAGGACCCTTAACAGATTCACCAGTCATAGAATATCCATCTTACTTTACCTGGTAAGAATAAGACATCAAAATCTGGTAAAGTACATTAAGACAGAACATGTATAAGAAAGGTCTGATCCTGGTCCCCGTATAAGTTGTATTTACTATGTTCATGTCCTTGACTTCTATAAATCTAGTAGATTTTGATGTGAAAATTTTCAGTCAAATTAATAGAAGGTACCTGATTCAACTGTCATCAAATGTAGATCTATATTCTCGCACAGTGATTAATTTAGAACTCAGTTTACATCTTCAGCTCAGCTAGTTCTATCTCTGAGACTCAGCTATAGTGCTTTTGATTATTCTTGAAATTTTCCTTCTCATTTAAAAGACGACTTTAGACATCTTAGATTAAATCACGCTAAAATTGGAACAGCTTAGCCATCCTCTATGGGTAAGAGTTCTATGTATGTTCTTACATGTACATTTGCCATGTGGACTTTTAAATTCCTTGATCCCCAATGTACAGTGTGTGTAACAATCAGCTTCATATTTTATTTCAAGTGAATCCTGTAAAGTTTATTAAATCATCAAGACATCTGAAGCCCGCAGGGAAAGAGAAAAATAAAAAGGGATGCAAAAAATCACTAATTTTTTTATATCTGAGTAACAGAAGTAGAAAGAAATATTGTTATTAGAATGGTCAAAGAGAAAAAAATAAAAATGCTGGAAAGAAGGCTCTTTAAGCAGCTGAAAGACTGGCAGACACGATCATCATTTAGGGTTTTACCAGGGTGGGTTCTTATGGGACTATAAATACAGAAAGCACACTCTACATCAGTAGAAAAATAAATCCACCATGACTAGTGGTGCTTGGGAATGTTGGAGGGAATTCTGCATCAAACCACTCTTGCAAGGTGGAATGGAAAGTGATGTGGAAAGAAAGAACAGCAAAATGATGTGGTATGGTCTCTTGAGCAAAGGGCTGACAGTATACTTTATATACTGTAGACAAAAGCACAGACTCCTGAAAGCAGAATCCTCCCTTGAGTCCATCAGTAGTGTAAATTTACCACAACATCTATGGCAGTTAACTAGATGACTAGTGTGACATTATTCTCAGTCTGAAATATCTCATTTATTCCTATAGGTGAAAATACTTGCTAGCAACAATGAACTTGTTCCTCTATCTGTTGTGTGATTCTAGAATAGGTTTCATCAGCAATGGTCAGCCTCAGGTTTTAAAGATATCAAACAAAGTAGGCCAAAGTGTGCTTCCAATTTAAATTCTAGCATAACAGAAAGAAGCCATTCAATACTGTTGAGTACTGACAGAAAAGGGAGGAGGTACTCTATAATAAATACACAGGTACTAACATCTAATCCTGAAAAGGCAATAAACTGTCCCATATAATTTTCTGACACTATTTGTTTGCACTCCTTGATAATGATCACCATTGAAGTTCACGATTTTGGCATGATATATTGAGATGAGAATTGTGGGATGTATTACGAATTTTTTCATGGAGGTTCCATGACTGAAATATTATCAAGATGAAGCATTGAATGCTAATCCTCTCTTGCAGTTTGTCTTTTCTGAAAATCCAGTCCTATGACCTTGCTGATGCGGGCCATGGTGACAAATCTCTTCCTAGATTATATTGTTTTCTTTATAAGGAAAATATAGTTTTCTGGGAGGTGGAGAAAGGGGAAGTTATTGCCTCCCTTGTTCTATTTTCTAGTCAGGGAAGTGTTGGAGTTATACCTTGGTCCAACAGTTTAGACGAGCCTGACAGCTCTGTCAGCTGTTGCAATACAGAGTGAAGGAGGTATTGAGGAAAAGTTGGATAACAGTGAGAATGAGGAGATTAGTTCCTATAGCTGAAAGATAACATCTATGATAGAGCTGAGAATCTTTACGTCTCTACCTAAATGAAACTGTTTTACTTCTGAGCTGAAAGTAGAACATTCTCTTTAGCAGTATAGTGATCCTCTTTTGTTTTTGGATAGAGATATTCAAAAACATTGCAAGCAATCCTAATGTGAGAACTCTGTAGAATTTGGCACAGAGTTATCAGCACTTTCTCTAGGCTAGGTAGTAACATAGGAGAAGATAGGGACTATAATTTCAAATATGAGTGCCGATTGCTCAGTCATACTGACTGCAGTTGACCTTTAAGAATATCAGCTTCTTTGGGACCAAAAAGCAATAGGTTTCCTGTAAAGTTCTCTGTGCCTGATTATTGTTATTACCCCACACTGAACATTTCTCTCCCTCTGCAGCTGGAATTTTAATTGGATATTCCATTCCTGTAACAGCTGCCAAGAAGCTTTGCTCTTCCCCTAACTGCTCTATTACAGTTACACAGCACCAAACACAGATAAGCTTTTTTTACTCATGAATACTTAAATTTTTATCTTATTTCAGTTAATTTGGCTTCTTAAGAAATGGATGGAGCCTTAAAGTGGTTTAAAAGTATTGGTGGCTTTCTTAGATTGACAGGGACTGGCATAGTGACATGTTGAAGCTTTGTTTGAAGATGATGACTAAGTGCAGTGAAGACATGCCAACATTCATCCTCGTCATGTTGCAGCTTGCTAGATTTGTGCAAGAAAAGCAAGTTGCCTTGTATATGTATTTTGCAATACCATAGGAAAAGCTGGATCTGACAGATGAGGAAGAAGATCTATTAATGTTTCTCTACTGTAAGCTGCAAATACCTTTCAGAGCCACCACCTGCACATTTCCTCAGGTTGAGCATTATCTCCCCTTGCCCAAAACAGAATAGTTTCTCCTCATGGAAGGCCAGCAACATGTCCTTTCCAGGCATCCCCTGCTCAAATTCACATTCTGGGGTCTAGTCCAGGGATTCATGGTGCGATTTGGAGGTTGGCCAGCCCACACATTGTGTTGTGCATTTCCTTATCTGAAGAGGCAGCTAGCAAATGTTGTGATAAGAACAAGACCATTTTTTCTCCATTCATTTAATTTTTGGAGTCTCACTGCTCCTATGTCTCTAAGATGATTGGACAGCCTGAGAAAGGACTGTGAATAAGCCAATCACCAATCTGTGTCCTAAATATTGACTTTGGCTACTAATAACTTTTAGATACAGGAGCAAGTGCTCTTATTGGCTGCCAAAGGACAGAATTGCTTACTAGAAAAATCGGGCTAACAATCTGCTTCACAGAGAAAATACATCTGGGCTCACCTTAAGTGTGTTGGCTGTCTCAGAAAACAAAATATCAAGGCCAATGAAATGAAAAGGATGATAAATATAAATACTCACTTGCTGTTTACTCCATATATGCTCAAAAATAAGGATCTACATGTAGTCCCTGATTATAAATTGTAGATTAACACTTGGTTTGCTGGTAGTTTAAGAATGGTATAGAGTAATGGTTGCTCTGTAGATGCCAAGTGCAAACTATATTAAAATGGAAACATAATTTCCCTATTATTGAAAATGGTTTACTGATCTTCTGTTACATCTTTGTTTTGTATTCAGGTAAATAGATGATTTTAAAAAACCTGGTTTACTATCCATTTATGTTCTATCTTCTTCTATATTTTAATACCTAATCATTTTCTATTTCCTTATTATTTGGTTTCTGTGACTGATCCTTCTTTTAGAGAAGACCTGAGGGTTCAGTAGCTAAAAAGTTTAAAGAGATTTTGCCTGCCTTATATTGTTTATTTAACCAGAGGTAACTTAAAAACAGTTTTCAAGAATGAGTAAACACTTTCCCAAGAAGTCAGGGTCATTTGGACACCTAAAGTTTGAACAGGCCAAACGGAGAATTCTCAAAGTCTCTAGTCATTTGTGAGTCAGTCATATTCCTTTCTTGACTTTCAAATATAAAGTAAACAATTTTCGGTGGAGAGAAAGGACTTCACCGACAAGCTTATGAAGTTTATAGTGAAGACCCTTTATTACACATAGCACACGGTTTATATAGGTTTAGAACTACAGCTTATAGGCTGAAAAGAGTTTCACCCCACCACGCTAAGACCTTTAATTGGATAAACCCCATATCTCACAAGTCCAGTGTTTATAGTAACTTACCCTGGCTGTTTCCATGCACCTGCAGAGTTCTGTGGGAACTTACTGTGTGAATCTCTGGGGAGTAACCTCCTCCCTACCAGCCAGCAGCAGCTGAGCTCTTTGCTGCTTCTGGCTGATAGCTAAGTGTCACAGGGATTGTGCAGGCTGGCTTCAGTCTTACAGGATCTTATATAGATCTGAATTGCTCACTTGTGATCTTACTGTACCAACACAAAATTTTTTCCATTTTAATTTTCTATTGCATTTTTCTGTTCTTCTCCCTTTTTTTATTGTAATTCTTTCCATTTCCTACAAGATTCCTCTCTAATTCTCATATTTTGGTTTCCATGCTAATTATTTACATACCGTTAGGAATCTTGCATATGATTTTCCAGACATCTGATTTAATGATCTCAAAACTTTTCTGGCCATAATAATGCTATTTTGAAAAGGTTAATGATGGAGTATCATCACCATCTATACTAAGTCTGCTGGTGAAGCCTGAACTCATTCCAGGTTAGCAGCAGGTAATGCCAGGTACCACAGTTCCTAGGAGGAACAGGGTCTGGCCAGGAACCCAGAACAAGGCTAGTCTATACAGTTCAAAAAATAAGGCATAGAGGAAAAGAGGTAGATATGAAGTGTGAGTAAGCCATGCTCCTTTGCTTGGAGCATTCTATTCAGGTCTCAGAGGTCAGCTGGTTGCTCAGGTCAAAGGACTCTTCAGTGGTTTTGTAGGAGTACCTCTTGTAGATGGTGTACCTGTAATCCCAGTAGTTAAACACGTGGTTAAGATCTTGCTATCTGCACAGCAAAGCCATTCAATGGTGCAACAGAGCTGCACTCCTTCCTTCTCAAAGAGCCTCACATCAACTCTTAGAAGCCTATCTCAGAATGAAAGCATGTTATAAGGACAAAATGAAGTAAGCAGCAATTTACATCAACTATCCTGACAATCACATGTGAATGTCAACATACCATACTGTGTGTTCTTTCAGCTTTCTAAGCTCACACCTTTAAAATTCAAATATGCATGTGAGCCCCCTGCAAGGAATCCACTTTGTATTGGAGAAGACTACAGACTGATAAGAGCAGACAGTGCCTATTGGTGATGCAGGTGCTATTGTAGATCTTGGCCTGCATCACTGGGGCAAATGTAAGAAAAATATCTAATTGTTCCTCAGAACTTGCCTGTTCAGGATTCTTTCAAGTATGTCTAAAGATTACAAATAAGTTATTAGCAAATGTTAAACTTGTGATTAAAGCTTAATAATATGCAGGGTTTATAGACTAATTGAAGAAATAGCTTGGAATTGTACTTGGAACCTATGTCCAGCTGATTTTGTATGCTAGTAAATTTTTAGTAGCATGCTTCAGTTCAGAAGGTATTGGAAGGTGGAGTGACTTTAATTTTCCTCCAGGAAACCTATTTTTTTCACAACTATAAGCAGAATGCCATCTGTTGACTTCTAACAAGTCCGTTGAGCTGGAGTTGCTGTGGTTGACATTGCGTGACTCCTTCAGACACCATTTTGAAGTTAATAGGGGTATGATTAAGGATGGTCAATAATTCTGCAGACCTGCCACAGTGTAAGGTTTCCCTTGATCTTTTTGTCCATTATTTCTACTCATCAATACTATTTCTGCAGTCCTCGCTCACATCATCATCTTTGATTTGGCTCTTTTTTTACTGAGTGACCTTTTATATGGATCAGAATAGTGCAGGTAAAGTAGCAAAGAAACAGCAATTTCGGAATCATCAAAGGATATTCCGTGCTTTTCCAATGTAAAGTCAGCAAAATCTTTGTCATAATGCAATCCTCCTATTTTATAAATAGTTTCCTTTGAATCCTTTGTTATCATTTAACATGCTTGCAGAATTTCTTCTTATCCAAGTAACTGTTTTCATCCAGATATAATTTGCTTTCCACCTTGCACTTGCTTTTATTAGAATACTGTAGCTGATTTTTTCTCCTTAGGCAGTATTCTTAAGTCTGCAAGATCACTTTTATGGCTTTTTTTAAAAATAGGTCTCTGTATTTTACTTTACAGTAAAATACATTATTTAGGGTGTTTGTGAAATGCCTGTAAATCATATGTGAGACTCAGAAGTTTATACTTACTGTTATGAAGGATAAACCTTGGATTTGGAGGGAAAGGTAAACAAAATCTGGGTGATATTCCTGGCCCAATTATAAGCGTTGGTCTGGGGAAGCTTGTGAAACCACTCACTTGCTTGAAGTTAAATGTGCACTTAGCTTTTTTTGAAGTCATGGATGAAATGCATAATTAACTACAACAGAAAACAACAAAATCATAAGAATATCACATGTGTATCATGTAGTAATGGTGTACAAAATAGTAGTAAAACTGTTGGATTTCATCAATAATAATTTCTGTGTCTGAAATAAAAAAGTAAAGTATCCTAAGGCTTTTAAATTAATCTGTGGAGATGTTTTTACATCACTGATATGGGACTATCTTATTCATAGTTGTGTATCAATAATTTGTGTTTACCTAGCCAAACGCATTAATCACTCATCATTTTCTTATCAGAGGGATGACTGCTGATTTGGAGAACTGAAAGTGCCCATCTATTATAAATTTTATGTTTCATTTTCCAGGGCCTTGGAGATAACATGTTGTATCTCCTACAAGACACCATTTGTAAAACATAGCAACCATCATTCTAAAGATTTCCCAAAATGGTCAACGCTATAGCAATAACACATGAAATTACCAACATCACTATTGTTTGTGAAGGAAACAAAGATACTGCAGTATTCAGGTTTAAACCGAGTTTTCTATCAAATTCAAAGAAATTCCTAAAATGATAATGTTATTTTAAATAGCAAACATCAGGAGACAAGGACTCTTGTGGAGCCCTCTAAAGTGCAGCTTTCTAGGTTATTTTGTCTATCATTTTGTATATCTAATAACAGCAGAAAACAGTGTGCAGCTATACCAAAACTTCAGCTTGTGTGTGTAGTTTTCTTTAATGTCAATACAAGGTCACCATCTGGGGCACAACATGTCTCAGTGGAGCAACTCCCAGTAGTCCTGAAGGAAGCTGGAATGTTGCTGTTAGTCTCAAATGGAATCAAGATTTAGACCAAAGCACTTGAACAAAAACAGTAACAAAACCTCCCAAACTGATATGTATGCTTCATTGTTGAAATGTTCTTCATTTTTTTGCTGATCACAGTTATTTTCTTATGAAAGGAACTGCAAAGTTGTCCACACACATGCCTCTGGAGATTTCATCATTGCCATTTTTTTTCTGTGTTAAATCACTACTAAATTCAAATATACCAACCATTTTAGAGAGCATATACTAAGATTTAATCCTGCAATATCCAGAGAACTCTTTCTACAGTTGATGGAAAGGGATACCTTCAAAGGCTGTTGTTCTGTCTCAAGAGGGTGTCTGCAATGAGTAGGGTGATCTGCACTTCATGTGTGACTGGTGACAGAAGAAAGCAGATGGTGTATTTGTAAGATGGTTTAATTGTAAGATGGTTTCCTGGATAAAGCAAAATAATTTTTAAAATATGTCTACTTCAGTGAGTAGTGATGAAGGGCATAGATCAGGTGCATCATAGAATAATTAAGGTTGGAAAAGACCATAAAGATCATCTAGTCAAACCTTCAGAGTACCACTGTGCCCACTAAACCAAATAGTAGAGAGCCATGTTGTGAGACACTGGCTTTGAATCTCACTGGAAAATTTAATTATTGAGTTGTGTGTACATGTAGCAGGGAGGGGCCAGGCTGAAGCCATGGAACTCACATGGGCTGCAGCTGCATGGTAGAGCACAGGGAAGTTGCATGACTGAGCAGTCAATCAAAAGGTCCCCATGGTAGCCTGCCCACACCACAGCCCCTGGAGCTTCTAATTGTCTGCATCACCCTTTACTCTGGCCTGGAGGCCCCTGAGTGGTCAGTGAGTCAGATGTCCCACCTTCCCACAGTAGCCAAACCACCTAAATACAGGAGGACATGGGCTCCATCTTGCCTTTTCTCTTGGGATCTGCTATCACTATGTGAAGCCTGGAGTTCCATAGGACTCTTTGGTGGTAGCTGTTTAATTCTCTTATTCTAATGTCTTTCTTTACTCCTCCTCTCTTCTTCTTTCTTTTCTCTTGTCTCCTCTCTTCTTTTCTTTCTATACTCTTTCTTTCTTAATGATTTGGGTAACATAAACCTGATAGTTTGTATTTTATTAAGATTTGTGAATTGGTGTGTGCAGAGTGCTTTGTGGAATGTTTCTTTTCCTTGTTTGTATGTTACTCCTGTGAAACTTTTGCCAAAAATGTCTATTTTCTCACTAAATTGAAATAAGTCTCTTGGGAAACACTTGCAACGCTCTCTCTTTACGTGATCTTGAGGTATTAAGAACCAAAGGCTTTGTAAAATTTGATGGGAGTTCTTGGAATTTTAAATATAAATAAAATGCCTGAGCAAGCTTGTGGCTTTGATCTGGGCTCTTACATGTTTACTCATTTTTTGAATGCTCCTAAGGATGGTGACTCTTCTGGGGAGTCTGTTCATATGCCTTACCACTCTTTCAGTGAAGAAATATTTTCCTAATATACAACCTGAACAACCCCTGCTGCAACTTGAGGCTATTTTCCCTTTTTCTACCCCTAGCTGCCTGGGAGAAGGAGCTGATCTTACCCTCACAACAACCTCCTTTCGGGTAATTGCAGAGTGGTAAGATCTCTCCTGAGCCTTCTGTTCTCCAGGCTAAACAATCCCAGCTCCCACAGTCACTTCTCATAAGACTTGTGCTCCAGATCCTTCATTATCTTTGTTGCACTTCTCTGGACACGCTCCAGCACCTCAAGGTTTTTCTTGTAGTGAGGGGCCCGGAACTGAACACAATACTTCAGGTGTAGCCTCACCTTTGCCAAGTACAGAGGGATGATCAGTGGCCTGATCCTGCTGGCCACACTATTTCTGGTACAAGCCAAGATGCCTTCTTGGCCACCTGTGCACGCAGCTGGCTCATGTTCATCTGGCTGTCGATCAGCACCCCTGGGTAATTTTCCACTAGGCCATTTTCTAGCCACCCTTTCCCAAGCCTGTAGCATTGCATGGGGTTGTAGTGACTGAAGTGTAGGACCTGGCACTCACCTTGTTGAACCTGACAATTGACCTCAGCACATCTATTCAGCCTCCCCAGATCCCTCTGCAGAGCCTTCCTACCCTCCAGTACATCAACAATCCTGCCCAACCTAGTGTTGTCTGTGAACTGACTGAGGGTGTAAGCAAACTTCTCATCCAGATCATCAACAAAGATATTAAACAGCAGTGGCCCCAACACTGAGCCCCAGGGAACACCACTTGTGACTGGCCACCAATTAGATTTAACTCCATTTACCACCTGTCACATGAAAAGGAGGGACAGAAATGCAAAGATTTCTTGTCCTGCCTGGATTAAAACAAAGTTATTAGATATAAGCATCCTCAGAATATTGAAGTCGAATAAACCCAATACTGCCTGCCTAACACTGGGCAGAACACAGATTGGACAAGTCGTCCAACACTCTTGTGAGGAACACACTTTAGCCAGGGGGAACTTTCTTTACCAAGATATTAGCTATAAGCATCCCCAGAACACCAAAGCTTTATAACCCAGATCAGCCTGTCTGTGTCCCACCTGAAGACTGAGGCAAAGAAGGCATTAAGTACCTCAGCCTATTCCTTCTTCTTGGTGACAATGTTCCCCCCTGAGAGCCTGACTCTTCTTGGCTCTCAGTTTGTTATAAATGTATTTGTAAAAACATTCTTGTTATCTTTTACAGCAGTGGACAAATCGAGTTCTAGCTGGTCTTTTGCCTTTCTAATTTTCTCGCTGTATGACTTAATGACATCCTCGTACTCCTGAGTTGCCTGCCCCTTCTTCCAAAGGTGGTAAAGTCTCTTTTTTTCTCTTAGTTCCAGTGAAAGGTCTCTGTTCAGCCAGGCTAGTCTTCCCCACTAGCTAGTCTTACATCACATTGGTATTGTTTATTTGATATCAGCACGATTTCTTTAGAGCTACAAAAGCGCTAGTCACAAGCAAGTGCCTTTTTTCTGGCATGCTCTGACATTAATTTAATTTCTCTTGTCCTGACTGCATCCAATTCCCTTTATCACTGGATTGTATATGAAATGTCAAATGCAAAGTGAATGTGCTAGGAAGAAGTAACTTGGCAAGAGGGTTTTAAGTAATGCCTGAATCACTTGTTAGTGGATTTGACCTCATTAGCCTTTCTAAGTAGGAGAAATGTTCTAATTCTTACTCATAAATGAAGAATTAAGAGATAGAAAAGGAACTGTTTTGATCAAAGCTAGGCAGTCACCTTTGTCATAAGACTGAAACCCTAACTTACAAAGACAGTTCTGTGCCAGTTTTACTTATAAGTGTAGTAGTTGTTGCTAGGATGTGGCAAATAACATGAACTACAAATTTCTGTGAAATAAGCTACCCATCCTAGAAAGTCTGGTATAACTCAGTTGCTGGACATCACTATTCTTTTCTTTCCTGTTTACAGGATTTAAGTTGACATCTCTACAGCTATTTTTTAACATTCCTCTCTCTGCTTATTCTTTATTCTTCCTAGTGTCTGTTCGAATGTCACTATATTTTTCATTATTAATTTTACTTTCCATCATCCTATCTGTTCCCACAGGTGAAATGAAGAAATATATGAAAGAAAAGATCCATAGCACTCAATTCCAACCCAATAACATCTCGGTGACTTTTGAATTATCACAGACAAAATGAAGATATCTGTGCTTAGTTGTAATTCATTATTCTCCCAGACATTTGGTGCAAGATATTAAATGCAATCATTTCAATGAATCAACCTGCTTCCCTTTTGAATACAGTAAATCATTCCAGAATAAAAAGGAAGGACTAATACCAGTCACTAATAAACTATTAGCTCATTGATGCTTTCATTGATGTGAATTAGTATAATAAATCTTAAAAACAGCAGTTACTAAGCTTGAGGTAAAAGCCAATATCATTGCTAAGTGTCACACTAGCAGAAGAAAGCAGTACATGACTGTATTTAGCAGTACAAAGAGTTTTTGTATAGCATTTTGCCTATTATATATCGTGCTTTAGCACCTTTTGCTGGTAACAAATTATGAATCAGAATCTTTCCCTTTAATACAAGTGTCATGGATGGAGCCACACACTTCACTTGTAAGAGAGAAGTAACAATATTTTTTACTGATACAACAAAGTTTGATGGTAAGTGTGGCAGTGTTTAACAAGATTTGATGGCAAAGCACACTTGATCATTTACTGCTTAGAGGACAGGGTTAGACAAAACTGTCAGGGAGACCTTCTTGTTGAGTCATGAGGTCCAGAAAGGACCCCCTCATGTCCTAAACCCCCATCAGAGAGGAGTTTAGGTGCTGCTGGATCCACTCCTAGTCCCAGACTTGGTCAATGGTTTTTGTCTAAAGGATCATATACGCATGATCAGTCCTTCATAGCACTTAGCTAAGATTTCAAAGTTAATTGACATACAGTCTTATTTGCTTGCCAGCAAGACATCAGGGTCACTGGTTCATAGAGTCCTTGGCTACTTTGTTGTCATCTCTCTGCAAAGTCCAGAGCAAGTTAGGTGCAGCTCACATCATCACAGTCACAACTTGTTAAAGCTTAAGTGGAGACAGGAACAAACTCTGGCACAACACGTATACAGAGTGAGTCACTTACATATATCCTGAAGAGTCTGAAATTAGTGATAAACTTACTTCAGGTGTTGAGTGGGTAAGAGTAGACAACATGGGTTAGTGTAGACTTTTGACTCATTCCAGATCTGTAGTCTAATATTTCCAAAGGTCATACCATGGATCATATACTCCAGAAATTGAAATTTCTGTGTTTCTTTTTGATGTGCTGTGGAGGCACAGAGAGGCTTAGTTTTCACAGTAGTCAAGATCAAGCTGCTTGGATGATTTGATTGACTTTTAGGCAAAAAAGTAAGTGTCCTTTGAGAGTATTGATGGTATTTGCAAATGAAGCCTGAAATAGGACCAGAACTTGTGAATTCTCCTTCACAAAAATATATATGCATTAAAAAGGCATCTGAAGCATATTTCTGAATAAGTGTACAAGTTTTAATACTACATTTTATAGTTGTATTAATTAATTATGTTTTATACATTCTCTAAGTATTTCCAAATTTAGTAAATGTAGTAGCCATTGGCAGATGTACTGGATGATTTTTATAGGTCCTTTCAGACTGAAATATTCTTTTCTACCCTAGTCTATTTTATTCTAAGATTTTTGAGGTGCAAACACCATGATCCATATGGAGCAGAGTGCATCCCATCTGTAAGGGCAGAATCACATCCTGAAGCGCTGCAAGCCACAGGAGATGGGAATATGGGACAGTTTGTTCTAACCGGTCATAGCTGCATGATTGAGAAACTGCTGAGAACAGTGAGCCTGATGGTGAAGGGTTTATGCTCATGGCTAAGTTTTATACTCACAAAGTTGTGTTTGCATTTCTGCAACTGGTAGAGATCTGTCAGCATTTCTATGACAAACAGGTATTCTGATATTAAGCTTAAGCAGCTTTGGCCTTTTAAGTACTTCCTGAGTGATAAAGGAAAAAAAAACCAAAATGAAAATAAATGGTATTCCAAAAATACGCACATTTAACTCACGTGCTACTGCTGTCATTTCCTCCATGAAAAGTGTGAACAGATCAAAATGCCTCTGGGTTTTCTGAGTTTTCTCCCATTTTGGAATGAAATGAAAGTATTTTAAATGTTTTTGTAACCTACTTGTTAGCAACAGTTGTAGATATTCAGCTATCCTGTTCACCTTGATATTTCTCTTTATTCTTTATCCAAAGATATATTTCTTAGAAGCATTGGAAAATGCCATTCAAGACACTGAGAAAAAAGAAATTAAATGTCTGTAATATGCCTGTCCTAAACTATCAAGTCCATTAATCTTGAATTAGATTGTTCTTCAAGAAAGCTGGTGACAAGAATTTTGCAATAAAACCAGTGAAGACATGGTACATACAAAGTTCCATGTAATTAAATTCTGAAAATGACTCAAAACTGCCTGTCTGTTTAATTTTATTGGCTGAAGAATATGTTTACTTATGCCTATATCAGAAAGGTCCAAAGCCAGGACCCCTAGTTTCAGAACATTATTATCAGTGTTGCTACCGTTTAACCGACCAGCCTAAGAGATTGTAGATTCAGGGTTGTGTGGGCAGCTGCAGGCTTGTGCAGATGACATGCAAGGACTGACTGCTGCACCGCGTGACACCACCAGCAGAGCAAGGGCTGCTCTGCAACAAAGTTTTTATATTGCTGAATTGGTTTTAAGAAGAGATTATCTAAAGGTTTCTGATGACTGAGTGAAGCCAGTATGAAGCAGATTACCGAAATACACAGAGCTGCTTTTTCTCTTCTCTTCTTTCAAGGTCCTGGAGGTGCAGAAGGAAGTAGTTTTGCTATTTGTGTGATATAAAATTTGAATATTTTTAATTTTTTATTTTTATTTCACATGTACTCTATATCTTGTAGTTTATAGTGTGCTATGTCTTCCCTGAGGCAGAAGTGCCACTTCCTCCCCCTTCCCCCACCCCCGGCACCCCCCATGCTGTTCTATATTTGAAGTTTCTAAAAATTATCTTTTTAATGGTATGGACACATTGAATGTATTAAGCAGTTAAAAATTGTGGAGTATTTGCCATGTAAATTAACAGAAGTTATTTGCCTCAGGAAATTATGTTATGTCTGGGTTTTATTGCTTCATCATATTATCTTTTACTTTCACAGCCTTTACTGTTTGTTTCGGGGTTTTTTGTTGTTGTTTGCTTTTTCAAAATTCCCACTTATTATTTAAAGTTACATTGGATGATCTGTCAATGTTTTTTTCAACTAGGCAACTATTTTCACTCAAATGAAATTGCTATGCCCCAAATGTTTGCTTTTATCAGCACATTATAGATTTTTTTTATTGAGGGCAAATTATTACAACTTGAGAACTCTAATTTTTGTGCACAGTAATTCTTATATGATTTAGAATTCTGTGAGCATACCCATACTAACATTATAACATATTACAAATTGGTAACTGTAGTTCCATTATCAAATATCACATAAAAATATATCTAATGGCCTTTTCATACAGGAGATACTCATTGTATTTTAAAAGAAGCTGGGTATATTCACTGTGACTGGTACAGTTTGTAATACTTTTTGTTGTGAGTTTTAAAGTCTGTCAGAATTCCCTGTACACAATAGAGCTCCTACCATATGTCAGGTGAAAAAATTGTATTTTGAAAACTCCCTAAACACCTACTTTTCAACAGTGGTTATTAAGGTTATTTATGGACATATCTATTCTCAGTGTGTGGAATTCATAGCCACAGGACGTCATAGAATAAAATATTGGAGCTAAATTTGAAAAGTATCTGGCTCATTTTATGACTAGAGTAATGTTTGTGGATAGTACATCTCTTAACATGGCAAGCCTGTGCAGGTACAAGTGTGAGAGCAGATTCATTGCCTTGAAGGAGAGAGGAACTTAGAATCTATCTCATTCTTTG
Organism: Myrmophylax atrothorax; assembly: GCA_026770055.1. Lineage (NCBI taxonomy): Eukaryota > Metazoa > Chordata > Aves > Passeriformes > Thamnophilidae > Myrmophylax > Myrmophylax atrothorax. Next base: position 94,561,700 of record JAOXXN010000446.1, read on the forward strand.
CTGAAGGTCATCCCATTTTGCAACACTCTTTTTGACTCTATTCAGTCAAAGCTGAATAGAATAATCCAAGGTTCATTTTTAGTACTTGTTAGTGCTCTTCTCTGGATTTACTCCAGATCCAAGTTCCTGTTCAGATAGCCCAAATTTAGTTATGTTTTGACTGTGCTAGCCCTCCTTGTCAGCATATCATGCTGAAAGGGTATGTTCTATGCACTCTTTCTTTAGCAAAGCCATTTTTTTAGAGAAATAGCTGAATATAACTCAACTACTATAATGATTTTACTTCCTAACGTGCAAATATACATTTATCATCTTTGATCCATATAAGTGACGTATTGTTATGGTCTAGTCAATGATTTTTTGTCATCATCAGATTTTATCGGCAGTAGTTTTATTACCCATCATTGCTAAAGATACCAAGTACCATTAAGCCTAAACTGGATCTCACAAGAAACATGACTTCCCATTTCCAATTACTTTGGAAAGTCTATTTGTTATCCAGATTTTCCTCCATTAGTATGTGTTTTATTGATTTTATACAGTGTTATATAGTGATAAGTGAAATAAAAAAAACACAGAAAATGAAATGGTTTAGATTATTCTGCTTCTTTACACAGTTGCCTTCTTCAACTGGATTTGCAATCCCATAAAACTGGTGACAAGTCTTAGATAAATGCAGAGTATTAAACACAGTTGGACAGATGTGATGTGTTTACACAGTAAGTTTTCACTAACACACACACACTCACCCCTCCCCAAACACATAGACATGTATAAACATATGTCTTTTTTTCAAAAGTTTACATCATGGATAGAGGTAAAACATTAGTCTTGGTAGACTGTTCGTCTGATCTACTACAGTGATGCAATATTAAAAAAAATGTTTATTCTACTTGTGGGGTGATGGCCCCTGATAAGCCTGGATGGGTTGAGGGAGACGCCTGAGGCCCACCCTGGAAGGGTGCT
>JAOXXN010000446.1:94562765-94594467 GCA_026770055.1 Myrmophylax atrothorax
TCTGATTGTCTGGAAGTGCTTACAGCTAATAACTTAATTAATACAGTTAAGACTAGAAATCATTGTATTTCTGTCTCACTCCCTTTCACGTGACACTACTTTTTCTTTACTTCACAATGAGATAAAAGGTCTAACATATGGACTGTAAGTGTCCTGCTAATTATTTAAAATTATAACCACACAATACAACAAGATCAGCTTGTCATTCCTCCAGGTTGGAACACATACAGAAATATTAACAGTTTGAACACCAGCCTACACCCCAAACCACTCTTCAAAGGTCAGCTGAAGCAGATGGACCTTCCCACATATAACCAGAAATATTAATTTTTAATGGTGTCTCTCCAAGACTCATACTACAAGACTGAATCCTGATAGTTCAAATATAATCATTACTTGCTGCAAATCTGTGTTTTATTAAAATATCAAAAGCAAGAACAACAAATAAGTGAATGGGAGAGCAACAATCACAAAAGACTACAAATCAGTTGTTATTTTAGGCATGTTTTCCTTGTTGTAATAACATCTATATGAGAAAATGTAGGCATTTAGCATGAAAGAGTGTCCTTGGGAGTCTCCTGTGTGGGCAGCTGGTCCCAGTAGAATGATGCAGGAGGCATCATCCAGGTGTATTCCATGCTGCAGCAACTGAGTGCTCCCAATGGAACTGTGTATGTCTCCTTCATGGTCTTAGTGACAAAGCTGGAAAACGTTAAGGGAACATTAAGGACACAGAAACTAGGATTGTTATTTATCCCTATCTTACAGCTGACTTGAGCTTTGGAGTAGAAAACCTATTTTCTGCTGCTAGCTGAATAGATGTGTTTAAGCTGTAGAGACTCATGCTCTTTTGAGGGAGCAAAGCTTTTTCATGCTAAAGTATCAGTGGTTAAAGCATTTAGCCAGAAAATTGCACAAAAGTCCTAACATATGCATATCTTCCAGTTCCCCAAAGAGTTACATAACCAATTGCTTGGAGAATACCTGGAGGCAACTCCGCATTGATCCTGCTGGGGCTGTGTCCGAAGGACAAACAAGAAATTATGTCATTCTGTCCTGGAGGAACAGAAGAAGGTTCCTACTGTTGTGTTCTAAGGCCCATGGCTGTTTCTGGTGACGGGGATCCATGTAATGTGAAACACAGAGCGGAATACAGATCTCCTGTACTCTGAAAAATTATTTTTATGACCAGAACATTAGCTGGTAAGGCAGTGCTTACTACTGGACTTAACTGCTTTTGATGTATTTTAAGAAGGCTTGAAAATACCCTGTGAGTAGGATTATTTAGGCAAGCAGTTAGAGTTTAGATATTACTATATTAATATATCATATCCACACTGTTACTGTCTTTGAAAACTTATGCATAAGGAATGTCTGTGTTTCAAAATGTAGGTGATGAATACTATAGATACTGAAAGATTGGCTGGCTACAGATGGAGATGTCTGGCTTTCCGAATAGATTTTCTGAAAATACATGACTCGCTCTTTTAAGCACCTAAATGGGCTCTCTGGATCTCATGCACAGCCTTAATTTGCAAACCTGAATGATTAAATACAACTCCCTGTGCCAAAATTAGTATTTAGACAGGTTAATTAGAACTAGAATAATTCCATCCAGTGTCTCTGAAGCTTTTCTTTGTAGTGGAACAGCAGCTTTTTCTCCTCAAAAGGCTATAAAACTAATCATAGGAGGTATAAAATAGTGCGCTAGCATGGAACTCACTATGATTTTAAGCCCAGATGTTAATGTTTTACTATAGTCTATAGCATTCAGTCTTAAAACACTCTATGATGTGCAAACCTGTGAGTAGTCTCCCCAGCTGCACTTAGGTCTCTTGTAGTCATGCATGTTTGCATCTCAAAACTCAACTTCTGATTTATGAGGGGCAGAAATTCTGTAATGGAATTCCTTTCTTAGTTTATTATTAAGAAGTGGCTACCATGTATTATTTATCTGCATCTGTATTTCTCCATTAATGTGTTCAGAAAGAGGAAAATAAAGCATCAGCCTTTGCTCCATTTTGAAAGATGGGAAGAGATTGTGCTGTTTAAATTTATGTTTCAAATTAAAGTAGCTGAAGAGTTGGACATTATTTATTTATTGTATTTGTTTAAAATTTTTAGCATAAGAAAAATGGTATTTTTAAAATGAATAGTCCAATTCCTAAGTATCCTAAAGTATGAAAAAGTAATAAATTTTTCCATATAGAATAGTAGCATTTTATTAAAAACACTATCCATAGTCTGTACTTGCAGTCAAAGGAGAAAATATGTAAGATAAAACATTCTGTCAACTTATCTTTATGACATGAAAAATACAACTGAAAGAAAAGGTACATTACCAATAGAAAAATCAAATTACCCTATGTATATTTAAAAAATGTCAGCTTATTTTTCATGTATTTCTCATGAATGCAAACGATACCTGTTTCTTGTTGAGCAGACCTGATGAGTATAATATTCAATAAAAATAAAAATGGGATCTGTTCACATGGCTGAATTTCCCTGGATTCAAAGCTCTGAAGGATTCAAACAAAATCAAAGGTCTATGTTTCTTATGCCAGAAAGGGAAACATTATCAAGAAACCATTGCATGCTATTGAGCTGCCATGGAATGGTTTTTCCCAGTGGTTGTATTCATGGCAGTAAAAGAACATGATGTACTAATTATAACTGACAGTAGATTATTCTGCTTAATATGAAGAGTGTGTTATGGCTATTCTGTTAAGGAGATGAAGCTCTTTGCTGTTAGTGTGATATTCAGGTAGCAGTGACACTTTCACATAACAGGTCCAGCTTTCTTTGATTTTAAGATTCTTCACAGCCAAAGCATGCATAGATATACAAGCAGACAGACTGATAAATACATAGATGAATGCATTTTATGTGCTTAAATGTATAAAACTCTAACTGAAATAATTCAGACCTTAGCCAGCTTCCACAGTTGAAGGTGTGTATTTACTTTCTAAAAGTCATATGTGAACCAGGAGACTCACAAAAAAAAGAAAAAGCTCCCATACCTACAGAAACAACAATTCTTTGTTCTTGTTCTTGGCTAAACAACTAGTATACTCTTATGCCTTATGCAGGGGTACAGTAATTATTTGCTTTTGGTTTGGTCAGTATCTTGGGACAGGTCAGGAAAACAAACCCATCTCTTATACACTGTAAGTGCAGCTTTTTGTTATTATCAAATTGTCTAAAATCTAGCATAATAAATTGATCATTACTGTTTAAAATCTTTTCTAACTATATAGAATGTTTCATCACTGTGGTTAAGGCAATTTAAAAGTCATCATTTGGTTTGATTGTGCACGTTGAGATGGGTTAGGCCAGCATTACTGGGTTATTCAAATGGCCATTTTTCATAATATATTTCTCTCTTTCTCCATCCAACATAACACTTCACCAGCAATAAAACTAGCTCTAAGTGAACTAGTTCATCTGCACTTCAGTGTAGCCATGAACTTGGGTCATGGAAACAATACACCTGCATCAGAGCCATATTGACTGCCCAGTGAATATGGTTGTGAATAGCCCCTGGAGAGGAGGATGATTAGTCCAGGCCCTGCAGTTATATCACTTCCAGTTCTGAACCTAATTCATTCGGAGCCAGCCTGGAAATCCTCATGCAGGCATATCCAAAGTGTAGCACTGCAGCACATGCATTTGTCTGAAACACAGCTAATAATAGCTGTGACTTACAAGGAGAGCATAACCTTTTTACTTCAAGGTACCCTTTGCCACAGTAATCTATATCTCTGTGAGTTTGAGATAAATCTGTTGTAGTATACTCTGGGTGAGTATAAAGGCTGAAACGGAAAGAGGACTGTCTGCAAAATACAGTTGCCCATGTAGGAAGCATTTTGTGTTTGTGCAACATTGATCTCCAGTGACTGCCAATTTCTTTCTGAATGGAGGTTGACTGTAAAGCTCAGGCTGCGTGAGATCCAAGTGCTACTCTCTGTCATCATGACATGCTGAATAGTTATTATCAACTCTCATTACAGGCAGGACAGTGGGGACAGAAGCGCTTGTCCTCATGTCCTTGATGACAGATACTGGGATTTAAAATTAGCACTTTCTACCAGGACTTTGCTCCCTTGGCTTTTCATATTGCAAAGGTAATCTTTTTACCTCTGAATTTAGGTCACAGAAACATTGAATTTCATACAAATCCTGTTGCTTGATATGTGAAATACTGTATCATTTAGATATATTTTGTATTGGACAAGACAGTGTTTGAAATGAATGAATGATGACAGCTATTACACCCAGCTATTACACAGGTGACTCAAGCTCATCATGGATGCTTATTTACATTTTCAAATTGAAAAAGCTAAAATAATAATCAAATACAAATTATGTAGATGGAGATCTCACTAGCGTAAGTATGTCCATTTTTCTAGATCAAATGGATCAACTGCTCAATTTCTCATTGTGTTCTATGGTCATGGTTAGGATAGAAGGTGGTGCCTATAACAACCTTGTGCTATATTTTTGGGGGGTGATTATCTGCATGTACACAGGCACATATTCATTCAGTTTTCTGGAATTCTGCCTGAGATGGTATATCTAAGCAGTGTTTCTCAAGCTTCTTACAATCAGTCATCCTAGTTCATTGTCAGGTTTTTATTTTCCTTTGCAAAATTCTGGGGTCATGATAATTTTGGTAGTAAGAAGCTGTTATCACCAGATATTATGGGAACATTTCATTATTCAACAATAATCCAAATTTTGGAATTATAATACATGCCAAAGTATCATATCTGTCATTCTGCTGAATGTACTCACTTTTATCAGCTTTTGAAGAAGCATCTATGCAGAAATGAGCAACAGAAGAATTAATTCAAAATTAAGAGGTGAAAAACTCATTACCATATGTTGCTCACCAAGCCATAGAACTGAGATTTTGCAGTCTCAGATAATACCCTAAAGATAATAACCTAAACTATGTGTGATGGTTTGTTAGTCATTGAAAATAAGCAGCTAGGAATATAAACCACATCTCATTAGTCTAAGATTACTGATGCAAGGTCGACTTTAGAGAGATAAGTAGAATGTGTTACAAAAGCTGTGATTCTGGGTTGTTGTTCTAAAAATGTTTATAATTCTTTTATCTGACCACGTGTCATGTTGAGGAAAAAAAAGTTAAACAGATTGGAAAAGCTAGAATTTATCAGGTTTGTCTCTCTGTGTAATAGGAGAATATTTTATTTCCTTTATTTACTATCCAAAGGATGAAAGTACAATCCACTTTGCTCAATACCTTAATCTGTCCATGCTCTTTGCATGTTACCATAGAAAAAAAAAGAAAGGGAAAAATTGTGAATTTGTAGGACAGTTTACATCCACTTTCTCATTCCTAAATATAAATAAATGCCAAATTTCAATAGATAGATAAATGTGCAGTGTCTTTCGGGAGTTTAATTTCAAACATTTCATCTAGAAAAATATTTAACTTCAAAATGGTAATAGAAGACAAAGAATTACTCCAAGTATCTGCATCTTTGCTTTCATCTTTACTAATCCCTTTGGACGTACAGAAAATCAAACATAGAATGGAAACGTGTGCTCATCTGATCATTCCTGAACATTTGTGAACACTTGGGAACATTCCTGCCTATTTAATGCTGTCCGTAGGAAAGTGCAAAAAGCCACAACCACCAGATATACTAAAAATTAATCCTAATTGTGAGTCTGACAAGTGTGTCTGCTAATATTTTTAACATCTTTCCCAGATGACTCTGATCTAAACCTCAGGTTTTCAGTCAACAGTGCATCTAACTCACAGTACATTATAGATAATTTGTAGAAGTCTTTCAGCACTTGGGGATTCTTACATAGGCAGATCTCTGCTGGCAGATGACTGTTTTCTTTCCTTATGGTTATGAGTGCTGGGGCCCAAACTGCTTGCTGAAATGTTTTCTTGTAGCAGGATCCAAGTAAGAAATTCATATATATATTCATATGTATATATATGAAGATATATCAGAAGCTATTTAAGAAGTATATAATTCAATTGCCTTTCAGTGTATAATTTCATATGCTAGGATCTTTTAATATTTCCTGATTGCAATAAATGGTTTCTTCCTTGGTTAATAGCAAAATCAAGTAAGTATTTCAGCTGACTTGCACATAAGTCAATGAGTGAGTGTTGAGTAAACTGTTAGTTGAGCTACCTAATTGCACATGACAAGTGTGCAAAACTAACTTTAATGATAAAAAACATTCCTGGAGAACTTCAAATGCTGACACTAAATATGTGAAGTATTAAGGTTTGCTAATTGGAAACTGTTTACTTAATTAGAATACAGTGCCTGTGTGCTAATTCAAATGAGAACAGTCAATATGTAGCTAGGAGACATAAACAAAAGGGAATTACCTACCTTAAAAACACATTTACCTTAATTACAGCACTCAAGTTTTGAAAGTCTGTTTTTAATGAAAATGAGAGAGCATTATAAAATTAGTTGAATTTAGTATATTGTTCATGAGATTAATTATAAAATTACACTTCTAATACACTAACTGTATATTTTCTTTGCCATATTCTCAACATAAGAAACATTACTCAGGAAGTGTTGGTATTTTATTGTATTCAAACTTAAACTTTGATCTCATTTGCCCTTGATGACTTTCTGTGGATGAGAAAGAATGTCCTGCAATTTGTACTAACAATGCTGATAACAGAAAGATCAGTGTTCTAAAAAAGACACAGTAATCCAAATATAGCTGTCTGCAGCTTGGCAATCAGCAGGAAACACCATGACGTGCACACCAGAAGAAAGTGAAAGCAGGACCTGTTAAGCTAAATGTCACTTTCAGAAGCACCACTTTAGGATGTAAAGTGTCTTGGCAGCAGCACATGTGTTTTTGATAATGAAATGTTTTTCCTAAAGTTGTTTTTTATGAGAATCTGTTTCTTCTGAGAGTGACCATGAACTCTGTCACAGACGTGATACCTCCCCTGCTGTGAACAAATATTGGCATTGGGAACAAGCTGCCTAGCAATATTTGTGATTCACTCTGTCTTCTTATCTAGTTGAAAAAGCATGTCAAATCTTAGGACTAACATGTGTTATTCTCTACTCTTTCAGACTAAACACACTTAACATCAGTCTTGGTACCAATGAATACCATGATGTGAAAGAAGAAATAAATGATACACTTGCTGTTTGAATTTTGAATGAGAATATCATTCCTACACCAGGTGAAGCAAGGACATGAAGCTGAGAGCTGCAGCAGTAGATTCAAGAGGGGCTGCAGTGCAGCTTCTTCTTTCACTGAGGACACTTGATTTTCAGAAATGCTGCACAAAGCCTAGGAATGTCACAAGCAAATGGCAGCTGCTGCAGCTTACCTCTGGTCACTCAACATTGTGGTTCTGCCATAGCAATGTAAGAGTTCCTTATTGAGTGCCTTTGACTGAAAATTGCAGGCTGATTTAATTTCTAAACTAAGTCTCCCCTGATCTTTTAAGAGCCATCTCTAATGGTGCCTTTCTGATGTTTTTCCAAAAACAGCTAAGGTAAACTTGAAACGTGGTCTTAACAAATGTGTACATCCAGGCTCAGCCAATGTCTTTCCACTCTATTCCATTAATACAAAGTAGCTGAGATTGCCTTGTATCTGAACAGCAGTAAATACTCTAATCACTGTTGTTTGTTCACAGGCAGCCGAGTTTTTCCATCTCCTTCCTATATTAAGCCTCTTGCTTCCCCTTTGTCAGCAATTCATAGCCCCTAATCATACTGCTTACACCTGGGTTTGCTGGCCCACTTGCAAATATTCTCACTGGAATCCCTCAGGTAAATGAATAAACAATAAATTCAGTGAGTGGAGGAAGATGAAACATGGTGTGTGGGAACACAACACTATTATAACACCAGATAATTTCAGCTGCTTAAACCCAGAAATCCATTAAGAGTTATATGAGTACAACTAAATGGGTTTGGGACTAAGGCACAGGAGAGAGAAGGTGGATGCGACTTTGTAAATCAGAATTCTGGTGTAAAATTATGGGTAAAAGATAAAGTCATGAGTGAATCCTTGCTGATAATATATCTTCCCTTTCCCTATTCCTTCCCTTCCCTTTTCCCTTCCCCTTCCTCTTCTTTTTCCTTTTTCCCTTATAGAGGGTAAAATATAACCTTTCCCCCCTTACTTTGTTGAAGACACAGGTTTTTTCATTTGGGGCTACCTACGCCTTCCTCTGTGTCAGTGCCCCTGAGGTATCCATTGTAGGTCATTGCCAGATGAGCATCACTGGCATCAGTGTGTAATATTATCTGTGATTGCAACACTGAGACCAGGAGGAGAAGCATTTAATGCTACCAGCTGCTGTCAGACACAGCACACATGTATTCTTGAAGCTTCTTTCCAGCGGCAAGGACTTCTTCCCTAAAAGAGAGGCTCTTATTCAAATGACAGCTACGGGACTGCAGAGCTGTGTTTATTGCAAAGCTTTTAGCTACATGGGGCTCAGAAGATTTACAGTGGTATCAGCCTCTGTTTAAAACAAATCACTGATGGACTTGTGTCACAAGATCTTTAAATGCACATTGGTCCATAATTGGTTCACCCATCAGTGTGAACTTTTCACTCAGTTGATAATTACCTCTGGCTTGTATTAGCTTGTTGCTGCTTTCTCAGAAAATGGCCCAATTATTGTGTACAGGCGTTCATTAGACAAGCAGCTTCACATGAGGTTTAATTTCTTTGTGTTTTGCTGCCTGATCCCCAAACCCCACATCCCAAGATCATACGGGGGTTTTATTACCCTTATGTTTCCTCTCTACTAGTGGTCTGTTTCTGGCATCTACCTGCAGGCTGTGACCACACAATCCCTGCCAGCAGGAGGGATCACAGAATCAACTAGGTCAGAAAAGACCTCTGAGATCATTGAGCCCAACCTTTGATAGAACACCATCTTGTCAAATAGACCATGGCACTAAATGCTGTGTCCATTCTTTCTGTAAGCACCTCCAGGGATGGTGACTCCACCGTCTGCCTGGGCAGCCCATTCCATTGTGTAATCACCCTTTCTGTGAAGAATCTCTTCCTAACCCTCCTCTGGCACAGATTAAGACTATACCTTCTTGTCCTGTCACTAGTTTCCTGGCAGAAGAGGCCAAATCCCACCTGGCTATAACCTCCTTCCAGGCAGTTGCAGACAATGATGAGCTCATCCCTGAACCTCCTCTTCTTCAGGCTAAACAATGTTAGCTCCCTCAGGTGATCCTTATAGGACATGCCCTCCAGACCCTTCACTAGCTTCATTCTCCTTCTCAACCCACTCCAGCAACATAATATCCTTCATGAATTAAGGGGCCCAGAACTGGATACAGTACTTGAGGTGCAGCCTCACCAGCACCAAGTACAGAGGTACAATCACTTCCCTAGTCCTTCTGGTCTCACCATTCCTGTTACAGGCCAGGATGTCATAGGTCTTCTTGACCACCTGCACACACTTCTGGCTCATGTTTAGCTGGCTGTCAACCAGAATTCCAAGGCCCTTTTAGCTGAACCATTTTCCAACAACTCTGCCCCAAGCCTGTAGCACTGTATGGGATTATTGTGGCCAATGTCTAGGACCCAGCACTTGGTCTTGTTGAACCTCATGCTGTTATTCTAAGCCCTTCTGTCCAGCCTCTCCATATACCTCTGCAGAGCCTTCCTACCCTCTAGCAGATTGACATTCTGACCCAACTTTGTGTTGTCTATGAATTTACTAATGTTAGACAACTCCCTTCTCCAGATCATCAATAAAAATACTAAACAGAACTGGGCACAACACTGATCCCTGTGGCACACCACTGGTGATTGGCCACCAGCTGGATACAGCACCATTCACCAGCACTCTCTGGGCCCAGTCATCCAGACACTTCTTAACCCAATGGAGAGTGCACCCAACCAAGTTATGGGCTGCCAGCTTTTCCAGGAGTATGCTGTGGGAGACAGTGTCAAAGACTTTGCTGAAGTCCACAACCTCTCTCTCATGCACCAGGTGGGTCATCTGTTCATAAAACGAGGTCAGATTGGTCAGAGAGGACTTGTCCATCCTAAACCAGTGCTGCCTGTGTCTGATCCCTTGGTTGTCCTGTATGTGCCGTGTGATTGCACACAGGATGATCTGCTCCATAACCTTGCCAGGCACTGAGATCAGGCTGACAAGCCTGTATTTCCTTGGATCCTCCTTCAGGTGCTTCTTGTGAATGGGCATCACATTGCCCAACCAATAAATCTCCCTGCTCAGCCAGTCGTCTTCCCCACTGGCTCATGTTATGGCACGGTATGAAACCAGGGATGTCCTGCTCCTTTGACTTCCAGATTTCTTTCTTAAAGTATGTCCAGCTTTCCTGTGCCCTTTTATTTTGAGGGGTGCTTCCCAAGGGGCTGTCCAAATCAGTGTCCTGATTAGGCCAAAGTCCACCCTCCAGAAGTCCAGGGTAGAGGTTTTGGTGGTGCCTCTCCTTACTTCACCCAGTATAGAAAATTCCAATATTTCACGATCACTATGCCCCAGCCACCATATCACCCACCAGTCATTTTATGTTCACAGGCAACAGGTCTAGCAGAGCACCTCCTTTGGTAGGTTCATTTACCAGTTGTGTTAGGAAATTGTCTTCCATACACTCCAGGAAAGTCCTAGACTACTTCTTCTCTGCTGTGTTTTATTTCAAGCAGACATCTGGCAAGTTGAAGTCAGCTGTGAGACTTCTGCTAGCCACTTGTAGAATGTCTCATCTGCCTGTTAATCCTGTTTGGGTGGTGTAGAACACAGTCCTGCCATGACATCCGCCCTGCCAACCTTCCCCCTGATCTTTACCCATGGGCACTCAACCTTGTCATCTTCATCATCATCAATTTCCATACAATCACAATACTCCCTAACATACATTGCTACCCCACCACCCCCCCTGCTTCACCTGTCTCTTCTAAAGAGCTTATAATCATCCATTACAGCTCTCCAGTTGTGAGTCATCCCACCACATTCCTGTGATAGTGACTACAGCTTAACTTTCCTGCAGTACAATGGCTTCCAGTTCCTCCTGCTTGCTCTCCATACTGCATGCATTAGTGTAGATGCATTTCAGCTGGGCTAACACTTTTCACCCTGTCACAGGCCTGCTACCCCTAGGCTCATCTCTAGTGAGCCTGGTCTTAAGCCCTTCCCACTTCAAGGATCATGAGAATTCTCCTCAATCTGCTTTTTGCAAAGTTAGTCAGTTTGGCTTAAGCTGCTTTCACTGGCAGATTAAGTTAACCTTAGTGACTTTGCCTAAAGAATATGAAGGAGGGTTTGTGTGACACTTCCCACAGAAGACCTGTGGGAAGACTGATGTCTGGCAGAACATCTGAGAGCTGGAAAGTTTTCATGGGCTACAGTAGTTTGCAAAAGGAGTGAATTAGTGACCTAATTATAGGCACCAATGACATGTAAAAATAATTATCATGTCTAGAAGCATGGAATGAGGAACAGCTTCCATGACTATGCCTAATAAAAGGAAATTAAACAGTGTGAGACATGATTTGATGGCTGTCATGTGATCATCCATGCTGTTTGCTTTTTAACATGCTCCCTGGCAGTTTTAGCCTGGGCCAACCAACCAGAAGATCACAGGTTGGAGACAGCATAGGCCATTAAGAAGTATGGTCATAATTAGCTTTGCAAGGAGGATGGAGAGAAGAGTTATCTTTGTAAGCATGAGCTGTGCCATGCCACTTACCCTGAGGACAAAGGGGACGATTCACATGGCATAGAAGAGGAACTGAACTCAGTCCATAAGTGGCCAGGTTCCCTTGAAAGCTTTGCATCCTTCCTGGAAACTGGAGCTGTTCTGGGCACTTGGGTTATACAATATCTTTCACTTTACCAAATAGGAAGTCTAAAGAAATCACCTAGTTTAAGGCACTTATGTTTGGAAAACTAGACTTTGTGAGAGTTCTTTCCTGTCCACATCCCATGTCCATTTCTATATGGACAAGATGCAGATTACTTGAATATCTTTATCCTTGGAGGTATTCAAAAGCAATCTGGATGTGATCCTGAGCAACTGGCTCTTGGTGACTCTGCTTGAGCAGAGAGACTGGGCTACTTTACCTCCAAAGGTCCCTTCCAATGTCAGCCATCCTGTGGATCTTCAATACTTCTCCTAACAATGTAGCTCTCTTAAGATCATGTCTTCAAGGACCTTGGCAAATTAGATGATAAAGAAGGGATGGACACACAAACACCAGCTACTGGGACTGGCATGATTAAGGTGAGTGACTGGCACAGTGCTGGTGGCTGGAGCATGTCACAGCTGATGTGCCTGGTGCCAGCTATGGGGGACACTGAGTGCCTCCATCTGCCCCAATACTGGTGTGTGTGGGGTGTGCATGTATCATTCACCAATAAATTCCAAGCTGGACTCACTGGTGAGCAGAAGACATGGGTCTGGATGGGAGTATCAGGTAAGTGGAGGGTATTTGGGGAGAGTTGGTTATGTGAGGTGCCCATGAGATGAGTGTCTGTATGTATCTGTTTGCAGCAAGCACTGTATTGAACTAGTCAGGGGCAGAAGAATGTCACCTGTGTACATGTGTGAGTGACAGCTTCTCTCTGCCAGTCGAAGGGGAGAAAAAGATAGGGCTTTCTGTGCTTACTTCTTATGTCAATGTAGGTATGGAGGTATGGTTGAAGGCAGCACCCTCTCTGTGTAGTGGTTTGTGTTTATGTCCTCTGTATGTGTGTCTCTGTGTGTGTTTTTCTGGAATATATGCTCAGCTTTCCTATTGGATGGACTTACAAACAGGAAAATAGCAGCTGTGTCCATCAGCCTGAGCAAAGACTCCAGGTCTCCAGACAGCTGGACAAGAGGAAGACCTGGGTAAGGGTTGCTGGAGGTGGTGGCTGCCCCACCATCCTTTAGTGAATACTTTATAATACAGCTTGTTTCTTAAACCTGGAATTTGGAGCCTCTGTGTGTAATTTGCATTGGAAGAAATATGAATCCTAGCAAGTTTAATATATTCTGATATTTTTTCTGTTTTTAGAAATATGTAAGAATTATTCTTTCTAAGGAAAAAGAGCAGAAGCATCATACTCAATCCTGTTTTTCAGTCCATGCTAAACACGGAGCTGATAAAAACCTGCAATTTTTCTAAATAGAATGATTTGCTACAAAAATTTTCTTACAGAGTTTGAGAATTCATATTCCCTTTGTCTTTGAGAGATACATCGAAAATCATTGCAAGTTCTCTAAAACTGCTCTGTAGTTTTCTCAAGTTGCTAAAACATACTTCACCTTTGAGCTGATCATTCCCAGTGCTTCCAGTGTTATCAAAATCCATACACCTTCACAAATGTTCATGAAAGTGCTATGCCTTTTTGGGGTTTGTGCATATTATGATAAATTATGTTCTTATTATCCTTTGCCCTCAGTCTTATGTTAAATCAGTTTAGCCAATCTCTTTTACTTCCAAATATTTTGTCCCCAGAAAACTAAGGCAGGGGCTTATCAAATAATCTTGATAATTAGAAGCAAAGCCCATAATAAAAAGGCCATTACTGTCTTGTTTTGATTGGCTGTGTCAGATAATGAATTAAAATTACAGTAAGATGGCTAATTTTCAATGCATAAAAATGACACCCAGAACCTAAATTTGATGCATTTTAAGTTCCTTTTGTTTACAGAAATAAATCTTCTGCTAGAGGGATTGAAATGGCTATTGGTATAAACTCTCAATTTTCTTGATAGCTGTGATTCCCCTTAATCCCTTGAAGTCTTTGTAAATTACTTTGCATTACATATTCACTTTCTTTCCATTAGATGAGCTGTTTACACAAGTTGTTGATATAGATATACTTCTTGATTTACTTTTAAGTAAGTTATTTTTATTTTGATCATTCAGAGCTAGACCAGAACTTTAAAGCTTCAACAAATAAAATTGGGCTTTACTTAATATAGATTACAGTTCTTCCTTGTATTTCTTTGGAAATACTCACTACTTTTTAATGATTGAAAACCACTGTAGGTGCATAATTCGCTAATTTCTCTCATACAGATGGAGGGGAATGTAAAAATTTTCAGTGCAGAAGTCTTGTCCTGATGAAAGTCCAAATAAGATGTAATTTTACTGTACTGCTACCATGCCTCCCGGGCCTATTTGACAACGAAATTACAAAAATAAAAATATCTCCATAGGTTGAAATAGATTGAAGAGACAACTTGTTCAGAAGTGAACAAAAGCTTCAACCCTGTTCACCTTCCACTTTCCAGTGCCTACCTGGTGTTGAGCTAAATTTCTGGACCCAGACAGGGTGTGTATAGTCCATTGTGACAATATCTGCATCAAGGCTTGGAAGGATCACTGCAGAGCTGGTGATCCAAGATACAAATTTGGGAGCATATAGACAACGTCTGAGTTGGGGAGATGAGACACAATTTGCTTGCGTCTTCCTGTAGATAGGTTTGGGGTGCCAGGAATGTCAGGAGGACAAGGGGGAGGATGAAGCACTCAATCCACTGCCTCATGAAACCCTCTCATGGTAGGGCAGATGGTCAAACTCCATGTAGTTAAGGACCAAAAGGAAAATTCTTGGTAACTAGAGTGTTGTCAGTAGCTCACTGGACAATTTCAGAATAGAAAAGTAAGCAGCTTCTCAACACCTGGGGATTGCATGCCTGTTTTGACCTTAAATGCCCAACTCACTTTTTACAGGTACCCAAAGCACAAAGGAAATCTTGGGTCACTTGCTACGAAGAGCATACTTCAAAGACACAGAAAGGAAATGCCACAAGTTAAATGAAAAATTTTTAGCAGTTTAGGAAAGGGGGAGAAAAAAAGAAGGTAAATAAGCAGAAATGAAAATTCTGTGAAAGAAAACTTTACATGAAGGAGAGAGATTGTCAGAGTAAACACATGGTCACCACCCAAATACAAACTTTAACAAGAAAAAGTTCAGAAATATATTGTAATAATGAACTATATAAAATTTGTGGCTTGCTCTTCACCTATTCATCAGTTTCATTGTAGTGATATTAAAATGAATCCATAGAATACTTATCTTGTTAAACAACCAAGAGATCTGAAGGGAAATCTGAAGTTAAATTACTTGTCAAATATATTTTTGGACAGTACATTTCTGGTTTTTTTATTGTCCATAAACAGTATGTAGAGGGGCAACACTGGACCTTAAAAAGACTGAAGAAGTAATGTGAGATTGTTTGGATTGCTGTGCAGAAGTCCATGTCATTCCAGGGTTGGTCATTTCATCCAGGGCACCAAATAAAACAGATCTCCGACTTGACTCTCAGGGTTTACTACACAGCAAATGAGTTGTCTTCTCTGAACATTCTAGATTGTTTTTGATATAATGAAGCACTAGAAGATAAAAACAAAAAGTACAAAGAAGTAATTTCAGGATAGTTATCGCTTAGTGTGAGTTGTAGTTGCCAGACAGAATAACAGCATAGGTTAGGAGAACTCAGAGAATGTAACTCTTGAGTCAGAGGTCATTATGCCAATGTATTATCATACAAGTGGTTGTTGTCAAATGTGCTAAGGGCTTGGAGGTTGTCTTTAGATAATGGGTTTTCAGTTTCTTTGTAACATGTCTCTTGTGTTATCTTACATAGTTTTTTTCAAGAGATTGCTTCTGTGGAAAATAAAAAAATAAATATTCTAATATCGCGATAGGATGAATGTTGTTGTTTGTTCTCCTTTTTAACCAGGCCACACTGTTGCTTCCTCAAACATTTTAAATTTTGATTTTTCAAAAATGCTATGTTATGTTTATTCACATGCTTGTTTTCTCCTGTCCAATGCAATGTTGTTTATTACATATGATTCAATATGCCTAATAGGACTAAATATGAGAAGACAAAGAACAACATTATTACCCACACTAAGCACATTTAGAAATGTTCATTTTACTTACTGATTCTTTGAAGCAAGCCATTTTCTGATTTGTAAGGCTGGCAGAATCCAGAGATTTAGGTGCTTATCAGTCACAGCACTCCTTCTTATGCCAGTAGGCTGTTTCTTTGATCATTTTCTCAAAGTTTCAAAATATCAGGGAAAACAGCCCAGAGGTTTTTTGGTTGGATCACAATGCATACTTAAAGTATCTTAGCTCCTTGCTTATTGGTGGCCCTTCAAGCAAGACATTTGAAAAAACACTTATTCTGGCAAAGACAGTCAGCTAAGATATGTCTCTGCTTTATTTACAGTGAAATTAAGGGAACAATTATTTAATTTTACATAGTTTAAAGTCCTCAGGCAGACTTTCAGCAATGAGTCTGTGGAACTGCAGGGATGACACCAAAGCATCTATGTTGAAAAAAGTATCTTAGACATTTCTCAGTAAGCAGCACCATCTCTTAACCGAATCATGATAATAGTACAAGTGCTGACTTTTCTACTGTTGTATTGCTATAGAATCACGGAATCATTGAGGCTGAAAAGACCTCCAAGATTGAGTCCAACTTTGACCAAGCATCACCATAACAGATAAATCATAGCACTAAGTGCCACATTCAGTTGTTTCTTGAGCACTTCCAGGAATGGTGACTTTACCACTTCCCTAGGCAGCCTGTTACAAGGCTCAGTAACTCCTTCTGTGAAGAAATTCTTTGTGATTTCCAGCCTGAACCTCTCCTGGTGTATCTTTAGGCCGTTTCTTCTTGCGCTGTTGCTAGTTGCCTAGGAGAAGAGGCTGATCCCCCAACCCTGCTATCATCTCCTTTCAGGTAGTTGTAGAGAAAGGTCTCCCCTGAGCCTCCTTTGCATCTGCTCTTACTAGGAGAGCTATAGTGCAGCCCAGTTGTAGAGGAACATGTTCAAGTGCTGAAAAGACTACCGACGGGAGAAAAGGTTTTTCAGTGAAAATGTGAGCAGTTAGTCTGAGCAGTGTGCCCTGGCAGCCAAAAGGACAAAACCCATGCTGAGGTGCATCAAATACTGGATAAGCAGTTGGTCAAAAGAGGTGGTTATCCCACTTTGCTCACTGTGCGGCCTCACACTGAGAACTGTGTGCAGTTCTGGGCCCCAATATTTAAGAAGGATGTGAATGTTCTTGAATGTGTCCAGAAAAAGACAAAAATGCTGGTGACAAGACTGGAAAGTAAGTCCTATGAGGAGCAGCAGAGGACTTTAATAATCTGATTTGGAGAAGGGTCGTCTGAGGGTTGACCTCATTGCTCTCTACAGCTTCCTGAGGAGGAGAACTGGAGAGGGAGGTACTGATTGTTTCTCCCTGCCATCCAGGGACTTGTGAGAATGGTTCAAAGCTACACAGGGGAAAGTTTAAACTGGACATTAGGAATCATTTTTTTTTACTGAGAGCATAGCCAAACACTGGAACAGGCTTCCTAGAGAGCTGTTCAATGCCCCAAGCAGGTCAGTATTTGAGAGGTATTTGGACAATGCCCTGAATAACATGCTTCAAATTTTGGTCAACCCTGAAGTTATCAGGCAACTGGAGAAGATAGATGTTGTAGGTCACTTCCAACTGAAATACTCTAGTCTAGTCTAGTCTAGTCTATCATATAATCTGTTAATAGGCATCTATCAAATCTGTACGTACAGAAACTTACTTTCCCCCAGTTATTCCTCTTTGTTAAAATGAAATGCATAATTATTTTATTACTAAATTTAATAATTCCTATGTGTAGTGATTTTATCCATATCCAACATAGTCACAAGAATATCCAATACTAAGACTTTGATGGGAAAAATAATTTAACCAATTAGATTATATCACAAATTTTAGTCTCAAAACACTGTATATAATGTGACTGTGATGTAATTATTATTTTATAATATCAATAGTATTACATATAAAATATAAAAATGTTTTATATATCTACATATAGATATAAAAATTCTTAAAATAATTTGTCTATGGACTCATTTCTTAAAATGTGACTGCTTTCTGCCAATCATAACACAGGAAGGCAACTTGTGTTCTATGTAACTAAAAATGCAGAAACATATTCTTTCCACGCAGATTTTAGAGACAAGATTTTTGTTAGCAATTCCTACATAGAAGTTTTCTATTTCTCCCTGCGTAAATTTTGAAAAAGCAATTGAGGACTTTTACAATGCTAGTTATTTAATAGAGATTATCTTCTGTTATGTATATTTAAAATCCTCCCATCAAATACATATATTCTTTAAAGTGCTGATTAGATTTTCTTTCTGTTTTTTTGTACTTCTTTTTAAAAGGAGCAATTGCTGATCAAAATTGGAGGCATCAGTAAAGTAAATTTAATTTGATATATTAGATTGTCATAAGAATGATTATTATTCTTTTCCTCCAAAAAACCCAAACCCAACCCCAAAACATTTTTGACTCCACAGCTGGGCTAATTTATGTTTGGGTACAGTTTAAAACTGCTCTGTGTAAACTCTTCTAAATTACAGATTATCTACTTTAATTCTCCTTCAGTACATTTCATGGAAAAACTTGAGCTTTCAGGAAAGTTAATATAACAAGATTATTTTCCCTGCTTCATTTAATTACATGAGATTTTTTGCACATTACAGCAATGCTTCTGGTATGTAATTTTATCCTTATTTTACAATATGTAAAATAGTCTGTGCTCTGAGACACTATTACTTTCTTTTAGATACTTTAGTAGCAGCTGATGGAAGTATCAGTTTGGGGAAAGGATATTTTATTAAGCTCTGAGCTGCCTGTTTCTTTGTCAGTTTTGGTCCTAAAAGACTGGGCTTGAAAATGAAGTGAGTGTTCCCAAATATGACTACAAAATTATGGCTTCCACTCTAAACATTTGTTTTATGAATTCTATTTAATTCCACGTAGGGTCAAAAATTCTAAATCTGCCTCACATGAAATCTGGGTGTTTGGATTGCGATAGAAATTTTGCGTTTTTCTCCTCAGTAGAGAATAACCTAATTTTGCTCTTTCTAAAGGTCAATAAGATCCCTGACTGGTGAAGATAAAGATAGTTCCTGCCATGCTCTAAGGGTCGTTTTCTCTTTTATACCTCCTTTTCCCCAGAGCAAAACAGAACAGTCTGGGTGCCCTTGCAGTGTTCGACTCTACACTGAATCTGAGAATGACAATATAAAGTGATTTTACCTATGGAAAGATTTTAGTGTAATGTTGAGATAGGAAATCAGGCGTACTGCAATATAATGCTGTATTTTAACAGATGAGGCAATTTGCAATTTGTGCAATTCCAGTCCAGAACCAGACACTGATTGTCTAAAAGGCTCAATGTGGCTCATGGCCTACAGGTCTTCCTTAGCCCTAGAATTTAAAAACTTTTTGATAAATCTCTTTGTATTGGTGTTATTTATATTCTATTTTGTGTGTTATGAAGTCGTTTGCATTGGTAAGACAAGCCTAAGGAAATGGCAATGCAGAGACAGATTTTCAGGGGGTAGAGAAAGGAAAAAGCTGGCAGGGCTTATGTTTTAAGAAGTGTGATACTTCCAGCTGCATATGAAAGCATGTTTGAGGTATGCTATGGTTTATAACTCTATACATCTCACCTGCCGCAGATGTGAATAAAATTCAGGCAAAACAGTCAAAGTGTCATCACAACAAATAAAGTCCTTTGTAAACAGGCCACATACAGATAGGAAAATAGAATAATTTAAGATGTCCAGATAAATGCCAGAAGTCTAAAAATAACATGTGGCTAAAATGGTATGGGAATAAAGACAATAAAAAAATTGGTGGGAGAAGCACACTCAAGAGAGTGCTCTAACAGCAGGGCAAAATTGATTGATTGATAAATGGCAGAGGAGGAAAGACTGATGGAAGGGAAAAAGTAAGTGCTGTTAAACAAACTGGCTTTGTGAGATCCTTTCTAAGAGCCACTGTGATGGTGACAACCATGTCTGCAAATGTAACTTTCTTCTAGGAGCAAAAATACTCCTGGAACTTCTGGAAGAATTCAAGTTTCACAAAGATAAGCCAGAATTTTGAGGGAGCCTGTTAAAAGAAAATTAAAGGAGCAGCTGCAGCTGCAAGTTACCAGGGAAATACAATGGTGTACTAAGTTGGGATGTGTGCCATTCAGTGTACTCGTTTATCTAGAAAAGAAGAGACACAATGAGGTGACAGGTTTCTGATACCTTAACATTTTTCTGGGTATTAAAATTCAAAGCCAACTGAAGAGAGTTAGAAAAGAGTCTCATGATACAGAGAGTCTGGGTGATAAAGTGGTGGATGAAATGCAGTGTCAATGAATGCAAAGTAATGCACCTGGAGAAAAAAGCCTAAGCATGTGTACACAGTGATAGCTTCTAAATTAGCTATTACCACTCAGAGGACAAATCGTTGTTATGGATAATTCTATGAAAACATATCACAGCAACATAGTGTTCTGTACCAGACAAATAAGCAAGCTAGAAATTATTAATAAAGGATAGGGAACAAATCAGGAAACATTATTATGTTGCTGTGTACATTTATGGTGCAACTGAATCCTGAACACAATGCGCAGGACTGGTTGTCCTCATCACCACCTTTCCAAGAAAGCTATAGTAAAGTTAAGTAAAGGTTCAGAGAAGTGCCGGAAATTTGTTCAAAGCTATTGAGTGCATCAAGATTCTTCAACTTTGAGGTGACTGAGGAGAAGAAAAGAGGAAAAAAAGCCCACCAAAAAATAATAAATTACATTTAGAATAGAAATAAGGAACAATAAATTACAGTTTCTCATAATAAAAAAGGGCCTTGAATAAGTTGGCAGACAGTGGACTGCTGACAAGTTACTGCAAGTACCATTGATGCTATTACCACAGTATAGTCTTGACAGTCCTAAAGCAGAAGTTATAACTTAATTAGACTAATTAATAGAAAAAGTACTATTAAGCACAAAATACAAAGTTGCTGACTCAGGACACCCTTCAGGTTTCTAGAAAAAGGGAATGTCTAGTATCATGCTTTATTTTCTCATTATATCATGTATCCCTAGTGAATAGAATCACAGATTCACTCAGTGTGAAGGGGGCCTCAGGAGGTCTCTCACCCAACCTCCTGCTCAAAACAGGGCCAGCTATGGGATCAAAACAGTTTGCTCAGGCCTTTGTGCCAGCATAACCTGTTTGCTCAACTTGCTCTACTGCTGGACTGCCCTAATGGTGAAGAGGTTTTTCCTCATATTGGTTCTGAACCTGTCTTGTTTTGATTTATGACCTCGGTCTCTCATCCTTCCACCATGCACCGACGTGAAGAACTTGTGCTCATCTCCTCAACGCCTTCTCTGTAGGAGCAGGGGGCTGCAGCTGGGTTCCTTCAAAGTCATCTCTTCCATCTCTTCTCCAGACTGAACAAGTTCAGCTCTCTCAGCATCTCCTCACAGGGCAAGACTCTGGCCTCCACCATCTTGGTGAACATCACGGATGAACTCCCTCCAGCGTAACAACTTTTTTCCTTGAACTTCTTAAACCCTTTGAGGCCAAGGAGGCCTGGGAGACATTGATGACAGCTAAGGTAAATAAGCCATTGAGGACTCTTGTCAGAGTCCAGTATTCTTTAGCTGGGTTCCTTGAGATATTTGACATGAGGAGTTAATACCTGATGACAAATTTACTTATTTTTATAAGTTACATGGGATCTGATTTGGCAAAATGATACAGCAATGTACTGAAATTGCAATATACTACATTTGACAGAATATAGCATTTGCAATATATATTTGGATCATGATACAAATGTGATTCCCATTGCCTGTCTCTAGATGCACACTATCAGAACACCTTTTTTCCCCTTTTATATTCCATCTTGGACTGAGCCACACCTACACCTTCCACTTGAAGATCTGGTTGACTGAGGAAGACATTCACACTTAATTAACTCCAGGAAACCACTGGCATTGGGAAAGCTATTTATACTACCAGTTAATCCACGCAACTGATGTAACTATTTATCTAGAACAAGGTCTGGTCCTCTTTGTGTTAAAATAAGCCATCTTTACAGAAGCTTGTCATCACTCCTTACATTCTACCTTGAGCTTCATCAGCACATCACCCGTATCTGTCTCCACTGAGACTCCTTCCAATGTACGAGTTTGTTGGTTGGTCACAATTTTATCTGTGCCTGCTGTCCCTGTATCACCTGCCTTTTTCAGCAATGAGCACAAATTTTCTTTTTTCCAGTTTTTATTTCTCAAGTTTTCACTCAAAATGTTTCAGTAGCCTTGTTACTTTCTGTGAGTTTTGGCTTTCCTAACATCACCTAATTAGTCTTTTTTAGTCTGTGTCTGCTTCCAGCTCTTGTCCTGTCTTTTTGCACTGCAACTCAGTTACCAATTCCCCAATTAGTCAAGCTAGTGCCTAATAAATCTGCTTGTCTTCCTAATTATCAGTATAGACAATGAAGAAGGTTGTCCTCATAGATGTGTCAGCATTTCTGAGCTCCTTCATGCTTCCAGGCTGCCTCCAATGGGATTCCACTTGCCAGCTCTCAGGTCATAGAAAGTCAGCTCTCCGA
This sequence comes from Myrmophylax atrothorax, assembly GCA_026770055.1. Taxonomy (NCBI): domain Eukaryota; kingdom Metazoa; phylum Chordata; class Aves; order Passeriformes; family Thamnophilidae; genus Myrmophylax; species Myrmophylax atrothorax. The sequence goes on from JAOXXN010000446.1 coordinate 94,585,225, forward strand.
AAAACCAGAGTCTGTCCATTGGTACTTGCCTTCCTCACTCCCAATAGAATCTTCAGGTTCATTATTTCATGGTAACTACAGATAAGTCTGCCATTGAGATTCACATTCTCAATTACTTTTTCCTCCTTTCTGAATAACCAATCCAGCTGTGCACAGCTCTGTCTGGTCTATCCAGTGCTGAATCAAGGAGGTATCCTTGAGACTCTCCAGAAGCTACTTGGATTGCTTGCATACCGCTGTTTTGTCCTTCAGCAGGTGTCAGTGAGGTTAAACTCTCCTACTAAGGAGTAGTTTATGACCTAGAGACTTCCCTGAGTTGTGAAAAGGTTTTATTTATTTATTTATTTACTTATTTGTGAGAAGCATTGTGCACTTTCTTACTGTCTTAGTTTGAGGGAAGAAACCAAAATGTTTACCAGAAGCAGAGGAGAGGATTCCTCCACAATAAACACTTCACTCTTTACTAAATTTATGAAAAGGAACTTTAATTAGAAAATGGATATAAGAAGGATAACTGTTCTTAACTACTATAGGTATATATACATATATATTTAGATATAGATATAACTGTAAACAGACCAGAGCAAACTACTTCCCCAACACTACAAGTAAAAACAAAATAGAACAACCCCCCAAATGGTAGGCTCCTCCTGGAGCAGCTATATTTATGGACAGTGTCAGTGTCACACCTTGGCTGGCTGCAGGGTGAGTTCTCAGTCTTTTCCCAGCGAGGCAGAGATGAGCGGCGAGCATTCAGATGAATTCTCTCTCTCCTTGTCTTTTGTCCCAAATGAAGAAGGAAAGCTGGGAGTGGAGAGCTGCAGCATGTCCCAAAAGGCAGCTGTGACTCCTCGTTCTCGGGTCGCTGCTGCGGTGGGGTGGGCGGCTGTGACACTGCTGGCGACGGTGAGGCCAGAGTGGCGACCAGGGCCCCAGTGCTGAAACCAGGAGAAACAGCAGCTTACTCCACAGAAGCAGCGAGGAGCAGGCGAAAATATTTCTCTCCAACAGCCAGCACACGCAGCTCCAACCTTCCCCCAGAGCTGTGTGATGTCCCACCATTAAAAAAAAAAAAAGAGACAGTGCAAACCCATTCCTTGCCACAGCTTCCCCCAGTCTGCCCCCACCCAAAATGATCAAGAAGGAATTGGTAGTAGTTAACTACTTCTTTTGTTGACTACTGGCATGGGGAGTTACTGGCAGGGAGAGAATTTACATCAAAACTACAACAGTTACCTGTATTATGTGGTTTGCATCACAGTCCCACCATGACGTCTTCACAGATCCGATCTCTAATTCTAACCCTCAAACTTCTGTCCAGCTTCTTGCCCATCCCCACATCTGAGATGCTGCTTCACAAAGAGAAATAGTGCCCTTCTCCCCCGAGAGCTATCCCATCCACATCTTGGTTATTCCTGGAATGTCACAGTTTTGTGACCATATGTGGTGCTTCAGTTCCTTCTTCCCATTTGTGTATTTACACTTGAGGTAGGTGTCTCATCACCTTGTTTTATCATTCTCATGATCCCATCTCTCTGAAAATTTTGCTTTCCAAACAAATGATTCCACTAATTTATCTGCTAAGATAGAATATAGAGTAGAGGTATCTTGACCCTGAGATTAGCTTAGCTGGTTAGAGCCTGGGGAAAATAACACCAAGGCTGTGGGTTTGATCCCTGTATGGACCACTCACTTAAGAATTGAACTTGATAATCCTTGTGGATCCCTTACAGCTCAGGATATTCTGATTCTGCAACCTTTCATATGTTCCAGTAAGTCAATTCTTACACTATTCACCATGACTAACTACTTCTTTCTTTATTCTTTCTGAGACTAGATCTCTTGCTTCAGACCCATTCTCCCTGATTGTTGGCCCCAGACTGAATACATCTGAATGTATTCTAAAAGTGAAAATGATCCTTATTTATTTAATAAATTAAGATACAGGCCAAATGCAGTCTAACCCTCCCTTTACTCCATAAAGAGCACATGGTACATTTTATAAATGGTTAATATTTAATCATAGACCCCCTTACATTTTATGACCACAGTGGGTGAAATATCTATCTACAGAATTGTACAGATAGTATTATAAACCAGATTAAATATGTAATTACTATATTAAATAAATCAGGAACTCTACTGAATAATCTGTCTCTGAGTGAAGTTTGGGAGGAGATTTGGTTCTATATTATGCACAGAAGCATAGATGAGCTGGCAGCTAGAATTACAAATACCTCATAGAGTAGTAAAGAAAAACTACAAAATATTCTAATGAAGGGAAATAGAAACATATGATCTTTTATGGTATTCATTAAAATTATAGAAAATGTGCTTCTCTCCCCTTACAAATGTCATGCAATACAGAAGTCTCAGCAAAATATATTTTCCTCTACTTTCCTCTTCTGGGAATACTGCTAATAATGAATACTGTATCTCATGGTAGACCTGTTGGTTCAAACAATTTGCCACAGTCTGACTGGTCACAAGAAGTGGAAATCAGCTTATGGTGACTCATGAAAGAAACTCAATATTGGTGCATGAGGTTCTGTTCTGCTGCTTAGAGAACTCATTTTATATGCTATTCTAGAGTGAGCTTAGTGGTGGTGAAAGATGCTGTCTTAGAAAAGGAATGGAGCACAGGTGTTGCATGGCAAACTGCTGGGCCCATGTCACAGCTGTAGCTATGACAAGTCCCTTAGTGAACAGATAAGTTAGTCATGTACCAGGGCAATCTTTGTTTCCCATTGGTAAAAGTTGCTTTTTGTTTCTTATGTAGAGCACTGATAAGAGAGAGCTCTACATCTCTATGCAACGTAAAGTCGTGTCCTCTCTGTATTCCATGACCTGATTTTACAGCAAGGTGACGTGGACCTTCTTGGCCTTAGCCAGCTGTGTGGGGAGCAGGGAGCAGGAAAAAGGCTGTGTAACCTTGTAGGATCCTACAGCCTGGAATAAAGTTCCTTCGTATCACACTACTCAACCTACTCTGGACTTGTTTCCTGCTACCCTACCCATCTGGAGCTAAAGCAGAAAAACTTGAGAGGTGCTGCTAGTAGGCCTGGTAAAATTAGTAATAGTGTTAACATTAGGTGTGGTGAGGGAGTAATTGTGCCCCTGAGGAAATCAAATATCTCTTTTAGCTGTGCATACAGTCCTAGCAAATTTCTTGCACGCAAATGTTTCTGCTAGTATAGATACAGGATCCACAGTCTTTAAAGAAATCCAGCTAGGTCAGATAGGAATAGGCAAAGTGACTAACAGCAAATACAGATATTTATTCCCGCTATACTGAGTCTGTCTGGGATGGAGTTAATTTTCCTCACACCAGTATTCATAGTGCTGTGCTTTGTACTTGTAGCCAGAAAGCTGATAACACACTGTGCAGAGCAGTGCTCCTACAGCATCAAGGCTGTCTCTCCAAATTCACCTCTCTTCAAAAGGCTGTGGATGGGCAAGAAATTGGGAGGCGAGAGAATCAGGATAGGTGACCCAAGGTGACCAAAGGGATATTCCATAACATATGATGTTTGCTCAGCAATAAAATCTAAGGGAAGGGAGAAGGGGAAGAGGTTATTAAGGTATTTGTCTTCTGAGGGAACCACTATGCCTAGTGAGGCCCTACTTCCCAGAAAGTGGCTGAACATTGTCTTCTGGTGGGCAGTAGAGAATAAGTATTTTTGTTTTCCTTTGCTTTTCTTTATTAAACTGTCTTTTTCTTGATCCACCCACCCACAAGCTCTTTTTATTTTTTCCCCCTCATCTTACTTTGTCCTCCCTCTCATCCTGCTGAGAGGAAGAGTAATAGAGAAAATTGGTGGGCACCTGACAGTGAAACAAGGTCAGACTACAACATCTGAGCTTCTGCTCAATATGAGAAAGAAGCAGCTTGGGCTGAATTTTCGTCTTGCCCCACAGTTGCTTAATGTTTTGGTTTTTTTTTTCTCCATTGCTTGGGGCAAGGGTGATGATGACCTGAACAATTTTTCTGTAATTGGAAAAGAACTTTTCAGGGTGGACAACTGGAGCCCAGGAATGTGCCTATGTTAATTCTGATCACCCAAGCAAGCTGAAAGCTTGCTGAGACAGCTGATGCTGCTGGACCTTCTGTCAAGCTACAGCTGAAGGTTGTCCCACTGCTCGCTGTGAAGTGCCAGTCTTTGGTCATCTGCTGCTGAACTGTGATGAGTTCTATTCCACCTGTGCCCAGTATATTCAGAATACTGGCAGGAGAACTTGGCCCTGAATGTAGGAATATCAGGTGCTGTAGCTCTGGCTAGGCCACCTCAGCATTGCCATCACCACAAGCATTCCTCAAAGAGGTTTAGATCCAGGCTTGGCCAGTGAGAATAACACATCCCAGGTAGTTCCAAAGACATCCCCTTGTTAATATGGGAGTAACAGAAGAAAAGAGATGTTTTTAAATTAAAAGGAAAAGGTCAGCCTAAGAGTTTTGGAACTGTAGAAAGCAGGTTGGAGGGAAATAATTTGTAGAATCAAAGCTCAGTGAATTTACATGAAGATTTATTGTACTGTTTTGATAAATAAATTAGCAAGGGGAGGTATGCAAATTTAGTCTTGGACCATGAAAATCCTTTAACTTATTATTTCTAGGGCATTTCTGAGTGTAGAACAAATATGACATAGGTAGATATAATGAAATCTTCTTTTAACTTCTCTTTCCTTTCTATTAATAGATTTTGTATTAGGCAAGATCCAGAAATCGTGATACAGCAAGCATAATATGTGATAGGTATTGTGGTAAAAGCACAAAGGGAAAATGCTATGACTTTGAAATCACATTCTTAAGTCCTCAGTGTAGATCTCCCTGATGCTCTTCCATGATGTGGCTGTCATAATCTGCATGTTTTTGTATGCTCTGAATATGCTGGCTGTAGGCATCATTCAAGTTTCATGATGGATTATTTGGAAAACAATGCTGAGTATAATTAAGACCATAATAACTTTATAGAGAAAATAAAATTTGGAGGTGTTTAGAATGCAGAATATTCAATTTGGTGAGATACTCTGGCCTTTTGGAATTCAGGACTGTTCATAAACATTTCAAAAAGACCACTTCTTTTGGGAACCATAGTTCTGACCACTTTGATTTTGAAATCAGATCTTATATTGCTGAAACATTTTCCTTCAATGTTGAAAATCTATTTCATGATGTTTCACAAAAGAATATTGTTAAATATAATGTATGATGAATACAATATAAAATAAATATTACCATATGAGAGACAAAACATGAAATTTTAAAGCAGGTAATTAATTTTAGCTTTGCTTTGATTTAATTATTGTTAAGAAATTTGCGTGAAGCTGATTAAAGTCCATGAGCTTTTCAGTCACTTACATGGTACTCCTCTGTGTGGAAATGGGTCTGTTTAAAGTTTTTTGCCAGCCCTAATCACTGAAAGTTACCTCTCTTTCTGCATTAAAGTCTAGGGAAATGACCTTATTTTTCTTTTCTCTTGACAGTCCTGAAACAGCTGACAGCAGAAATGACAAAGGTACTGACAGAAAAGTTATTTTGTTCTTCTTCATTTTGATGTTATGGATCGATGTCCATTCCACTAGCAGCCTCCACACCATAGATCACATAGTGCGTGACTTCCAAGTCAACAAGGGACATTTGCAGGTTAGCAAATGTGTTCATTTCCCATTGGCAATTCAATGGGGATTCTAGCCATCTGATTCAGAGAAGCACATATGGTAAATACTTAATGGAATATAAATCTTGAGAGCACACCTTGAAATTAAATGAGATTTTCAATGGGACTCACATTCCTGTTTTGCAAAGACCCTTTTGAGAATTATATCTATTGTAAGCCTCTGACAGTTATTTATGATCTGGGGCATACTTATACTCAAATGTTTAACCTATCCCATCTGTGTAAAATCTAGTTTTATATCAGGATACCAATGTTAACTGCTCACTGACTTACAGCAATAATTAAATTGCATTTATTCTTCCTAGATTTTATTACCTGACCTTATTACAGACAACTGGATATGTATGAAGATGTATAGAGATGTATTTTTATTACTTCTGCAACATTATTGTATAATGGTAAAATACTTTAAAAGACACAAGGCTATGTTTACATTCTTCTTAATACCTCTGGACCAAAGAATTAATTCTGGAAGTTAATTTTTATACATTTACTTTAACCATGCAACATGTCTCGTGTTTTAGAATTCCTTAATATATTCTAAAAATACATTTGTCACCAGGATGTCTGAAGGTTTTAGAGACTGAAAACTGCAAAGGCTCTTTCATCTTATGGGTTTGAATTAGTTCAGTCAGTGAAAATGCTCAGAATGAAATGGTTAAAAAAATAGAGTCCAGACCAGTGGAGGCTAATAGCAGAGTGTAGATGGTTTCCCTCTCTTATATTGGAGTTATGGGAAACAGGAACAAAACTTCTTTCATTTGTAATCTCTTTTAGCTAACATATTTTCTGAGACTTGTCAGAACTCGTGAGGGCACAAAGACCAGCATTTCAGACAGCTGCTTGCTCCTCAGATGTCAGTGCTGGATGAAGTAATTGCTGCTCCCCATGCTGTTTCCCACCCTTGTTTTCTTGGAAGTTACTGCCCCCACAGTTTTGCAGCAGAGTGGTTAATGTGAAGGCTTCCTGGTATGACTCTGGCAAAACCAGGTGGGTTAGCTAAACAGCTTGTTCTGGTTATTGGTTTGGTTGTGGTAGTTTTCTTTGTTTGTTTGTTGTTTGCTTTCCCCCTACCTTGTCACTTTGTTTTAAATTATACCAGAAATAATAAACTTCCTTAATAGACATCTGTAGAGAAAGATGTCTGGTTCCCAATTTGTTTCAAGCATTGACAAAGATAAAGCATCAAGGAATTTTAGACAATACAAAATCCGTATTGCATTTAATAGGTCACATTAAGAAACTATCTCCTTGTGTGCCATGTGGCATGTGTATGTCTGAGGGAAACTTAGCACATATCTAATGAAAAACAATATTTTTAGCAATTTTTGAGTACTGCAGACTCTATTATCAAATGTTTAGACATCCATTTTTTTAACCAGCTGCATTAGAGGAAAAATGTGTAAGGATAACATCATGGCAGAATATTTTCCCAGTCTTCCCAGAACAAAAGCATGAAAGACAGTATGAAGAATTAAGTAAGACCTACAATTTTGGACCTACTAGTTTGTTCTTACTTTGCACCCTCAGCAGAGTGCTAGCTACTGGGAAACAAATATTCCAGTATCCTCATTCTTTAGATAAACAATTGAGATCTCTTTCTGAAATGAGTGTGAGCTTTGATTGTTAGTTACAGACAAAATAAATAAGCTTATCGAGACTTTTTCACAAGTCTTCTTTTTTCTTGATGCTTAAACTAAACATAAATGATACATGTTCCCTGGCCTGGAGAAAGGGGATTCTTAGCATGGTCATTGGGCGTATCCACTGGATGCTGAAATACGGATTCAAATCAGAGAAAACAAAACAATAAAGACAGCCTGATAACTAAGTGATTTGATTAACTGACTACTATTTTGAGGGATATCTATGTATTTCTAATACTGTTTTTCATACAGTTACATTTTAAGACATATTGCCTATTAAATATTTCTTGATACTTTCCTCCAAAAAGAATCCAATTGGATACTTAAGCATTTGTATTGAAAACAATAGCACTGAACAATTCACAACAAAATGTATTCCTTATTAATTCAGTTACAAATGAGGACAAAATAAACATACCATGTTTGTAATAGCAGGGTTTCTCCACCTCCTGAAGGATAAATTTCTATGAGAAATTACTTTCCCCCATCTGAAATGGAATGTTTTGAAATTCCACTGCTTTGCAAATTACAATGCCTTTAGCTACTCCTTTACTACCGTGGGAGGGTCTTTTTCTAATGCAGTAGTAGGATCATATCAGAACAGAAGAAGTAACACATGCTTTCTACAACCCTATAACTTTTGATGATCCATTGGTTTTACTTAAAGTGGTAGTATAATGCCACAGCTTGTCCTTCTGATCACAGATAAGCTGCTGTATGGAGCTAGAATACTGTGGCTGTCTTGGTGGTTGTTTTCAGTGCCTGCCTTAAAAAAGTCAGCAACATTACTTTTAATTAACTCTCTTGTTTTATTTAATATGTTGCCTTGAATAGTTTTCAAGACGTTTTCTAATATTTCTGCTCAGGAATTCTCCTTCTTTATAACTTTGTCTGGAGAATAATTTTAAAACTAAATTAAATATTATTTATTGAAAAAAACCCTAGACCTTTTGTGAACTTCCTGGCAGTTTGTGTCTGGTTTAACAGTTGATTGAATTTTAATAAAACTAAACTTGTTTTCAAATGGAGGTCTAAGAATGATAACTGCAGTATCTAATTTCATGTGAGAATATATTCTTAACTTCACTACCACATTTTCACACTAAATTTCAGGAACACAACATTCTTAAAAATTAAATGATTAATATGAGAATTTTGCCACATTTTCTCTATTGTTTTTAATTTATTAACTAGTTGTAAAATATATTTTTTCCAAGATTCACAGTTTCTGAAGTTACTTACTGTGTCAGATTTTTCTTGATCAATTCTTGATGTTCTAAGAGTAATGTGTAAATACACAATGACTCATTCTCATCTTTGCATGACTTTTACGTATTTCTTGACAGTACAATTTAAAATATTGTAGGACCTTTTTCTTATTTACAAGGTTTTCCCTTTAACAGTACTGGTTTACTTCTTATCAAGTAAATGTTCATCAAGAACTACTTCACTTTCACCATACACCCTGTGTGGATTCCAAAATGTTAGGTAAGAAATGTTGCACTTTTTTTTTTCACAGGGTCATTTAATGTTTGAGCAATTAAACCCTGTCCTAGTTCAGCAAGCTGGAACCAGTTTATCACTGGGTGGATGTGACCAAAGCTGTGTATTCTAAACCCTCTATGCCATTTCCCAAGAACTGTTAATGGACCATTTGCAACAGCTGCCCAGGGCACACCTGACCCCTCAGGCTGTGAGCTGGGTGTGAAAGATACCTGTGAGATAAGAGCTGTGATAATTCCCTTCCGGGAAGTTGTTAGCACCTCCACACCCAGCCTGAGGTGTCATGTTTTTAGCTAATGGGCCATCAAGGATTCCAAAATACCCTATGACTCACAGAGTGAGATCCCCCATTTTGTAATTCCCCACCCTGGGGGAGGTACTGGATGGTCCCACCTGGACCTGAGGGGATATAATCT
>JAOXXN010000446.1:94602964-94617307 GCA_026770055.1 Myrmophylax atrothorax
GAGACATTCCGCTGTGCCTTTTGTGACCGGACCTGCCTGTCTCGTATCGGCCTTTTTAGCCACCAGCACGCTTGCAGGAAGCGTGGGTAGTGCCCTTCCCAAATCTTCGTTCACGAAGCCTAGCCATGATGATGATGATTTATCTGTTAGTCTCCTATGCCCTTTGTACATTAAATACAATGGTAAGCAAGGCTTCCAAAGTAGAAGGATGATAAAACTAATCTAAATTTGATATAACTAATCAAAAAAATGGAGAGTGATAAGGAAGGCTGTTTATTTTCATTTCATTTTTGAGGCACAGGTCACTTCCTGGTGTAATCCCCTTCTGATCCTTGTAATTAGAAGTTGTTTTTCCTAAGAATAATCAGATGCGGTTAGAAACCAAATGGGCCCTTGCAAGATAGTGAAGTGTTGCCTACAATGGGAGAAAAGAACTTTCCAGACAATATTAGCATAAAATAGAGAGCAGGCTTTTAATGAAAGAACTTTCAGGTGCAAAATACATAGATGCACACCCAATATAGAGTTCTTACAAATTTATAACACTAATTAATTATCGTATCTACCAGATATATCCAACCCAAGAATCATCCGCACCCCAGAACCTCCCTGGGTCTGACCCTTTGGAGCTTCTACAAGGGTTTTGGGCCTTCTATGTTGCTTTGACTACAGTACAGCTTCTAGGTGCATGTGTCCCAAACAAATGTCCTTGCTAAAATCTCTTCCTCTAAAATGACGTTAAACAGAATTTCAAGAATGTGGCATAAACTCTGAGAAAGGGGTTTACAAACTGTCAGCTGCTACCTTAAGTGTGAGGAACTATACCACCATATTAAAATCTACAAATATATAAAAATCTTAAGGCATCAGATGGAGAGTCCTGTTGACTCTTGAGAGACTCCTCTTTGAGTTGACCAGCACAGTGAAAGAGTAGTATTAACCCTGTCTTGGGAATGGTTTGTTCTGAGCAATAAAAATTCCTGGAGTTTTCCAGCAGTTTGTCACTTCAAGGTAGACATGAATTTATCTTCAACTACTGAAATGCAATGATCAAGAAAGAAGGTGTGTGATAAGGAAGCAATAACATGCTTTAAATGCCTGCTATTTCCAACATGAAATGACCAGTGACACTTAGATTTGGCTTTGCAGTGCTGTCTTTATGGCCTCCATTCAGCAATCTTTCATTCAGGGGTTTATACGACCCTGTCACAAACTACTCAAATTGTACAACCAAGGATGTTTTGCACCAAACTCTGTGATACAGGCAGTGGAAAAAGAGAAGGCTCATCTTAAACAAAGGTTTTGCCAAAAAATGTTTCTGTCTTCAGAGCCTCTCAACTGTAAATAAGCCTGTTTATAGAATCTGAAAGCACATTTTCATCACATCAAGGTAAACAAAGAAAATTTCATCAATTTATGCAAATCCACATATATAAGCATTTTGTGACATGAAGCTTCATAACTATTCCTTAAAATTACTTAGAAACAAAAATCACTGCTTGTCGTTGTGACTAGTTCTTGATAAGAAGCAAGGATAGCATATAAACATAACTGAGGCTGGTAACATGAAACACTATTTGCTGAAATCCGGGGATGCTAACAAAAGGCAGGCAATAAACAAACTGAATTAAATAAGAACTCAAAAAAATTTTGGCCACAACCAGAAAGAATTTTGAATAGAGAAAAATCAAAGAAAACCAGACAGATTAGGGAAGTCTTTTCACTACATCACCAAAGCTTTTTTCCACTGAATATTAAGTTTTACTGAGATGCTTTTCTCATGCAACTTTAATACTTATTTCTTGTCCAAAGTGAGTTCCCATGTCAAGTCTGCTTTGTTGAGAATAATCTTGCATCCATCTTCAGATGAACAAGTCTAAAATCTGTTATTTTAAATGTGTGAGTAAAATTTCTGGTTGTAAATGCAGAGCCTACAAGCAAAAGCTTGTAGGTATCCTAGGTATCTGGGACACAAGCAGGAAGATTTTCTCACTTTTTTCATTCTGTGCTGGCAAGCCTTGTGATTTTATTCTGTGTTTCATAACTGTTGTGCATTTTCAAAACCCCCAATCTCAGGAGTCTTGCTGTCTGCAAACCCTCAGATTTTCTTAAAGTGCATTTTTCAAGCAAGTTCTAGTCATCAGAACTGCAGGGAAGAAAACTACAACAAAGTCTAAAAATGATAGAACTTTCAGAATTCAAAAAACTACATGGTAAATGGCATGTACACAAAATACTTGGTTTTATTTCATTAGTTTCATAGTAAGACTTTGAAAAGACAATCCTGGAGATATCAAAGATTTGCTTTACTATGAGTAGAAATGGAAAGATTTTAAGTGTTTGTGTGATTTAGAGAAATCTTAACGTAAGGCCATAATGTACATATTGACTATGGGATTTCTTGGAGAAGTTTTTTTGGTTTCTCTTCAAACATTTTTCTCTGTTGAGCAAGATTAGGAGAATTAATTAATTTATAGCACCATCCTTTTCCTGGAATTGGAAGCTTAGAATAAGGGGATCTCACTTCCATGTCAGTCTGCAATAGACATGAAGGTCTTTGACAATGTCCAAGCCTCTTTTTTTATTCTGTCTCCTTATACTCTGCTTGCTGCCTTTCATGACATTACCTGTATAGCCATTTGCTCCACATTGCCTTCTCCTCAGGACTGGGCTTTAATTTGATGATAGAAATCACTGCATGGAGATATCAAGATTTTTTTGTCACTTTCTGAATTTGTCACAAATTATTTTTTATTAGAAAAGCAAAGTCTCTGTTTCCTGGGCAATTGGAGCCAAATCTGAACATTGCTTGAGGGAGAAAGTGGATATAAAACAGTTCCTGCTCTTTTGTCCTTGCAATGCTTAGGGGATAAAGCGACACAAAAACAGTGAATGCTCTACCTGTTCATCTGTATGACAGGATTTGGTTTAGATAACAGATAAATTCTCTGGTCTCAGTCTCAAGTGAACATTGTCAAATTAACACGAGCCACTATATCAGTTGTCAGCTTAGACTCTGTTCCAGCAAATGACAGATATGAGCAGCTACTCATATTTTTTTCACACCCCAAGAGCCTATGATGACATAGTGTTCATACAGAATGAGAAGCAATGTACCACTGGGAATAGTTTCCTCTGTGCAAAACTTGTCACAGTCATGAGAAGTCATTACTGATGTGACTACTCAGTTGTGTGAACCAAATATGGGTGCCTTGGGACCTGAGCACAGCTTGAGGGAAGCCTGGTGAGAAAAAGATTCTGCTATTTTCTCATCTTGGCACTTGATGCACTTCACTTGCAAGAATATGCTTTGAAAGTGGAAGTTCTGGCCACTGTGGTCATTAAAGAAGATGAAATACTTTATAAAGTGACTTTACAAAGAATAGGAATTTGTGGCCTTGTGTTCTGAGAAAGTCCACTTTGAAAAATTATATCCTTCCCAGCAAGATTACTCCTGTAGTTTTAATTGCCCATAATATCCTGCTTTATTTCTGCCCTTAATTATTCTTTATTGCTCTTGAACACTGCTAACTTCCATACTCTTACTCAGAAATAACTCTGTTTCACTGGTGGGTGAAGTGATTGCCATATATATTAAGGGGATTTATTATGTCTTCCTCCAGTAGATTAAAGAATCCATTAAAAGCCAATATTTTCTTCCCAGGAAGATAGTTATAAACTATAATTAAATCACCTTTCAATCTTTTATTTTATAAACTACAGATTCCTTTAAGTCTCTTTGTAAGGCCTTTTCTTTAGCTATTGAGTAATTGCAACAGCTCTTGTCTGTATGCTTTCAGATTTCCCAGTATCTTTTTTTAGCAGTCGGAATACAACAGAACCATGTCTATACTTTATGACGTCAATCTCAACAGTGGCAATGGAACCATATATATAGTTTTCTCAAGTTAGTCCCAGCAATGCATCATACAGTGATAAAAATAATTTCTCAAATCCCAGTTCAAGCTTGAGCTTTTTCTGCCACTGTGTTGCATAGAGTTTCATGTTCAGGTACTAATTTATAGTGACAAAGTATTTTGGAAATCTTATCTTCCAGGTGACAATGTCTTACTCTGTAGGTATGGCCAGTGTTCCTCATTCCTCAGTATATATTTTGCATTCACCTTTAACATGGGGTCTGGTGGCTTGCTGAGAAGCTGTGATTCCTCTATGTAATAGATTTGTACTATTGGTTTACCACTCTGCTGTTTGTGTGCCAGCCATATATGTTGTGAATTGTAGTTTAACAACCGCATGCAGGTGAAAATATTAATTCCACATATTAATTCATGTGTACCTCCACTGTAATATCTCTATTTGATCATCATTTTTCATCCACAAATAATTTTTGAAATATATCACCAAGCTACTTCTTAATTCATTTAGCATATACCTGGGTGATAGTGTATAGTGCCTATTTTTTAATCAAAATGTCATAAAGTTCTAAATAAAATCTTACAGGAGTCTAAATCTATTATATCTAAACCTTCTTTCACTAACTGGACTTGTAATTTAACCTAATAAAAAAGTCATATTTGTCTGATAATAAAAACATTTTAAGAAAGACTAGTGATAATACAATAGTTAATAAACCAAATATATCTTTCAAAGTGTATCACCTGAAGAACCTTATCCAACATGAAGAGCAAAATTCTCAGTAACAGCTGTATGTCCTCAAACACCAAATAAATATTACCAGCAAATATAGACTGTGGACAAAGGTAAATCTATCCTTGAGGAAACTTCAGCTCTGATAGGATGAAATGAGATTAAAGATAGACAGAAGGAGCTAGATTGACAAGAGTGAATTAAGCTCTTTGCTTCAAGCACCTAAGGGTTTCTAAGATTCAGGTGCCAGTAGCATTTATAAGACCTTACTCAACCAGTGCCTAAGCCTATAAAAGTCTGTAGCTGCTAGAAAGCTGATCCCCAAAGGGGCTTATCCTGCCAGCTTTTAATTAACTGAAAGTAATAGAAATGGTGACTGCTTCAGATTCAGGACCTTAAGAACCTCTGTGAGTCTTGGTCCCAAAGCTTAGATTTCAATGGCTATATCTGTACATCACTAAACAAACAGGAACACTTTTGAATGTCTCAAGGTCTCTCTCTCTCCTCTGTGTAAGACAAACCTGTGTAATGCACAAGTGGGGCATGTCTTAGAGTATCTCATTGGAAAGTCCAGTCAAGGACCCTATCCCTTCCAAAAGAGTGAGGAGAAACTGATGATGCAGTGCAGCAATGAAGAATATACGGATTTAAGTAATTCTGACTTTGGAGTGTGCAGTTTTCTGCAAAATTTTAAGTGGATGTTACAATGCTTGTTTGAACTTGAGTCTGCCAAATGAGTGCATAATACCAGCTAGAAGTTTGTTCTCAGCCATGCTGTTTCCACTAAAATTTAATTATTTTGCATTTTAGAAGCACTCATCAGGGATGAATTAAGAATTCTTCTCTTGAAAAGCAAGAGATCTTCCCATAGAGGCCAAGGCCTCTTGCATTTGTACATACACAGGTTTAAATTGTTATTGTAGATTGGACAATTTAACCTGGTCTGCTCACACTCCACAGTACTAGGACAACTGAATACTTACTGAGGAAAAAAGCAGCATCACTATTATTTTAGAAGAGAAAAAAAGTAGGTGAGATGCTCAGCTCTAGGAGAGAGTTTTTACCTGCAGATCTCAAGCAGAGGGAAGCATATCTGTATTTTCTGGAATTAAGCATATCACACATTCTGTCTTCTTTATGACATTTTCTGCAGATGAGCTCAAGCAGCTCCTTTTTGCAAAATGGATTCCTTTTTAGTTCTTACCCGTTTATAGTGTAGCTCTATTTTGTATTTTGTGGGTGAGTTTCTAGTCATTTGCAAGGCATCTTATGGTTAGCCTTACCTATATTTTTACTCTCTCCCTTATGAACCTAATCTTAGGCACAACAGCCAATCATCAATCATGCACAAAATATTTCAGTGTCCTAGTTCAGCAGGCAGGACCAGTTTATCACTGTGTAGGTGTGACCAAAGCTGTGCATTCTACATCCCCTGTCTAATTTCTCATGGACCATTTGCAGCAGCTGCTCAGGGCACACCTGACCCCTCAGGGTGTAAGCTGGGTGTTAAAGAAGCCTGTGGTATGGGAGCTATGATAACTCCCCTCCAGGAAGTCATTAGCACTTTCACACCCAGCCTGAGGGGGCGTGTCTGCTCATGGGCCATCAATGATTAAAAAAATATCCCATGACTC
Source organism: Myrmophylax atrothorax (assembly GCA_026770055.1). Classification (NCBI taxonomy): domain Eukaryota; kingdom Metazoa; phylum Chordata; class Aves; order Passeriformes; family Thamnophilidae; genus Myrmophylax; species Myrmophylax atrothorax. The sequence goes on from JAOXXN010000446.1 coordinate 94,609,207, forward strand.
ACAGAGTTGGATCACCCATTGTGGAACTCCCTGCCCTGGAGGAGGTCCTGGGCATTCCCACCTAAACTTGAGTATACATAATGTTGGGGTTTGGAGACCTCTGGTACCACTTGGCGTCCCCAGAGGAGGACCAGAACCTCGGCAGGACTGTGACCACCACTCTCGACCAGACTGTGACCGTCATCTGCACCAACAGGTTTTTTCCTTTGCTTTGACTTTGCACTCAGGGGAACCACGTGGGTCTCAGCACATGGGCCAACGAACATCATTCTGTTTGTGTCCCAGTGTGCTGGGTTATACTTCTGGGTTTTGTGGGTTAAAACAAATTTTTCTTTGAATCATTGCATTTATTGTAATATTTTTATTAAATTGTAACTCTGACTTATGATCTCTTTCATGCTTGGTTAATTTCTCCTGCTGTTTTACCTTTAAACCAGCACATTCAGGTAGGGACCTAAAAAAGTGTTCAGTTATACTTTCAGTGACTTTGTTGATCTGGAAGCAAGTGTTGACAGTTTTCATCAGTTATAGATCTTTTGTACTGCCTATCCCAACCTCTCAATTTTTACTGGAAGAAGAGTGCATTCAAACAAAGCACAGTTCTGAGCCTCCAAGTTACTGCTTGTTTCCAGAAATCTGAAAAAAACCTGTCCAAAGTACAGACAGGTAGTGATGGTAATAATAACAATAACCATTACCATTGTTGTTGTTCATTTTGTTTTGATTATTGCTGTTATTTTTAGTGATGCCTTCATTAAGCGTTTTTTAGTAGTGTCTTGTAGTTCCCAGACAGGAGACATTCTGCTGGATTCTGCATTGACGTGTCATAAAAAGACATCCTTTAAACAGCTAGAGTAAAACAAAACCGAAATAACAGGCATACACAGCAACAGACATCAGAAAGTCCAAAGCAATGAGACATTTCTGAAAAGTGTAATACGTAGAACTTACTGCATAAAACATGTTCTACTTTTGTCAACAATTCTACTAATATTGTAGCACTAATAGGTTTAATTAGTTATTGAATGATGGATGGTATTTTGGTCTTGTAGAAGGAGAATTTTTTTCTCTCCTTACTCCAGAGCACGAGCACAAACACAAGCAGTTATAACTCTGACATGTATTAATCCTTGATCATCACAGGAACACGTCTGGATTTTCAGGTTTGCCTGAATAGCACAGGTTGATAATGGTCAATTATAACAACTTCACATGTTAGTGAAGTGATGACAATGCTGGTGCAAGTCAAGAATGACTCAGATAAAGTTCAAGTAGAATTGCATAACAGTTTACAAGAAATTTTCTATTATAAACAGGATGCAACATACTTCCCTATAAACAGCTTAATGTATAATGCTTCTCTCATGCCATAAAATATCTGATTTTTCTTCTTCTGAAAGGTAGTAAATTCTATTTTCAGTCTCTTTTCTTCCTGCCACATTTAGATAATTCTGCTCAGTACCCTCTCTTGGAAGAAGAGCTTTACCTGCATCTCAAGTGAGGAAGTATGGGCAAGGGGATTCCAGTCTGCTCAGAAAATGAACATTTTATTTAGGAAAAACAATTGATGCCAAAACCTCTCTTGTTTTTGTTTTGTTTTGTTTTGTTTGTTTGGTCAGTTTTTTTATAAAATCAAATTTATAAAATTTTTTTTTGAGCTCTGAGTAAAGGGAAAGGGAAAGGAAGACAAACTCAACTAACAGTGCTTATCACCAGGGATTCACCCTGACATGAGGAAGACCTTCTGTGCATAGGTTGGGGAATATTATATGCCTTGAAAATTCTGTTTGACTTTCAGAAAATGAACTTGGAAAATACCCTATGAAGGACTACAGTCTGTGGATCTGAAATTTCATGAGCTGGAAGAAAGTGAGATGTTGCTAAGGCAAATTTAAACACTTCGCAAGTGCAGCGTAGAGGGTGTGTATAGAATATTTAGGTTAACAGTGAGACTAACATTACAGCAGCAGAGAAAGAGAGCTTCTGTGACACATAAGACACTCTTTGCGTTTTGTAAGGATGATAAATACTTCAAGGGATCTCAAAGATCCTAAACACCCATAAATCCATATAATGTTTCGAGAAATGTGAAAATTGAGGTATATATTATTTTGTCTGTTTCTCTCTCACACACACATTGTTAAATAAAAGCTCTCTTTTGTTATGTTTGTTTGATGGGTTTTTTTAATACATTGCATTTGAGATAGTTTTAAGTACTTCTAAAAATCTATGTGTAATGTTTTTCAGCTATCATACTATCTATAATAATTAACCAGTAGTTCCAAGTATACATAGGATTTCATTGCCAGGTTAGAACAGAAATGGATTAATGTATGAATGGTCTTTGCATCTTTTAGAGGCCTATATCTTTGGCTTATTGGTATCAACTAATGACATTCTGACAAAGGAAATAGACTGGATTGGGCGGGATGGGGTTGGTCTAGATGACCTCTGGAGATCTCTTTCAACTGAAATTACTCCATGAGAATTCTTTGATTGTATAATTCTCTATTATGTTAGTATTGAATACCTACCTGAAGTCTAAGCAGGGTCACTCCTAACGTGGAAATAGTGGAAGGCTGTGGTTAGTGTACAATATTGTGTGGAGATAAACTTTGTGAGAATTTGGCAGAAATAAACTGAAAAATAACCCCCAATAGACCAACTTTAATGCACTAAAAATATCAAAGATGGGAAGTAAGTTTCTATGGTAGATGTGGAATTTATAATTCTTGGAAAAAGAGTGTGAACTGCAAATTTCTGAATAGTTTGCTGTATGCTTAAGATGGACTTTATTATGAGATAGGAGTAATCCAATCAGCAACAAAAGCATGAATCATTTTCAATATCATGCTCAACAGTACATAAATCTAGCAAGCTGTGATAAAGGACTACAGATCACTAAAGAAAGAATAAAATAGTACAAGGAGCCTTACAAAGACAAAATGTCTCTCACAGCCTTGCCCATTTCTACTTTTTATCCCCCATGTTTTTACACAGTTCTTTCAGTGGAATACTTTACCTAATATCACTATGGGTTTTCTGTTGGCTTGGGTTTGATTTATTTTTCTCAAGACATGATCTGGGATTCCTTTTTATATCTCTGAATTGCTTACATATATTTAGGGTACAGGGTACAGGAAACCCTTAAGTCAGAGTTGAGTGATGAGTGGTGTGCATCATCCCAAGAGAGAAACAAGCATCCTCTAGAAACATTCTTCCAATACAGAGTTTGTTGTTCTCCTTTTCTCCACTGAACAGGAACGATCTTCACCAGCTCCTCAGGAGATTCAATTCTGATGTTTACTGAGTAAGGAAGGATATACCCACGGACTTAGTTGCTACATCCTGCACTTGTCTGAAGCAGACAGAAGTGTGCAGTCAACACTGTACCCAAATCCTACTTAGGTCATGTTAGGCTCATACAAGAACAGATTTATTCCATTTGACATGTAGGCACAAGTCTGCTCTAATGTGCAGAACAGTATAAATTTTTGTAAGACTGTGCTTTTGGACAGGTTTCTTTCTCAGTTCCATTCAAAACCTTTCGCTGACTTCTTCAAATTAGGTATCTAAAAAAGTTCTTTTTGCAGCAGAATAAAACATCTAGCCTTTTGCCTCAGGAAAAAGACTAGCATCTGGTGAAGTTGGTTAAGAAATATGTATATTTCTCTCTGATAGATGGCATGCCAAAAAAGTCAACACAAATAGCTAACGGCTGATTGGATTGGTGCATTACCCCTTGAGGAAGTGCTTTTCCTGGCTACTGTAGGAGGTAAGCTACCCATGTAGATAAATCAATGACATAATCGATTTGGCAAATCTCATTTTCCATCCAGTCAACACTTTGTCGTGTTGTGTCCTAACTCCTGAGAAAATCTCTGACTTCAAAATACTGGTTTGCACTAAAAAGCACTCAGATGCTTGTTTTTATAAAATACTGTGACTTTAAAAATTAGCTTGACTGTCTTTTGGAAATACACTCTAAAATTATATCTAAACAAAGACAAACTAAAAGTGGATTTTTTCTTCCATTACACATCTTCCATATTGAAAGCGTGACATACATGCATAGGCACAGATGATGGCTGTGTTAAAATGCACTCATATTTTTCCTGTGTTTGTGGCCTGTTCACATAATTTGGAAATGTCTGAACCACAGGTGTAAGCCTAAAGGCAAGATCCAGTTGTTGACATCTGTTGGAGAACAGAGAGAAGGGCAGTCTATAGGTTCTGAGAACTTCAGATAGACAGACGTCCCTCTCAGGGAAGGGATGTGCTGCCAGCATGCATTGGCACACACACGGAGATCCCTGGAGCATCATGCATCATCTTCATGCATGTGAGCTAACACTTAGCACCATGATGGCTTTTTAAAGAAGATATTGCCATGAAGTTGAGGAAAACACAACAGTTATATTTTTAGTTCATATTGGATGGACAAGAAAGCCATGTACAGGATTTTTAGGATAAGAGGTCTGCCAAGTCTCTGAGGTGGGAATCCTAAACAAAAGCTGAGTTGTTTGAGAGCTTCTTGTGAAATGTAGCCAGAAGAGTCAAGAGAGGACAGGAAGCATGCCTCCATATGGCTCAGAACAGCAACCAAGAGCAAGGGGCAAAACCAACAGCTGTTGAGGCTGAGATCCTCAAAACAGCAGCCTTGGACAGAAAGCCTGGTGCTCCTTGCTCAGCAAGACTTCAGATCATATCAGTAATAGATTCCCAGGAAACTATACATCACTTAGGAACAACAGCAGATGACTGTGCCAAACAGTTGGATTTCTCTGAGGCTGGGCAACAAACTGTGAGTGGTGACTAGCCCAGAAAGGAGAAGGGCACTCTGCCAACATGCTGACAGCTGTAGGAAGAGGACAGGCTGATAATGAACAAAGCTCAGGAGTGCCAATGTTCCTTTCTTTCAACTATTTAGGTTTTCCAAATTGCCTTAATATGGTCCTCTCATCCTTTCCCACTTCAAAAAACTATAACTCTTCAGCTCCTTTTTAACTCAGATGGGGAAGTCCTGCTCTTTTTCGTGTTCAGTGACAGGGTATATTTTTTCAGGCTCCTGGTGAAGGTTCCAGTTGGTGGCATTTGACTTACTTTTAAGCATGGGGAGTTGATCATTGTCCTTTTTCATGCCTAGCCAAAAGCTTGTAACACATGTTATTGTGAAACAAAAACCCTCCAATTTGTGTTTGCCTAATTTCCATGTGACACTATCTAGCCCAATGTCTGTGTTCTGATAAGCTTTTATATGCAGGACAGGGCTTTCTTTTCACCCAATCCCTTAGATTCCAGGGAATGCAAATCATGGCTTTGTAAGATCAGCAGTGATCTTGCTAAAGTTAAAAGTGTAGATTTATTAGTGATACTAAACCAAAGTCATATAATAGCAGTGACAGGTTCACAAGAATAAGATGAACAATCAATCAGTTGAGCTCCAAGCCATGTGCTGAGATCAAATGGCTAGTGTTCACTAAAGTTCTGCTCTATGCCAGAAAAAGAGTAGCAGCCCAATGTGTTGCATTTTAGAAATATATTTTTGTGTAGCACAGAATGACATCAAATTGTACCCACCAGAAGACTGAGATTCTGATATAACTTAAATCATGATATCCAAATGGCCAAGTTCTCAGCTATGAAGAACACCTGCCAACATAACTAATAGTGAGGACAAAAAGCCTTTGGTAACAAGTCCCTTGAGAAGGAGATAATAATATATGTACCCTGTTCAATAAGCTCTTAGCCTGAGGTATTTCCAGTATGCAAAGGAAAGAAAGCTTACTTAAATTTTTTATGCCGTCCCCTTTTATCTTGATATATTTGTTCCATTTTCCTCAAATAGATTTGTGGAAGGCTTTGATGGGAGTTTCCATATGAAGAGAGATTAAAGAAGTGAGGGCTAATTATTATGGAAAGAATAAGTGCAAGAGTGGATACAACAAAACCAGCACATATAATAATTCCTACCATGGAGAAGATCAGACAGGATCTCTTTATTACTCTTCACCAAAACAAAAGAAGAAAACATTCCATAAATTAAAACCCAACAGATTCCAATTTATATACACACAAATTTTTACAGAAGAAATCTCACTTCACATGGTACACAGCTACAAGAATTTACTTGCACAGTAACGAAAGTTTGCTGTGGATAACAAAATAAACAGTCTCAGGACAATATATCCTAGACGGATTTGTTTCCAAAATGGCAATCTTGTACAGAGGAGTATAAATAGGCAAAGGTAGTTGTGGTTTAAAACTTGCAGGACTGCAGAGAGCAGTCAGATCCACAGCCCTTCTTTTTCTCCTTCATGCCCTCTACTCCAAATATTATCCATTATTGATTTATTTTTTAGTGACAGAAAAAGTAGTGACTGCAATGATAGGGACACAGCAAGCTCCAGCTGGACTAGCAGCTTTTCACAGGATGCTGCTGCTGCTTCAAATCAGAGGAGCCGTCTCTAGAGTTTGGCTAAACCTGCCACTTCTGTGGGTGTAGTTAAAGAATTTGTGATGCTGCCACACAGTGAACAGATAAATAAACATCCATCTTGGGAACAAATGCTGACAGTCTTCTTCATATGGATGTCACAGCTTCTTGTCATGCAATGGAAAGTGCATGAACATTGAACATAGCAATGTGGGAGAGGAAGTGCCAGAGACAATCAAAACACAGGGGTTCATCTGTATAGGATAGGCCCATGTTCAACCAAAAGATGAAGATGTTTAATCTTTTAAACAGACTTGAAATGTCACATACAGGAATATTTCCTTCTCATATTGAGAAGTATATACTGGGTCATAGGGAAGAAGGGTAACAGAGAAACAGGCTACAACTGGATGTGTTTTTATGTCTAAGAGAAGGATATGGAATAGCTATTAAAGGACTTTGTAAGAACAGGACAAACAAATTTTGTGGAGAATTATAACTGATATCTTTTTGTGCATCAGGAGAGCAGATAAATATTTTGCAGAGGTCCTGTCTATGAATTTGGCTCAGAAGGCCACCTCTACATTAAAGTGGCTATCAATCTGCTATAATTAATAACAGATATATTGTGGATCTCCAGGTCTTGGCTGTTCCCTGTATTGATGATATGGGGATAAAGATGACTTTCAGATGTGCAGGACATGTTGTGCTTAATAAAAAATTCAATATACATAAACCCTTTACCTGGCTGAGGCCCAGCAGAGAAAGTTCAGTTGGTACAGCAATCACAGACAGAGTTGCCAGCTCACTTCTAGACAGCCTTTCTGGGTTTGGCAAGAGCCTGTAAGTTCAGGTGTGTCTGCATCTGTCAGTGTTGACCTATTGTACAGTGCAAAAGCTATGCAAACAAATTTAAACATCGTATCCTCAGTTGCTTACTATGTTCTCTCAAAGGCACTACTGTTTGTAGAATGTCAACTGTCAGAAATCCTCTGGCTTACTGCCTCAGACTATGGGCTTTTTTCTGAACACGGAGGGCTTTTTCAACTTGGCTACCTAGACAAATTGATCAGCACAACACTCTTTTATTCTTTTTGAGAGGGAGAGGAAAGCAGAGGACACAGAGAATAGAGTTGCAGATATCCCATTCCAAAGCAGGGTTGAGGAAGGGTCATAGAAAGTCACTGGTAGAGCAATAATGGCAAAAGTATACTATTATTGTCACAGGTGGGAGTGGAAGGCTTAGACAAAATTTATTAAAGAAGCCTTGCCGTTGAGTCACGAGGTGCAGAAAGGACTCCTTTGCTTTCTAAACTGCCTCTCAGAGAGGAGTCTCTATGCAGCTGAATCCAATCTTAGCCTTGGATTATGTAAACAATTTGAAATTACAGAGGTGTGATTGAACCACTTTGTCCTGCAGGTTTTGATGATTGGCAAAATTAGAATATGTATATAAAATGAACAATTTATTGTTGCAAATGATCATAAAAAAGATCTTAATCAGGATGATTTACTACGCAATATAAAAAGCTAAAAATCTACCAGTAGAGTATAATATAGCATAAAGTAGAATAGCACAAGATAGGATAGTGAACTATATTGAAGCAAGTATTGAAGCAATTGTATTAAAGATAGCAAAAAGGAAATAATTATTAAGTAGAGATT
>JAOXXN010000446.1:94621306-94653418 GCA_026770055.1 Myrmophylax atrothorax
ATTCTGATGAAAGCCACAAAGCATTTCTGCTTTCATTATTATTCCTCAATTTTCATTAAAGAGAAAATTGAGGCATTTGAGGCAGAGAACTCTGTGTACCCCAACTTCATTGTAGTCAAAAGAAGCATATTGAAGTCAAAGACTCGTAACTAGAAGGAACTTATATGGTTTCTTTTCAATGACCATACTTCCTTAATTGTAGGTAAGTTTTCATCAAACTTTTTCTCTCTCTTTTTCATCTGCTTGGCCTTCTACAATTCATGCGAAATACATAGAAACCACAGAAGCCAAGATATGTATTCCGTTAGGGCTGCGCCCAGAGCTTAGAGGGGCAGAGGAAGGGCAGACAACAGAGAACATAGTTCTTACCTTCGTGTTATAAGATGATTTGATTCTTTTGAACTAAAATGGACAGTAGGTATCAGACAGTAGAAACACACTTAACTAGAAAAGTCATTGTAAGCATCAGTGGCTGGAAGCTGAAGATAGGGTAACGTAAACCATGAAAAGGGTCCTTTTGTCCAGTTATGAGCTAATTAACCACCAGAATGACTTTAAAACAGATAAATAATAGGAAATTCTTCATTACTAAAAGAATTTGCATCAAGCGTTTCTTTTTCAAAAGATGCATTCTCCAACGCTACCACAGTAGAATGATACAATTTTCTCACACACACATCAAGATGAAATAATCTGCCCCTGAAACTATAAAACTATTACATTTTAGGATTGATTCAATGGGGAAGAATTTCCTCCTGGCAGCTATTAGAAACTATGGTGTGGAGGGGAGAGATCTGTAAAGCCTTTAAGTTCTGTAATAGCAAATGACATTTCAGGATGGTAAAAGCAGTCTTGCACCACAAGAAAACATCAATCAATTCAATCTCAGTATTTGAATCAAGATTCAATTTCTTCAAACAAGGTCCTCCAGATGTACTGCATCTCCATAGCTATGCCCACCATTCATCTATCACCCCAGGGTTATTCTGGATTTGGGCAGAATGTTGTCTGGTGGGCATACTTTGTAGTTTGAAAATCTTTCTTGTAGATCCTTCACTGTAAATTACTTGCTGTAGAATTAAGACCTCTTCATACAAAATAAAATAAAAACCCTCTTTTATTAAAAATGCTATAAAAAATAGAAGACATGAGGTGAATGTATATCTGGTGGTGTGCAGTTCTTTGGATAGTGGCTTCTTTGCAGGAGTAAATAAGGCAGCTTACCTGGAGCTGAGATATTAATACATCTCAGTGAAACCTAAGGATATACACATCCTATATTGAATAGTGTAATCTTTTGCTCTGCATCTGGAATTACTGCATTATGAGTTAGTAACAAAAGCTGGTGTACATCACTTCAAATGCTTAGTGACTGTTTAGAGCTTTGTCACATGAGTAATCACTGTGCTAAGATAAATATACAGTTAAACATGGAGCCCCTGACAAATGAGTCAAAGACTAAACCTACTCTTCAGCACCACATGCAAATTTGCATAGGGAATTTTATTTCTGTTTACAAAGAAGATCAGTAGAAGGGACATCATGGTCATGGTAAAAAAAATATTCTAATTATATTTTTTCATAAATCTGATTAAAATTTGTTACGCTGTGGAGTTGCAATAATACTTCCAAGTAAAGGCTCCCGAAAAATAGCTGTCTGAGAACATGTAACAGAGATCTTCCCCAGTGGCCTTTGTAGAATTGATATTTCACTTTTGAGCACTGTGTCTACTACAGTCTTTCAAATGCTCACTTGATACAATTTTCTGAAAATATTTCAGTGTGTGACTGGTAAGGTGTCACACCAAGATGCTTGACTTTGCTGACACTACTGTTTTAAATTTTTAAAAGTACACATTTTTTTTAAATGGGTTTCTCATATAGTCTGAAAATAACAAATACTAATAAAGAAATGGAATATTTAGCTGAGGATGCAATGTAAGTGTTGATAAAAATGCATGAGTTATAGTTATTGTAGAAAAGGATAACTTGGACAGAACAAAAAATTACTGATTTTCACTTTTTCTTCTTAGAGAATAAAATGAATGAGTACAGTTCAAACATCATCATCACACAGGAGACAGGGACAAACATTATACTTTACTATCATCCTTCAATTTAAGCCTGTTCTTTTGGAAATCCTTTTGGAACCTGGGCTGATTCATGGCTTCTAACTGTACCAGTTCTATTCATAGTATCCTGATCCAATCACATTATTCAAGAACTAGACTGATGCTCAGTTCCTCTCAGAAATTTAGACATTGCAGTGCATATCCCTTAAATGCGTGTGTTTCGATGACGTTAGCATTACTCCTGAGGGCTTAGGGTATGTGAGCTGTGAGATCCTGTTTGTGCTAAGGGACAGCAAGTCAGAAAACATTTCCTAAGGAATTATGAGAGGCCCGGTGGTGCCATTTATTCTACTGATGTCTAATAATAACCAATGGAAATATAAGAGTATATGAATGTGGTGTAATGGTAGCCACAGCAAACAGATTGGGGAATTGCTAATGATGACCTTTACTAGGAGTGGATAATTAATTACCTAAGATGGCTAAGGTCATATTATCAGAAATAAAATTACTTAAAGGTATTTTTAAGCTTCTACATGGCCAAAGATTTTCTGTCTTGATTAGACTGTGAATAGATCTAGATTTGAAGGATTTGCATATTTAACATTAGTGAGGGAGAATGACAAGGTTAAACAGGCATTCCCAAAGTCCAACACACAGGTGAATTATAACAATGGTCTAATTACCTAAATGAATTCTTGATGTGGCCTTCTGTCACCAAGTGCCCTTTGCATTATTCATCAGCTCCTTATAATAGTATTATAATATGAAAAGTTAGTGTTTAGATTTTTGCCTGTCAGTACCCCAGAAAGTCGAGACCCTGATGTCCAAGCATAGTGTCGGTGTCTCATAATGAGACCCTTCAACAACAGATTCACAAGATTTGAGGGTGATTCTCTCGCCCTTGTCAGGGGGAGATCAGTCAACAGCACAAAGACCTCTCAGTGGGCCCTCTCAACTTACTTTATGTTCAGAAAATATATGCAAGCTTTCATTTTCCAGTACACAGTAGAAACAGAACAGTGGGATATACCTTCTCTCCCTTACCTCCAAAGCCCTTTCTCAGCTGAAAGTTTGTCTGCAAAGCTTTGTCTCCATTTACATACTCCATAGGTGGATCTTTTCTAGCTCCAGATTCAATTCACTGTCTTTTCTGAATGTTCCTGGACTGTTCCTAGTACACAAAAATTCTGAAAAGTCCACCAAGAAAATAGGTAATAAAACCTCTTCAATCAACATGGTTTGTGATCAGCCATATATGTAACCCACAGTTTGGCAAAGAGCTCCATTTTTAAAAGTTCTGAACAATAAAATATTTTGTATAAAAAAGCCAGAACTCTCAAGGACAATGACACCTGGGACAGGACAATCCTGGTTGGGTGTATAGATTAGGGAATGAGTTGTGGGAAAGCAGTGCCAAGGAAAGGAACCTGGGGGTCCTGGTCGATGGCAAACTGAAGATGAGTCAGCAATGCCCTGGCAACCAGGAGGGACAACAACGTCCTGGGGGGCATCAGGCTCAGCATCACCAGCTGGTTGAGGGAGGGGATTGTCCCTCTCTGCTCTGCACTGGGGCAGCCTCACCTTGAATATTGTGTGCAGTTTTGGGCATGACAATATAAGAAAGATATTAAGTTATTAGAGAGTTTCCGAAGAAGGGCAATGAGGATGGTAAAAGGTCTTATGGGGAAGTTGTATGAGGAGCGGGTGAGGTCACTTGGTCTGTTCAGTCTGGAGAAGAGAAGACTGAGGGGAGATGTCATTGCAGTCTTCAACATTCTCACAAGGGGAAATGGAGGGACAGGTACAGATTACTTCACTCTCATGACCAGTGACAGGACTCAAGGAAAGGGGTTGAAGCTGAGCTGTGGAGGGCTTACACTGGATATTAGGAAAAGTTTTTTCACACAGAGGGTGATTGGGCACAGGAACAGGCTCCCCAGAGAAGTGGTCACAGCACCAAGCAAAACCGAATTCAAGAAGTGTTTGGACAATGTTCCCATGGTGTGATTTTTTGGGTGTCCCGTGCAGGGCCAGTAGTTGGACTAGATGATTCCAGTGGGTCCCTTTCAACTCAGCATGTTCTATGATTCTATGACCTCCATTTCAACTTGGCTCATCTTTTCATCAAAGTCCAATACAGTGGCTATCATTTAGGCCATTTAAAACAGAAAGAAAAAAGAATGTGCAGAACATATATGGAACAAATCAAACTTTCATAACAATACCTTTTTTCTGACAGGAAATTTTCACATTTACAACAAAAATTGATTTGATGAATGCTTCAATTTTCTTGGAAATTTTTGCTGTGTTGATTAGTTTTCTTTCCTTTTACTCTGGGATTTTTTGTGTTTCTGTTTAGAAATCTGAGTCAGAGAGAGACTGTTGTTTTTGTTCAACTGGAGAACTGCTTTACTGCTGCAGCCAGTCCTTTCTCAGCTTTATAATCAGATCCCTAATCTCTTATGCCCCTCCTATTTCCTTCAGTAATCTTCAGGAATTTGGCTTAATTTTGCACCTAACTGTGTTCTACAGACCATATGTTTTTTTTTGAATCTGTACCACATAACCTGCCTCTGAAACTTTTTCCAGGTTGAGATTCTGATTTATTTCCAGGATTGTGAAACATTTCAACATTTCCCTCAAAAACTTATATAATTTTAATTGTAGTTTCTCTCAACTTTCCTCTGACAAAGGAACATGATTTTTCAATTTTGGATTGCAATGTTTCTGCAAAATCCTTTGTTCCTCTTCAACAACTCCACAGAAGAGGTTTCCTGAGGTCCCTGTTGCACACTGACACATGAGGTGTGCCAGGATGAAATTTTGTACTCTCTTATTGGTTGATTTTCCATAAGCTGTCAAAAGAAATGTGATATGCTGATCCCAGTGCCTTTGATACTGTTCTAAAATGATGGCCAGCTGAGCCCTTCAAATCTAATTGAATTTTGCATGGATCTCATTTTACTATTGGTGCTCAGGGCAGAAGCAAATTGTCCAGGTTCCCAGAATATTTCAGGCTAGTTGAAATATTTTGGGTTAGAATTTCCCTCTTTATTGATACACAGTCACTAGAGGTGTGAAAAAAATCTATTCATTCACTAGCAGAACTAGACAGAAAGTAGTAGGATTTTGGTGAAAAAGTTACATCATTAAAGTTTGGGGGTTTTTCCAAAATGGGGATGAAAAAAACAAAAACTGGTGTGGGGAAAGATTGGTGGGATTTCAGGACCTGAACCATTCAAGAAGTCACTGAGCCAGAAAGGAATTTTTTGGCTTTCTAGATGCCCTTCTGGAAGGTTTTTGTTAGCTGACAGAATTAACATTGACTGAAGCTTGCCAGCACAGCTGCAGAAAGACAGGTCCTTGCCCAAACAGCTCTTCATATTCTAGATCTGGGAACCCCATTCAGCCTTTCTAAACCCAGGAGAATAAAGACACAACTGCACTGTGGAGTAAGGTACAGAGAAGTCCAAGCTCACCAGCGAGTCTTGTCACAGGATTGCCATGTGACCCCAATGCAGGACCATGCCCACAGCAGCATGTTCAGCTGTGCTGGGGTACTCCAATGGATAAACCACTTATCATCATCTCAGTATATGGATTCATTCCTCAGTGTACGCATGACTAAAAAGTCAAGGTACTGAAGGGTCAGAAAATTTCTGTCAAGTTCACTGACAGAAAATGGAAATTAAAACAATACTATTGATGATAAAAGACATTTCTTGCTGTGGATGTGTGTATAGTAATATACTTTTGCATGGATAAATCATATTTAAGATCTTGAGATATAAAAGAATAATGATTTTCTGAAATCACTGACCAGTTACATGGCAAGAAAAAGTATAATGATAAACCTGTTTACTTGGTTACATCAAAACCAGGATTTAAAATTCTATTCATCACTAGTGCCAAATATGATTCTGAATTGATTTGCAAAACTATGTAATTAAATTTATAAAAGAAATGGAAAAATTTAAAAGGTATCCAAAGAAAACTTGAATTGTAACGTTGGCTTTTGGAAATTGGGAAAAATACCAAATGCTCTATTTTGTAATAGAATAGAGAATTTTTTTCTTGATGTTTGGAAAGCAATCTCAGGAACTGGAATGTGTCTAGTTATTGCTCTGACATAAATTTTTTCTGCATCTTTAACCAATTAACATTTTAAAGTCTGGATCTTTAAGTATAACATATTAAGCAGGGAGTTCAATGAGGGGTAAATTCCCTCAGCTTCTTTGGGAATCAAGTCCACTGATTTAGGAGGAAAATGTGAGTGCTAAACTGGATAAAATTAGGCATAGGGATTTGACAGTGCTGGCCTAATCAGTACTGTATCTCATTTTATCTACCTGTGGAACAGGACTACTGATGTGAATGAAGATTATTCAGCAGTATCTGTAACACTCTCAGGCCAGCTGTATCTAATATTGCACAAATGCAAAGCATATTAACATCTGTAATCTGAAATTCTGTTGTTGGACAGACTCTTTATATATACTTTTGCTGCAAGAGTGAAGCCTCACCATGTGAGAGGCCTTTTTCTTACAGTAAAATTATCATCTTTTTGTAATAAATTATTTAAATATACTAGTGGCAGCCAATATTCATTTGATGTAGAGGGAAATGTTGAGTATATTACTCGATAGCTATTCACTCTACACCAGAGACAATAATTAGTGGTATTATCAGGTAGAAAATTGCTGCAATGGAGAATTCACTAATATCATATGATTAACTCCCTCAGAAAGGTACTGTACTTTTTCAGAATCGCAATCACTCTGTTACTTGCTGCCAAATAGTGTTTTTGGCAGTGTATTGTCAATGAATACACTCAAAAGTACCCTTCAGTGGATAGTAAAAAAACTGAAATAGCAATTCTCTCATTGAGTAATGATTGTTCTAGATAGAGCCTGCAGTATAGTACAATACAAACACAGAACTATATGATTTATTTAGAGACCCTTGGTTAAAATGACTCACAAGCTATTCCAGTGGTTTGTGGGCTACTTGACATGTTGGTTTTTTAATTGAAAGTTACTGCAAAAAAAAGAATAAAGACTATCCTCTAATACAAATCCTATGAGATTTTTACAAACTTGAGATTTATAAAAGGCTTACTTTTAGAAACCTTAATAATGTTTCTTCTCTCAATGCAGGGATCCTACAGAGAAGAGTGTGGAACAAAAGGTTATTATCAAGGTCCCACTGAGAGATGCACAAGGTTGGAAAGGACAGGTTCACTATTCTTGGTTGTTGGTTGCTCAGGGAAAGGATGTTAACCAATGGCATGAAAAAAACCCCACAGGGATTATCTGTATCATAAAGAAAAACAAGATCTCTGGTATATTACAGATACTGTACGTGATAACATTCATCAGACTCATCAGGGAGCTGATAGGAATCAGGCTTTCACAGACAGCAGCAAGCAAACAGCAAATTAAATTCTAGCTGCTCTATCTCCTATGGTGTGTCAGTACATTTAAAAAATAAGAACTTAGATGTCCCCTTATTCCATTTTATTCTTTGCATTACTTAGCCAGATTTGTTGCACTGGCTCTGTACTGTGTGACGTAAATATACTCTGTGAGGTACCAATCAAGTTCTGAAAAACTTAACAGGAAAAAAAAGAGCATTGTTAAACATAAGAAAGAAAACTATGAATTAAAAGGGAATTGTGGGAAGTCAGATAAGCCTGAAATCGACAGTAGCTTTTTTTAGTTTTCAGTTACTTAAAGGTTCCAATTTTAGTCCAGCCATATAGATTCAGATTTACTAAAAGCTGAACCAAACTCAGTTTTTGAAATTTTCTGTTTGAAATTCTGGTTAATGTGCCTTCAGGAGAAGATTCATTTCTTCTAACTTCTGGTCCAACACAGAGATATGTAAACTATGACCTCAGCTTCCTCATGTTTCTGGTTACAAACCAGTGATACGTTCAGAAGTATTACAGATACTAATACCCAGAGTTGAGGATGGGCTAGGAAGATGAGGCTTCAAACCTGAGGATGCTAGCACTTCTGAACTGTATGATATCTGAGGTTGAGTTTGTTGAATCATGTGAAAAAGATGTAACAGACTGGATTTTCTGGGTCACAAAAAAATAAGATTGCAAGTATATTGGAAAGAACAGAGTACTCTACCATGCAGAAAGTGCTGCCAGATTTGATCAGATGAATAATTAACAAAAATGTGCTTTATTTATAAGTTAAGCACAGTAGCAGTTTGAGTATATGAATTGTTCTGTAATAGGAATCACTTACGGGCAGAGTGCTTCCAAGAAAGTTGATTCAAGAAAAAAGAATTCTTTTATTTTACTGAAACCTAAGGCTGGACAGTTGTTTCTGAAATGGACACTTTCTAAAAGTCTTACTTTACATGTCTAATAATTTTATAAGTGTGCTGGTTTAAAGGTAAACCAGTGGGAGAAATAAACCCAACTCAAAAGAGGTTACAAATCAGAGTTACAATTTACTAAAAAGATTATAAGAAATACTATTACACAGAGAAAAATTGATTTTAACCTACAAAAGAACAGATATAGAGCCCAGCACCCCGGGGCATGAACAGAATGGTGCTTGTTAGCCCCTGTGCTGAGTGCCATGTGGTCTCCCTGAGTGCAAACTAAAAGGAAAGGAGAGGTGAGGAAGGTGTTGGTTAGGATCACAGTCACAGTCTGGTCAAAAGTGGCAGTCACAGTCCCGTTGAGGTTCTAGTCCTCCTCTGGATCTGATGAGTGGTACCCAGTGTCCCAAACCCCAAAGATTATATATGCTCAGGTTCAGGTGAGAATGCGGGGACTTTCACAACGGGTGATTTAGCTCCGTATGTCATGGGATATTTTTGGAATCTTTGATGGTCTAGGTCATTGCAACTGCCTATTGTGCTAGCCCCTAATAACCCATTAGCAGACATGGCCCCTCAGGCAGGGTGTGAAGGTGCTAATGCCATGCTTAATGCCTCCCTGAAGGGTAGTTATCATGGCTGAGTCACTGGTGTGAAGACAAACTCCCCTGGCTCACAGGGTTCTTTAACAGACAGCTTGTAGCTTGAAGTGTCAGATGTGCTCTGGGCAGCTGCTGTAAATGATGCATTATTATCAGTCCATTAGAAATTACGTAGAAGGTGTAGAATACACAGTTTTGGGTGCACCCACATAGTGATAAACTGGTCCCACCCACTGTAACTAGAACAATTAATATCTATTTAATACTGAATATGTGGCTGTTCAGTTAACTCTTCCTCAAATGAATTTGGAGTAACTATGAAAATCCCTTCTGTTATGCATTTTGAAAACATATTTGATAATCATAGAATCATCAAATCATGGAATGATTTGCTTAATGGTCTTGATAAAATTTTGAAATATCGCAAAAAAGCTTCCTTTCAACTTTTGAAAGGAGAATGGTTTTTTTCAGTTCATTTTTTTCCACAGCAGTTTTTCGTTTTTCAACCATCTTAACGTATCAAAATATTGCAAGGTTAGAAGTGCTCAGAATTACACAGGACCAGACACCTGACAGAACATCACCACAGCAACATTCTGCAAATACAAAATGAGAGCTCTTTTCCTCCAGAAACACACAGGGAACTGTTACCACACCTCACTCCACAGTCTGTTAGACAGTGTGCTTTTCATCAGAAGCAGATCTCTACATGCACAAAGCAAATTGAATGGTTTTTTTTTATTCCTTCTCCTGCAAGACTCTCTTTACAATGCTGTAGCTTTAAAAATTGCCCCAATGTAATGTAAAATCTGTAGTTTACTCCCACTTCTGTAAATCTTCTCTGGGATTTGTAGTGCATTTTGCATTTTTCTTCTGCTCCTGTCACTGACTGATTTCTGTTTCTGGCAGGAAACCATCATTTTTTGAGTAATTATGCTATCTCTATGTGTGTATGATGATCAGCTTTAATGCATTTACCATCATTTTCTTCTACCTCCACCATGAATGCATAACAAACCTCTCTCTGATGCCTGATAAAATAAAGACTTTTAATGTAAAAGCTCCATCACAGATATAAGGGAAAAAGATTGTTTGCTGTAGGAGCAGTCTCAGTATAACAGTGGCATTGGAAAAAATGTGCAAGCTGTAAATTTTAATGAGGAGCATGTTTTACGGAAAGAAAAGTCTTTACTTTTTATTTGTAGATGTTAGCTTGCATGGAGCCTTCATTCTGCTATGTAAAACCTGCTAAAAGAAACCCTTCTGCAATGAGAAATCAAAATCTATTCTCTTTTAAGGAGTTTTCTTTTATGTATGGACCACCAAGAAAGAAACTTCCAAACAAGGCTTCTCTGTTCCTGCAGAGGTTTGAATTGAAATCTCTCCTTACATTTTCTGAACTGCAGGTGAGATATCAGCCTCTCACTCTGTCAGCCTTAGAGATCAGCATGGAACTGGCTTAAGGTGGCTTGATATAGATTTGCTATTTGCAAATTAAAATCCTTCATCTCTGAAAAGAATTCAAAATAGAATACAGTTCTCTATTAACTGTGGCCCTAAAGTTTCTTAACGGTTCTTGCCTCAGAGTGTCTTTCAAGACTTGTCTTTTCAGACCTATTATATAGACCTACTTAGTTTAGGCATTAGAGCACATATGTGAAGCTATTTGGCTAGCACATGCAAACAGGTTTTTAGGGCTAAGAGGTTTTGTAGAGAGATGTGTGAGACATATAAAAGTTGTTGGGGTTTTTTTTTCCATAGAAAAGAGTTTAGAAGGAATACCTTGAGGAGCAAGCAGCTTAGAAGCATATTTTACAACTATCAGACTAAGATAAAGGGCCTAGATCATGCACAATTATCTTAACGCATTTTACATTACTGGTGCCTCAACTACATTCATCTGCCCCTGAGCTATGCAATTATTTTAGTCTGCAGAAGTCAAGATCTTTCCTGAGACATAAAACAATTAGATGAGATGCCTGTTTCAGAAGACAATGTTGAAACTAGCATTTCTTCAAAGATTCTACTCCCTATTTTCCAAGCCTCATTCTTTTATTCCTTTTATTGTTTTTGTTTGGGATTTACATATATTTCATATGTACTATTGCAGCACAAGAATTTGCCATGTAATATCTTTGCTGAACAACAAGTAGAATTCTTGTTGTCTGTTACCATGAAAGGCTAATGTCTTTGGGGTGGCTTTCTTGAACTCCTGTTTTCCCAGCTAATGTCTGAAGGTCAGTATCATTCATCTGTAGGCTTTGCACTTAAAAAAATGACAGATTGTGATTAGACAGGGGTTGCTCTTTGGTTGTTTCCAGTGAGTGATTCTTTCTGACAGTGCATTCCCTTGACAGTGAAATCCTGCTAGAACATTTCAGATCAAAATTACTTCTATTATCTTAAAATTTTCTAGAGCTTAAAACCAGGTATGAACATTTGGATTGATGTTCTGTTGTTGTCATAGTGAAGAGTACCTTAGAGGACAAAACCGTTCATACTACAACATAATACTACTGAGAATAAGATACTGTCACTTCATAAGGTAGTTGAACTGGAATTCACACAAGCTAAAGCAGGGATATGAGAGAAGGTCAGGTTCCATGCTTCTTGCTACAATCAGGAAAAAAAAATTGGTCCTGTGTATAAGTACTTTAAATATTCCAGATCCTTTCCAGAGCTCAAATAAGCTTTCTAGACTAGGTGGACTGTACTTTGTGACAGGGCTTGAAAGTTCTTGTATATTTAAAAATATTCATCAGTAAGTATATCCTAAACAATTCAAACTGGTGAAACTTGATTTCCCGTATTTTTACCCTCAGAGATGGAATTGCTTTATAGCCTGTGCTAAACGGAGCAGATGTTCAGAGGACCTTTTGGGGCTTCCAGTTATAACTGAAATGGCCTACTTTGCAGTCTTGTGTTTCTGTGAGACTGAAGGAGTAAGACTCATGCAGTCTCTGTGATGCACCATATATTGCAGAGGATATGTGCTGGGAGATTGCTCTTCTACCAATGTGTGAGTCAGAGTTTCATTAGGCAGGGGAAGCAAGCAGAAGAGACTTGTATTTGCCACAGACTGCAGGAAAAGGGATGATGAGAGGAATCAGGGAAGGCTTGGAGGCATCTGCCACTTTTCCTTACATTTGCTTGAAGGCATTTCCATGAAAAAGGTGGCATATCATAAATGACACGATATTCCAAGTATTTAGAGTGTTTGCTCTAGAAAGGAAAAGAGAAGAGGCTGCTTAAGGAGCTGACAGAAACAGTTTAGGTCGTGTATAATGCATGCTGTAGAGAAATGAGAGACAGTAAACTTTGTTAGCAAAGCAGTGTGTGTGTGAAAAAGAAGCCACAGACAGGAAAAAAGACTAATAGAGCACCAACAATATGGGAACAACATCAACCTAACAATGGGCTGCTTGGGAAGAAGGGTAGCAGAGCACTACCCTGCACTGGGAGCAGCCCTTTGAGCAGCTCATTTACACTTACAGCAAGGAAGATCTGAGAGTACATTTTTGGAAGCTAAGGTGTATTTTCTATCATTAAGATTGCTCCTGGAAGGGCTCAGGCAGCCTATGCACCTACAAAAGGCAATATGTCTGCCACACTGTAAGGTCTGCTCTTGAACATCTCTGTGAAACAGAATAACTGCACCTGTTGGTCTGTCACAGCTGAAATCCATTGTCACCACGCTCCTCATTTGCTATGGATCTGTTATTAATTTTTGTGAATGTTTTCCCATTTAAGAGTCTTTTGAAAATTTATATGGAAGAGCAGATTGTATTATGGTAACATGCTAAGGTCTCTATCTACATTTCTACATACTGTCTCACTCTTTTCACATTGCTGTTACTAAAATGACATGGAGAAAATCCAATACTTCATGGTCCTTGGTTGTGTGCCAAAGTGGTTAAGCAGCAAAATCAGGCCCCACTGTTAGTGATGGAGGTCTGTAAAACAGGAATAATTTTCTATTGAATACCTGATTGAATTACTTGTCAATTGCTGCTCTGCTGAGAAAATGATATTGAAGGTTGGCAGGCGGTCACCATTTTTATTTGTTAGAGCATATTATCTGAATTTGCCTGTCAGGTGATTGCCTGGTGAGTCCCTTCCCAGCATAAATAACTGTGTATTTCAAAAAGTGACAAATAACAGTAATAAAGTTTATAGGGGGAAAAAATATTCTTGCTGCTACAAGGAATAGCACTTAATCCAGACATTTATCTGCTGCTTACAAAAAACCTGGGCTGATCAGATGATAATATATTCCAGTGGTTTAAAAAAATAAAAAGAAGGAAGATTCACTGTTTCCCCCCTCTCTCTCTTCTTGTAGCTACAGTTTAGAATAGCTTTGCATTGAATTGATATTTTATTTTGTTATGCTTATGAAATTTGGTAATTTCAACAGCCCTTGCATTCATTTCATTCAGTGAGCCAGACATTGCAAAATTATGCATTTTTATGTAATTGAGATAATTTTGCCTCATAGCTGATGGAAAATTGCATAAAAATTTGTATGCACTGGTCAACTCATTTAATGTGATTCGTTACTTTTTCAGATGATTGGCATTTTTTACTGGTACTCCATTGCTGTGCTGCAAATCAGCTTTTTTTGTACCATGTCTGTAATGGTAAAATAATGAACAACATAATGCTTTCCAAGGAAGAAATACAGTGCTCGTTTTTCCTTCAGCAAATGAGAATGTAGCCATTATGAACAGCGCTTTCCCAGCTGCTCCTTGGAGGGAAGAGCCAGTATACTGTTAACAGATATATGGGTTTCAGTCAGACCACAGAAAACTTACGTCATGTGACACTTGACTGTGTGCTTCTCTGTGTTTGACTGGGAAGCAGTGGGGCAGATTCCTCTCATTTCGCTATTGTTGCCTTAAGTGGTTGATTATATCAGCTGGACTGAAAGAGATAAGTTGGCTGGGTTTTGGGATACCATACCCATGACAGATTCTTCTCAAAGTGGGTAGGATGTCTTCCTCTTTGTCCTTTTTGTTTTAAGGGAGCTTTTGACAAGTACTAGATATCTTTCTACAGACAGATACCAAGCACCACAATGTGAAGTTCAGCAGCTGGAAGGAAGGGACTACCCCCATGTCTTATATGTGATCTATTGTCAGGAACAAGAAATACAAGGCAGTTCCTTGCAGAGGTTCAGTGACTTAGATCATTGGTTCAAGTCCAACTCAGATCTGAAGCACAGTGGAGAGGCTTGTGTGAGTGGTGCAGGCGGTGTACCTGCTCTGCCTATAGAGGGGCTTCAGCCTCCAGCAATATATATCCAGCAGGCTGTTCAAACAGGTGGAGAGACCTGAAACTGCAGGGGTGCCCCTTGTGTTTTCGACTTCGATGTGGTATTACTTTTCCATATGCATGAGATTCCTCCATGGAGAAGCTGAAAGGAGAAGAGAGGTATTCACTTGCATTGAGAAAAGCAGAGAGACTCCCAGTGTGATAAACACCTGGCTGCTAAGCTATTGCTCAAAACAGCTGGAATATTTCAGGTAGCGGACTTACTTTTTTCATGAATTTAGGGCATTAGATCAGATTGGACCGGGAGCGTGAAGCACATGCCATGCAAGGCATTGACAGCAATTTTGGACTGGAGTTATGGACTAGCTTCCTGTTTATAGCAACCAAAGGTATGGTGGGTCCTTAAACCCCTGCTCTTGGGATAATAAAAGACCAGGAAGCTCTCACTTTGGACATCAGCTGGCCAGAAGAGGCAAGTCCTAAACAGAAAACTTTAAAAAAGCCAATGGCTACCTTGTTTAGACACCTTCAGTGTCAGACTATGTGCTAAAGACCATGGAAAGAATGGTAAATCACTCAAGACAATTATTTCAAAGTGTTTTTCTTCTATAACATTGATCAAGTTTGGCCAAATTTACTCTGGCAATAGTCTCTCAACTTCTTGTGTGAGAGCTGACAAATCATATTTTACTGTGGGGCTGAGACTGAAATGGAAATCACCCCCAAAAGCTGCCATCTTTGCAGAGCCTCAGTGAGAAACTGACATCAAAGACAATCCTTTCACTGAGAATCTCCGGTAGTATTCCCTCACCTGGTTTCCATTCAGCTGACCACTGTGGTTACCTAACTGAGTGCTTTGTTGCCAAGGTAGTATCTACAGCATAACACAAGATAGAAGGATAACTGAGTTAAAATAAAAACATTTTTCCACAGAGTTGGTTTATGGAACTCTCTTGGCTGGATGCATGTGTTTCTTTACTTGCTTTCAATGGAAAATTAGCCATTTTGTGAAGACATTCCTTAAAACAACATTTGGAATATGTAAAAGTAGGTAAGCTCATACTACAAATGCATGGAATTCCGTGGGGCATTAAATCTGAATTTCAAAGGACTCTGATTTGAAGCCAGTGTTATTACTCTAATTCAGATAAAATATCATAAGTAATTTAATGGTCACTGCAGTAATAGCAGTTATGCTAAATATGCTCTGTAGAGCCTCCCCATCGTGGACTCCTTTAACCAATTGGTCAGTTGTGTAAAAAGAAATGTATTAAAACAATTTGTAATTAGTCTTGTATCTGGGACACCCTCTAGACACTCCCTGCCCAGAGAAGCTTGCAATTAACAATGGTCCATAGGACAGCAGAAGCAATCAAGTATCTTACAATGTGTTCTCAAACTGTGCTCCATGACACTAAACTGAAGTAAGATATATCTTGTCCACAGAACTTTATCTTTTGATTTAAAAGTTGAAAATTGTTCATAGTAGTCCTGAAGAAAACGTGCATGGCAAAAGTCTTGAAGTCTTGAAATTAAGATAACTTGTTTGCTGAAAATACTATCATAAGGTTTAAATAAGAAGACAGGTGTAGGACAAGAAGACTGGGATCTAATTCATGCAGTGTTGACTCCTGCTGTTACCACTAGCTGCATTCATTAGGATGTTTTTTATCAAATCAGAGAAGGTACTTATAGTCTCACTAGATCTGGCTTTTGGTAAGCACTCTTAACTCCTTTCTAGCTTTTTAACTCTTTGAACTCCCTGGTAAATCAAGCTCCCAGCTTGTAGCTTTTACGTGATTCCTAATGTCTGTTAAGGTTAAATAATATACACTAATCCAAATATTAGGAAAAAACCCCAAACAAACAGCCTTGCTAATGTACGGGTTCATCAATCTATTTAAATATGGTGTGAAGGAAGCCATCAATACTGAAAAATACTCCTGCTGAGAAGGTTTACAGGCTAATAGGCATTGCTCTGCTCCTGAGGGTATGCTGAAAATGGTGACAAATGGCAAAGATGTGAAGAGCATAATAATAACATGAAAAATTGTAAAATATTTAATCTTCTCATTATAAAAAGAGTGCCACATAGTCAGAGTCAATGTAAATACCCTGAAATGGGATCTAATATCTCTGATTTAAACACCCAGCTTTCACATATGTGCTTCTAAAGGCAGCAAGTAGGGAGATCATCTCTGTCTACCTTAGATGCCTGCACAGACACAGGTGGGGTTTTCCACCAGAAGCTTTCAGAAGCACATTTTGCTCTCCATCATCTAAAAAGGATCTCAGGAACACTTTAGAAATCCCATAAGATATATCCAGCACATGAAAAGGTATGTCATACTGTAAGCCTATCAGTGTTTTTGAAAAGGTACCAAAAGATACCTCCCGAACAAGTGCAAAGGTGAGTTGCAAGTGGACTTGAAGAGTCAGTATGTTCATGAATGCAAGCTGGGTGCATAATTACTCAAATATGTTAACCTTATTGAATCTTTAATGTATTAGGTTCCATTCCTACCTCTCTTTTATGATGTGGATTTGGAGCCAGAGAAGAGAAATGACTACAATTGCTCTCTAATACTTGACAGGCAGCAGATCAGCTTCCCCTTCCTCCTTATACCTTGTGTTGTGCATCGTTGCAGTCTCCCAGCAGAAACTGACGTGATTAGTCCCTGTTCATGTGACCAGTCTCTAAAGCAGGTTTATGCAACTGTCCAAATTTTGAAACTGAAGACTTCAACATGGGAAAAGCAAAGCATACTTTTACAAAACTTTTGTGAAACGCAGTTATATAAACAGCTGAACTGGCATGACTGAGATGGATAGAGAAGATTCTGGTAGAGAAGAGGTGGAATGGAATGCCATCTGGACAGAGGATCTTAAACTCGATCTTCTACTGGCAGAACTAGTAATCTGGAATGACAGCTTGGAAGATTTCTCTAAAGCCAGGCAGAAGATCTGTGTCACATCAGCAAAACAACTATGCATTTCAAAGTTCAATAGGCTCCCTAAGCAGTCACCAAACTTCTTAACTCAGATAAGTGTTATGGTGTACATTTCTGTCAGGTGTACCTGTTTACAAATGCAAATATAACCATGGCTTTTCTTCATCTTAGTGGAGCAACAGTAGAACGACAAAACTGTAAATGGTTTGATCAGGGAGCTGTGCTACTACTCAGAACTAAGGTTCTCACTCCATTGCATGTCATTTCCCTTAATGGGAAATTAACAGTTTGAGAATAATTACTCCTGTTACACAACTGATTGCTAGATGAATACAACTTTGCTGCTATGAGGGACTGTAAAACTTGTACATAAAGGAAAATTTTAGGTACAGACTTCCTGGTGGTAAACGCAAATGAATCTCTCTATCAGCCTTTGTGCTGTCAATGCTTATTTATCCAAAAGAGCAGTTTATTATGATATGACACTTTTGAAAGACCCAGGGGGAGGATTTAGACAGGCATTCAGAGTTTGGTAGGATAAATAGGAGAGGAGCAGTTGTCATCTTCAGAAACAACTTACTGATAGAACTTGCAGTATCATAGCTCCTTGCTTTAAATTTCAGTTCTGTCATTTCTGAAAGGAGAACAGAGTTTGCATGTTGATGTGAAATTTTCATAACTGATTTAACTGGAACATAGAGAATTATGTCTCTAAAGAGATCCAGGAAAGAGTTGCATTATGTGTCACTGTCACTCCTTGAATCTCTATGATTTTGGACTGAGGATTTCTACTTTCACCAATTAATTATTAACAAAATACCTAGACTGTTTGTGGCCCCTCATGATTGCTGGCTTGCAGAGTTATCTGGAGAATGATAAAATGCTATTTTGCTAAAGAATGAATATCACTACAAAGTATGGTTGTGCTCATAATGTTTGAGAAATTATATTAGACATTCATGCTTGTGTAGTGGTTAGTATTAAAAGAAAAATAATTTAAAAAGAGCTTAACTTCTGGCTTCTGCTTTACTAAAGGTTATGCTGAAGTACAGGGAAAAGTGAACTATCATGTATGCAATTGCTTTCCATCCCTCCCATTAAATCATAAAGGTGACTCCACTCCATACCACTCTTCCTTGACTTTATGCCTACTTGCACCTTGTAACTCAACTGCTTGCCTACATCTGCTGTGTGCACAGTCCAGTTTGAAAGCATGGGATGGCCAGGCACTGTTACATCTATTTCAGGAGACACACTGGAACTTTTTCCATACCAGACACTACTCAGAGGAAAAGGGCTTCAACTCCATTAAGAGCTACAGTTAACATCATGCTTGCATTCTGCATCTCTCCCTTGAGTGTGTTACAAAAGAGTTTTATATTCTTGTCTGGATAGTTAACAAAATCCCTCCTCCTGGACACACATATTTGTGACTATACTGGTACGGTGGAATTCATGGATATGAAAGTCTAAGTGCTTTGCTAAAACAAGGCCATAAGGATTCCAGGAAATGGAAAATTTATCTCTTTTGCTGATAAGCTTTCCTAATGGTTTATGACTCTCATTTCTAAGAGTCATATTTTTAGTTGAAACTGAGATTTTACTTTTGAAGTATCTGCTGACTTTTTAATTTCTCAGAGTTTTGACATACATAATTAAATCTCACATCAGCTTGAAAACTAAAGCTTACCTGGGGTCTAAAGACAATGTTGGTCTTTGGTGAGCCTTCTGCTTAGAATAACATTTCATCCTACAAGCATATTCATTTACTTTGGTGCTAGTCAATTACCTGACAAGATATATCAGTACTTCAACCTTCTGAAGTACATTCTTATCTAAAGACTGAGAATAACTCCTTTCCCAAGCATTATCAAATGTTATAAAGAAAGAAATTAGGTCTTCTCTCACCAGCTCAATGGAAGAGGGAGCTGACATACATATATAGTATTACACAAATATTACTGCTTCTATTTATTTCTATCACAGAAGTGTATTGAATAAACATTTCTGAAGATGTCGAAAGACTTAGAAACAAATCAAAACCAACAAAACCCCAAGAAATACTTCTAGTTTGTCAAGGATTTTTTTAAAATATCAGCTCATTAATTTGTTAACTTTAAAATTAGGTGAAAATAATGTTTTTGCAATTTAGGTTTCAGAGGGGAGAAATATAAGGATTTAAAGTTAAGGCATCTTAAATAAATATAAATATGTCCTTAATACAGAAATCTTTAAAAAACACACCAAGAATGAAAAGATTTAGAGTAAGATCTAGTTTCTATGCTCTCAGTTAGCATCTAGATCTACCTATATGTATTTATGCAGTGTGTTGAATCAGATATTTCTTTGTAGAGGAAATTTTTATTATTTCCTGTTTTCATTTTATTTCCTAATTTTCTTCAGGTTGCTTTTTTGCTTCAGAACTGGTTGAAAAAAAGAAATGTGAAACATAAAATAAATAGTATCATTGTTTTGATGATGAAATAATAATCAAATGTTAAGGTATCACTGCACTGTATATTCTAATTATAAATAATTATTGTTCAGATAA
The DNA here is from genome assembly GCA_026770055.1 of Myrmophylax atrothorax. NCBI lineage: Eukaryota > Metazoa > Chordata > Aves > Passeriformes > Thamnophilidae > Myrmophylax > Myrmophylax atrothorax. The sequence continues at coordinate 94,641,099 of JAOXXN010000446.1, forward strand.
CTTAGTACATAGTAATTCCTGTCATTGAGCCTTTAGACTACATTGATCACCTGAGTACTTAAGCTTTAATGTTCTATTAAATTATTTTTTAATGTAATAGTGTGATACACTACATGATTTATCCTTAGAGATGGGTAAAGTGTCAAGCCTTCAGAATGCCGTGTTACTTAACTTGAAAGGTACCTTTTCCAATGTAAACTTTAGCCTGGTAACCATAGATCTGTACCTCAGTAAGCTGATGAGTTTGCAAAGTGAGGTTAATGGTACACAGGTACCAGCGGGAACTTTCCAACACATAGAGTGTGATGCTGCAAAGCTGGTCAAACACCTAATCAATGATCACACCAAAATAGCTGGTGCTACATCATGAAAAATAGGTCATATAGTGTCAATTAAACAGGCCTCAAAAGGCAATTGAAAATACTTCACTATAAAGAACTTGGGTTTGTAAGAAATCTAAATACCTGGGCAGGTAGTCTAGATTGTAGATATTTCCACTGAACCAGTAACCCCATACATTCTTTTTTGTCAGTTGTGAGTCAAAAAAGTAATTTGGGAAATGAAGTTTATTCCACTTTTTTGGGCATCTGTATAAGAATGAGATGAATTATGTCCTATAATTGCCTATTTTTTAAAAACAATTAGTGAGAGATAGGCATCTATACCCAGTTAGGTGAATCTTACACATTTTGGTAGAATACTTTGGGTTAAATATCCCCAAGGAAAAAGATGTTAATAGGAAGTCAGAGGTAAAATTAGAAATGTCCCAGGAAATAAAGTGGGTCAGTGAAGCAAGTACAGAGTTGTTAGTCCTACTTCAAAGTAAGTTTCTTTTAGAAAAGCCTCTGTATGGTAAAAGGAGAACCCATTAGAAGCCTAATGAAAATAAAAGCTTTTACAATTAATAATAAAATGAGCTATTACTCTGAGTAGAATTCAGTTTTTCAAACCATGGCACACAACATTCATGACAAATCTCCTCATACATTACAAGTTTGTACATTAGGAGAAATAAATAATCCATTCTCACACTCATGTTTTTGAAAGATTTTGATTTGATTTTTGTATTTAAAAACAATGCCTAAACCTATAAATATTATTTGTCATAGTTAGTTTTCTGATACATGTATATTTACAGATAATACTACTTTTCTCATTAGCCAGTATTGCATAGTGTTCTATGAAAATATTAGTGGAGGTTTAATTGAAAACCAGCATTCATTTTTGAGAGGTTGTGTACAAGTAACACATATCCATAGTTCTGCTGTTTAAAACCAAAAATTATGCTTTATCATCTAACTCAATTAAATAGCTAGATTTAAAAGATGCAAAGTAAAAAGACCGTCTAAATGAAACATAAGGGTGATTTTGCAGTCCTATATCAACAATAAAATTTAAATCAATCAGAAAGTTATCTGTTGTGATACTGAATATGGGCTAAACTAAGCATGTCTGTACAGGACCATAATGAGACACTTTGACATCTGGGATGCTGCCTTAGCTGGGCCTCTGCCTCCTGTCAGCTGCAGCAGCTACCTCTGGACTTGGTCACTCCAGAGTGAGGCGATACAGCAGCACCAGCATCCAGTTTCAGACATTTGCTGCTGTGATGTGCTCTCCTATGGCTCTGTGACTACATTGTTTGTTGTGAAAATCTCTTTATGCTCAAAAAGTTGCATTGCAGTAGTTCTGTTTGCTATGGTCTAATTTTTGTTTTGAAAAATTAAGTACTATTAATTTGAATAAGTACTTGCTGCATAACAGTTGTTGTATGAGATCTTTTACAGTTTTGCATCATGGACAAAGGAAGCCATAGCTACATCCAGGGTGTCTTCACAGAGTTCTTTCTATGATTCATGAGAGAAATGAGAATGAGAACAGTGAGGCTTAGAAGTTCTAATAATCATTAAGGCTCAAGGAACACTGCACAAGAGTGCTGGGAGGCCCACAGATTGATTCCAAGGTCAGCCAGATCACTTGGAAGACTTGACCTTTGGGATCTGTTATTTTAGCTTTCAAATTATTAATGGAGTTTATGTGCAGAGAACTTGAACTTTGCCTGTATTATATTTATTATGTAACAATTTTTTAAATTTGAAAATGTGGTTTTATATATTTGTCTCTTTGACTTTAAAACTTGTGCCTCTCTTTTATCTCGCAGATGGGCAATGACTATGAAATATTAATGCTAAAACAAATATAAAAAATTAAACAATGAAAACTTCAGCTTAAAAAGTCTGACTTTTACATGAGTACAGACTTAAAGGTGCTCATGAAGACAGGAATGCATCATTATTTCTTCCAAGTAAAGAATTGCCTGTTTGTAAATCAGACATAATCTTGTTACTTTATGTTTCTACTTGGAGCACAAATGGTAACCACTTAACAAGGTGAACTCCCTGTCTAGTCTCTCCCAATATTTGTTATTCTAATTTATCTTAGCAGAAAGAACATAAATTCCCTGAACGGCTGAGCTAAGCCCTGTTTTTGCTGCAGGTTCCTGATCTTGCATTCTTTGTGTCACTCCTAATGCCTTCAGAGGGTATGCAAAGAAAGCACTTCAGACCCTGTAACTCTGTATCTGAAGAAAGGCAATTTAATATTTTTCAGTTTCACTTACCAGCTCCTGCTCTGATGACAGTCTTGCTGCACATCTTGCAGTTTTAACAATCTTTCTTTTCTTTTTGTTGTTGCTTAGGTATAAAAATCATGATGTAGTTTTCCATAACATGCTGTTTCCTTGCAATATTCTCACTCGGTAGGGTAGTGCTCTATCGATAATTTATTTTTGGAAGAACCTTAGCACAGCCCTATACTGTGAGCCCTTGTCTCTTGAGAGATTACTTTATAAAGTCTGTGAGCCTTCATGAAAGACTACAACACCTGAAAGTAGAATTACTTTCCATTGTGGTGTGCATGTGCAGTACATATTCAGCCTTACAATACAGAGTGGTAAAAAGACTCTTTTTCCTTGTGCTCTTTTTTTCAGGTTATATTTGTATGAAAATTATTAGCCATTTTATAAGCCTTTGCTGTTAAGGGACCATAAAACAGCTGGAAAATGCATGTGTTTATATCTCTGGAAGCCTCCTGTGTTAAGTAGCCATGATGGCAAATTTAGGCAAATTTTTTACAGTGCCACAGTGGATGTGCCTGGACTTGAGAGAAACAAAGTCTGATTAGAGAGTTTATTTTCTCAGTTTACTGGTTAATTTAGTTGTGTCAAACAGGCAAAATCCAAACCCTCACCCTTACCTCTAAGGTTTTGCTTAGCAGTCACAGTGAAACCCTTGTTTTAATGGTCATTATGTAACACTGAATTTAAACTTTTGTGATCATCAAGGAGGACCAGCTCAAGGCCTCACCAAGAAGAATGCAAGAATAAACCTGATCTGCGTGATGCTTAGTGAATTAATTTTCTTCATTTAATCACAAAGATATCGTTGTCTTGAAGAAAAATGCTTTACTGAAAGGAGAAAAGAGAATGAGTAAGGATATGACTGACCTTTCTCCATAGTTTAGGCAACTATTCACGGTTCCCTCTAGCTCCTTGGTATGACAACTGTTAGGGCACCTGACTGTTTCCCATCTTCTCCTGTATCACCTTCTTTATAATTTGAGACTGTCAAGTCTCATGTGGTTTGTGTTTATCCTGAGGGGCAGAAAGGTTTCACCCCAGGCAGAGCTGCTCTGCAGCTTTAGCTGCCTTGCAGGCCTATCTCCCTCTGCTCACAAGCCCTCCCAGTGCCCCACACCTTTGCTAACAAGTAGCTCCATAGTGATTTCTGTACTGTGAATAAGAGTGCTACAAGTACACAGGGTTTTTTACCTCTCTCTCACCTAGTTGTTTTTCTAAACATTTGGAGCCCAACTGGTAAGTGACTGATTTAACGCAGGGCAGAGTCGGTACGTAGTCAGACATAGTTAGCTGCCCCAAATCTCTTCACCTTCATAAAACTTAAATTTCCCTCAACATTGAAATATTTCCTCTTATTAACACAAACAATCCACTTATCGTAAAAGAACATATATAAATGGAATATGTCTCAGGCCTGCTTATTGCCTCATTTTCTTTTTTTTTCTCTACATGAGAAGCCAACAGATCAATGTTTCACTTTGCACTTTGTCCCACCTGCAGCCTTTGGGAGAAAGATGGGGGGGCATCCGTTCTTGGCATCAGCCACTCTGCTTATACTAGTGTACTTTGAATGGCTCCTCTGTCCAGACCACTGTTTTGTGGGAGACAGAATACAAAGAGACATTCATATTAGCAATCCTTCTGGCATTTGTGAAAGAATGTGGACACTGTGTAGCAGCTACACTGCTTCTTAAAGGCCATTAACAAGAACTTCTCAGTCACTATACCTTAAGTTAAAATAGGAATACATATTTTTACTATATATTATGAAGTAATATAATGCTATATACAATTAGCATATAAGTGGTTAAGAAGCTCAGTGGGTCTAGAATCTAAGGTCCTTTTTTGAGTTATTATCAATCCTACTGAACTGGTAAACCAGAAGTGATCCACAACTCTTAAGACCTTTCATTAAGGAAAGTCTGACAAAGTCATTTAGGTGACAAGATGAGTTTAGAAATGCATAACATAGTAACCATTGCACAGCCCTATAACCAATGTACTCAGCAGCAATAAAATGTGAAAATTAAGATCATGGAACAATCCAGTCTGATATTTGACTTACTGGCCCTTATGCATTCAGCAACACTGAAAATTCTGGAAGAACATTTCCAAACTAGAATGATGATCAGCTGGGGTGATCAGAAAAGTTGTGACAATTGCTGGACACAAAAATATGTTTCTTCTTGAACATATATTAACATATTTTTCTTCGATCCTATGCTTGTGGCAGAACAGGTGAATGTCCGCATCTGTATGGAAGCACTCATAAACAAACTTTTACACTGCATTCACTTCCTGCTGTCTGAGTAAAAATTACTGTGACAAATATTATAGAGAATGAAGAGATTACTAAGCCCTAGGAAAAATAATATGCATGACTTGGACTTCTTGCAAAATCCATCTGTTCTCTTTCAATATTTACATTTAGGGGAGCTGATATCACAAACACAAGGTACCATTTCAAATTGAGAAAATGAAGGAAAAACAGTTGTGCAACACTTTGCTTTGTATGAGCAGAGAGTGCACTGTGAGTTACTAGAGCTTCATCTTAGAGTGCATTTATATTTTAATGAGCTACAGAAGAAAGAGAATCCTCTGGATCTTTATTCTTTTTCATAGTATTGAAATAATTATTGTTAATTCATAGAATGTTAAGGGTTGGAAAGGACCTTAAAGATCACCTAGTCCCAACCCCCCTTGCCATTGGCAGGACCACCTCCCACTACATCAGGTTGTTCAAGGCCTTATCCAACCTGGCCTTGAACACTGGCAGGGTTGGGATACCCACAAGCTCCATGGGCAACCCGTTCTGTCTTATTACCCTCCTGGTAAAAAACTTCTTCCTAATACCACAGAATCACAGAATATGCTGAGCTGGAAGGCACTCACAAGGATCATTGAGTCCAACTCGAGGCCCTGCACAGGACTGTCACCAAGACTCACAACCACATGCCTGAGAGTATCATACAAATGCTTCTTGAACTCTGTCAGCCTTGGTGCTGTGACCCTGGGGAGCCAGTTCCAATGCCCAACCACCCTTTGGGGGAAGAACCTCTTTCTAATATCCAACCTAAACCTCCCCTGACACAGCTTCAGGCCATTCCCTTGAGTTCTGCCCCTGGTCACCATAGAGAAGAGATCAGTGTCTGTCCCTTCTCTTCCCCTCACAAGGAAGTTGTAACTGCTGTGAGGTCTTCCCTCAGTCTCCTCTTCTCCAGGCTGAACACACCAAGTGCCCTAAACCGCTTCTCATATGGCTTCCCCTCAAGGTCCTTCACGATCTTCATTGCCCTCCCTTGGAAAAACTCTGGTAGCTTAATATCTTATATTGTGGTGACCAAAACTGAATATCAGCCTAAATTTCTTCTCTTTCAATTTGTACCCATTGCTCCTTGTCCTATCACTACAGTTTCTGATGAAGAGTTCCTCTCTGGGTTCCCTGCTGGCCCTTTCTTCAGATAGTGGAAGTTTGACATGAGTCCTCCACACAACCTTCTCTAGGCTGAGCAGTCCCAACTTTTTCAGCCTGTCATTGTAAGGGAGGTTGTACAGTACTCTTCTCAACTTTGTAGCTCTTCAATTCAAATGTGAGCATTGTGCAAGCACGGGTACTTTTCAATTTTTTTTTTCCTGGAAGGGGAATCAGCAGCTTTTGGATAGATTTAGTTATTGCATGTTTGTCATCATGACTTGAACTCATATTTTATTGAAATAATGATACTTAGTGGAATCCTTTTTCCCTTTAAACCTGTTGCCAAATTCCTACTGATTTATTAGGGCCAGTGTTTCACTCAGTCTTTAAAATGCACGCTTTGATTTTGCATATCATTGCTACAAAATTGAGCTGATTATCTAGTAATGATTTTATTTGAATAATGAGGTCTCTTCTCTGAAGTTGTTGGATAATTTATTTGCATTTTGAATTAAATTGTGACTGAGATATTTGAGATAATTGTGCTTGTTGAAACACCCGAGGAATATAAAGAGATCCATATAAATCTTGAATGAAATACAATTACAATTATCAAAAAGTTCATAATTTTAAGCTTTTCTGCAGCTTTCATGATAATTTCCTTCAATACAACCCAAATATTAGGTCCACAGCAACATGGACATTTTTTTTGATCATTCACCAGCCCTGACACTTGTGGGTGACCTCCGCAACACCTGATCCATAATCCATAATATTCCTCTTCGGACCCCAATTTCTCATGAACCCCAGATTAGAGGATGTCAAAGTGAAACTTATGCATCCCAGCTTTAAGAAGTCTGTTGTAGGCTATATAGAAGCTTCTATTTTTCGTTTGATTTCATATAAATTCTGGCAAAATAGAGTACAACTGAAAACGAGTGTGTGTCATAGAGCCAAGGCTTTTTCCTTTCCAAATAGAACAGTGTTCTGTTAAAGTCCTTGGAGTGCATCTGCTCCATTCAATGCTACATAACCTGTTGTCAGAGAATGGAGAGAGAGTGGGGTTATTCTAGGCAGCTGCCAGAAATGGGCATAAAAATGGGTACTAGAAGGAGTGACTGTGGCAGAAAAACATCACACCAAACCAAAAACCCTGTGGTTTGATGGCATTTCTAATTTGCCATCTCCAGCTTTTTGTTTCTTTCCTAGTTTTATTTCTGTCCATTGTAGTCTCCAGCTATTTCCTTTCTTTAGCAAGCTAGACAGAACCGATAATCTATAGCAACATGTTAGACTTCTACAATAAGATTTTTCACTACATGCAAACACTAAGTAATTTTGCTTGATGTTTTTGACAGTGATAGGTAATTTCAATACAACTTGAAGTGATGCCTTTTCAAAATTATTCTCATAATTTGTTAATCTTTTTATACATCAGTGGTTGTTATTCCCAATGGGCATTCTTATCCCCACCTCCTCCACACACACATTCTGCTCTGCTTTGTTTAAATGAAACCTCAGAAATAACAGGGTGTGAAGCTGGCTCTGTGGATGTGATTCTGAATCTCTCACCGAATCTCCACTGCAGTGCTGTGGAGCTGTGCAGGTCTGGTTTTTGTGGAACAAGAATAAGGATTGTGTTCTGACAAAGTTACTACAGTGAGAAAATTTGCCTGCTCTGGAACTCAATGCCAGGCACCTCAAAAGGAGTAAGGCAGTTTGATGCTTTTGTGAGTATACTGTTAAACACAGGGCAATGATTAGTGGAATCTGTTGAAGTACTGATCCAGTATAATATTTGGAACTATAAAATTTTATAAAATTTACAAGCTATATATTGAACTGTCAAGCAGTGCATGCTGTTAGCTTACATAAGGGCAGGATTGCTTGCAATCTTGTCCCTTGTCTCTTATTGCCTCACAATGTCTGTAATGCACTTAATTATCCTCTGGTTCTATATGAGCTGTGAAGCCCTGTGCCACTGTTGAAGGATACTGACTTCGGTTGAGCTCTCCAGAGTGCAAAGGTCTGCCTGCAGGAAGGAGGGGTGAAGGACAATAACCCTTTAAAGAGCAAGACCTCATTTAACTTTGCACCCTGTGAACACAAAACTCTTCGAAGATACCATCTGTCAGCCAGTTTATGACAAGGTTTTAGACTAAGCAGTCTCTCAGTTACAGGAGGCTTGCTGTTTTTTTGGGATGTTGCTGTTGATTAAACTATTGGGGCCTGAGGTGGGTGTCCATACTCCCTCTACAGCACAGCAAGTCAGGTGAGTGTTTTTGATAATCTTAAGGTGGAGATCATGGCCGTCAAAGTTCATGAACCTAAACTGACCAGACCAAATCTTCTCCCTGGATCCTCTAGGAAATATGTAGGACTTTTTAGTAGGACTGGTCTGCCAAAGAGCTGTATGTGCCTGCATCCAAAAGTCTGACTTTGCCTTTGCTGTGTCTGCATGAGTAGGTTTGCTTTCTTGGCCCATGATCAGATGAGATAACATTAATGCAAGTGCTACACTTGCCATGTCTCCACAGGCAGAGGAGACCTAGAAAGTTGTATAGCTTTACTGGAATAGAGACATAAGGCTGTTTAAGCTTGACTTGACCCCAATTTCTTGTCCATAGAAGAAACTCCAAACCAGTGCAGCCTGTTGTGAGGCTGCTCTTTTTTTTTTTCCTTTGCCTTCCAGCTGTTATCTCTCACAGCTCAGAGTAGGTGTTGCCATTCAGTATTTCACATGTTTTAAAATTAATGACTTGCAAACCTGTTTATGCTTGATCTTGGTGTCTCTGAGCTGTCAGTGAAGCCTAAAGTCTTTATCTACCTATTAACCACAAGACATATTCATCAGCGATGTATTGCTAAACACTAGGCACTACTATGGGAGCAATCTGACCTTCTACCAACAATGTTCTTCCATGTAGAGTTGTATTACATAAAAATAAAATGTGGCAGCAGAAAGTAGGGTGGATCATACTCAACAGCCCTGTTGCCTGACGCTATATTAATAGATTGACGTTTGAGAACCCATAAAAAACTTAAGACTGAAATTTTTATAAGGTTCAGGTTCAAAGCACCCAAAATGCCACCAGCAGCTCAATCTTAGGAGCTCTGCTTCTGTACTCAGGGATGAGAAACAATCAGAAAACTCATGGAACATAGTACATTACTAAAAAGTAGGGTTCACTTCATTTCAGCATATGGAGAAACCAACATTTTCATTACTGACAATTTAATTTCCAATGTCTCTTACTAGGCAAAAGTGGTTTTGAAATTTCTGCATTTGCCTCAGAGAACATATTAAACTAAAATGGTGAATGGAACAAAAGGGTTTGGATGAACGAGAGGAGTGTGTGGGGCAGGCAATAATTTACATTTTGCATACATGTCTCTCTTTCCAGTATAGGCTAAGCTTTTAAACTCAAGATAGAATTTCTACCTGAAAATAAGTTGGTGAAAGACAACTACTTCTAAGAAATGTCCCCCATCTCCCATCCTTGTCATTTCTCCTGGCTGAAGCTGCCACTTCTGCTTTACAGTCTGTGCTGTGAGGTACAGTACAGAGATGGAGCAATTTTGGATCTTTCAATCAAATCAGCATAAATGAAGCTGTCAGCAATGAGAACAGAGATGTTTTCTAGAAATTAAATAAGAAAACCTCTGCTAAAATGCATTGATCCCACTATTTCATGGTTTGTAATGTTATTCATACCATTTTCTTTCTACACTACAGCCTCAAACTCATAATAAAAAAATGTCAAAAACATGTGGGGCTGCTGGTACAATGCAGAAATTGTGAAAGGCTCTTCCAAAGTTACTGTTTTCTGAGCTCTCAGTATTTAATGTGTACTGAACTTAAACCTATGCTCTCTTTTTCTGTGTCCTTAACAGCTTTATTATCTCTTTGCTGTAGTGTTTCTGAGAGGAACCTTTGTCTGTTCCCTGTGAGAGTTCACACATCTGTCTGGTGTGAATTCTGCTCACTCTCCCTCCACCCACATTTTGTGCCTTAAGTGTTCTCACCTTGAAAAGGTGCAATTCACATATCAGCCTAGTGCCCCAAGCAGTGACAGATTCTGCAACCAGGGAACACTTCAAATTCCTAAGCCTGCATGCCTCATCCATACTCTTGTCTTTCTTTTCTCTTGTTTTGCTTAATTTTGTTCTTTTATCCTTTTCTGTGGTGCATTTTTTTTGGTTTATTGTTTTGTTGTTTGTTGTTGTTTTTCACTTTTCCCAAAATTCTTTCTGGTTAATACGAACTGAACTCTGGGTATCAGATACTGAACCTGGTGCTGAAAAATAGATTTTATAGAACAGCTATATAATTTATCCAGAAGCTTAGGAGAGAAAAAAATCCAAAAAAAACAAACACCAAACCAAAAAGGAAAATAATGATTTTTATAAAAAAGCTTTAAATACTTCAAGGTTCTAGTTCACAAACTATAAAGACCTCTGCATGTCTTTAAACAAGAAGCTGAGATTGTTTGTGTATTTATTAAAATCTTTCTTTTGAATTAATACTTAATTTTCATGGAGGTATAAGTACACTGCTTAAGATTAGAACCACACTGACCTATATACATACTTGTATTATGAGGGAGTCTTTCTCCTAAAGGCATTATACAGGAAAGTCACTTACTTTATAGAACAGATATCTGTTTATCAAAATCTTAGGGACATCAGAAATAGTGACTGTGGTTACCACCAGAATGGTGGTTGTTGGTCATGCTGATACATGTTGGTCACACCTTTCATTCAGGAGAAATGAAATTACAAAATCTCTTTTTGTAAATTTAAAGATCAAAGCTCAGAACACAGAGAAGCTTGTTGAAGACATAGACACAGAGACTGAAAACACAGAAGTTGGAGATATTGATCTGGGGGCAGGTTATTCTAAACATCTCTAAGGAACCAGATCTCTACATGCCAAGGGGGAAGTACAGGCTGTTGCACTGAAAAGAGCACTTTGGAGTAAATGGAAAACTGGGTTTCCTCAGAAAGCAGTTTCTCCCTTTTTCTTTTTGCTGGCTTCAGAGGAATGGGACTTTGTGTACATTTATTGCAAAAGGAACATTTGATTAAATTAAAAAAAACCCCAAACCAAACAACCCCCTACCGCAAGCCCCCAGACCAAAACTAACCAAACAAATCTGACAAAAAACAGCTCAATAAAGCTGAATGCATCACTTGTCCTTTTCGAGCAAACAAGGATAGGCAGGTTCAGGTGGGCCAGAAGGAATCAGAGAAGCTATGTGTACATTACAAAGCTGTTTCTAATCAAACTGTTATTAGGAAATTAGAAAGTGTACTTTGTCCTATGGTAACTATGATAAGAAAGACCCATCTCAATCTCAAATTACTTATCACCACTACATAGGTGAAGTCTACAAAAGCAAAAGGACCTTTCTCTGGTTAGAGCACCTGCCACTCCAGCAGATGGCTTACACATAGCAGGAACTGAAGGTATTTCTTTTGCCAGTAACAGCCATGTGTCCATTAGAAGGATTTTCCACAGTACTTTCATCTGAAGAATTCTGCTTACTGGATCAACTCTAGTGTGAGAAACCAGCCCAATGGAAGATTTTTTTTTAAGAGGGGGAAATAAATAAGAAAAAAATTATTAGAAAGAGTGGGAGGTAGAAAAGAAGGGATGAAAACCAATTATGATAAATTAGATAAGGGAGACAGCAAAAGTCAGAAAAATTTCAATGCTTTCACTCACTCCTATCCATTCAAAATATGTCACTCAAAGAGCTGTACAAAACGTGACAGCTCTTCTCTCCCTCAGACCATCTATTTGGCTTCCATAATGATGACTCTAGTCCCAGGACATAATGACCAGATTCTTTTCCCTACAACCTGTGACAGCCTGATAATTTGCACTTAGTAATATTTCCTTCCCAAAGGCACCCCTAAACTTTAAAGACTTGCCATAAGGCTTAAGGAGCATTATTCCAATATAAAAAGGAACAGCTATAAATAAATTTCACATTTTTTACAAAATCCAAATGGCCGAGCTATATTTCTTCAGCATCAACTGTCAGCATGCAGTCAAGCTTGGTATCTATTAATCATTTTATAGGTTATGGTAATGCATTTATTTTTATTTTTATTTCTTTATATCCCACTACAGAATTGTAACAGATGCTGGTAGCAATACTTTCATCTTTGAAAAGATGTTTCATCTGTAATTGTTGTATAAAAAGTTCGTAATCTATATTCAAAATTTAAATATGAGTTGATGCTATAGTACTACATTAA
>JAOXXN010000446.1:94675486-94694186 GCA_026770055.1 Myrmophylax atrothorax
AATACAAATCCTGCATTGTATACCAGCAAAGTCCAGTTTTTTATGTTATTCTTCCTTCAGATCTCTTTTTTTTTTTTCAAGGAAACTTTTAGCTACTGGAATTCCAGTAAGGTGATTCCCATTTTTTAAGGAGGCTGCCTCTAGGGAATTATGCTGCATGGCCTTGAAGAATACATTTTTGTCTGGTGTGGCCTACTGTCGAACAAAAACTTAAAAGTGCAAATAGTAACAGTGCAAGTTTTTCTGATAATAAGCCTGAAACCTGAAGTGCATAAGCCATTGGGGTAGTGCATTGCCAATGTCCGATTCAGTACTTTTGTTGCTGCTTCAGGAATGTGCCCAAAGCAGGACACTGGTGCCAACTGCGCAGGGGTTTTTATTTGTGCGTGGTGCAGACACTTGTCACCTGAGACCACTAAATTATTTTCGTAGACCAATGAGCTTGTATTAGAAGGCATTCCAACACATTTTCATTTACAACAGAGAAACTTAAATTACCTGAAAGAAATGAGAAATATTTTTATCAACTTTACTAACTTGGGATACTTTTCCCTTTATTAGTTTCAAAAAGTTCATATTAGCTCACATATTACATATCACATCTCCCAAAAACAAAAAGGGGAAAAAAGCACCTGGAATCAGTCACAATATTTGCTGCGAAGGTCCCAATTATTTCAACATCTGCTAATTGTGTATAGATGATAATTGATACTTTTTACTGTAAAGATGAGTAACAAAACAAGAACAATCAAAAAGGAAAACTACCAGAAACTCAAAAAATAGGTCAAATGAATAGGAGAACAAAACCTTTAATATAAATGACCTTTAATAGTTAAAACCGTCTGCCTGTTTATTATTTGGAAACTTAATATGCATGTTTCCCTATCTAAATCATTTTATATCCTAAGCCTTCCTTAGTTTACAGATCTGTGATCTGTATGTTTGGATCTTTCTCATTTTTTAATTTTAGGAATAGAATTTTCCATCAGGTTAAATATACTATTACTGTGAAAGGTTATTTCACCTTTGTAAATACAGAATAAGATCAAAACTTCAGTGTTTACTCATAACAGACATTTTGGCAGCACAGTAATAATTTTTACACCTGTTCACAAAGCCCACCTGCAGCTTTGCAAAGTACATGTTTAGATTTGCTCCCAACTGTTCCTGTAGTTCCTGTGTTCTTGTTTGCTTGACTTCTGATCTAAACACCCACACTTACTGAGCAATCCAAAAAAGTAAGTGTCTCTTTGCAAGCAGTGATTCACTTCTGCTCTCATTGCTTCATTTGTACTCTGTAGGAAATGACAACTGAATCCTCACAAAGATGCCTGTCAGCTTGTCCACCCAGTTTCAGCAAAGGCCATGGCATCCTTAGGGGGCAGATGGAGCAGTCAGCAATTCATGTATTCAAAGTCAGCATTTTGTTGAGTGCTAAACTTAGTGAAACTTTTCCTTACCATACACCATCTCAGAAGCAAGACTTAATGATTCAACCAAATACCCACTTGCCTAATCTAACCAAATTCTCGTTTCAAAGATACAAGTTGGTCCTGAAACACAGATGTTAATCAGAACTCATATTCTTTGAAGAAAAGCATTATGTAAAGAAATAATTTGTCCAGCTCTTGAGCATTTCTTTTGCAGCTGTCTTAGTCAAGAAACCATTTCCAGCACTGTGCCATGTAATGTGCTAGTGGGAAAACTCAAGCTTAGAGAGCTGAGAGCTTCAATCCATTTTGGATCATAAGAAATCAGTGTGTTCATTTGTCATCTTAAACAGCCATGCCTTTGTCCGTGAACAACGTGCAAATAGATGTGCAGAACAACTTCAAAACATAAATATCAGATGTGAGTGAATGGTTCAGAATACTTGAAGTTAATGCTCAGGTGCCATGTTGATAAGCATGGGACAGATCTTTGGAGAAAGGCAAAGATAAATAACAGGAAACATCAAATACTCTTTCATCCCTCACAGTTCATTATCATCTCAAAGATGTTACTATCCAATTAATGTTGGATTTGGTATGATGATATCAGTCCAATCTCCTAGAAAGAAAAGCCAGATCTACATTAAAAAAAATACTCATTTGGGTTGGAAAAGACCTTTAAGACCATTAAGTACAACCAATGATCTTAAACCAATTCAAGATCATTGAGTCCAACCAATCACTGTCAAATTCAGCACTAAACCATGTCCCTAAGTGGCACATGTATGTCTTTTAAATACCTTCAGGGATGATGATGCAACCACTTCCCAGGACTCATTTTAATTTAATGTTTTCAGTTCTGTTCTGGGAAAGGTAGAAGTTTCCCCTTTGAAGCATTAGATCCTCATTTACAAGAGTTGTCAGAAACTCCAGATATCTCATCTTTCCCTTCTTAAGGATTTAAAGTCTATGAGTGGATCCAAACAAGTGCCTGTGAACAATCAGAGGATGACAGAACAGGAACCTCATCAATCCAGTGTTTCAATGACTAAGATTCACAGCTAAATTATGAGAGACTATGGTTTTCTGATGAGCGTTCACTGGAGAATAATGATCCACTCTACACCCAGTGGAACAAAGGCACAAAAGTGAATATTTGTTGAGGAACAAACATATTTATAGGGTTCTGAGAGGAAGGTTCTGGAACTTGAATGTGAATGGGTGAGGGTAGAGTGGAGTGGGTAGCTGGCAACTGGATAGCCAACGGGGAACAACTTACCAAGTGACAGGAGAACTAAACAATAGGAACACAGGGATTTAGGGCAGAGGTGGAAACAGATAGGAGGAGTGGGTGTGGTGCTGGTGGCTGCATCAGCAATTCAAGGCAGAGGTGATCCCAGAACAGAGCCACCCAGGCGGGTCCTGGGCACTGCCGCGCAGCAGCAACAGCCACAGCAATGGCTGTGTTGGTAGCACGGGGAAGGGACACCCCCCAGGTGGGGAGTCCTGACCTAGGAGACAGGCCCCGCGCCTCAATCGGTATGATGACTCATTGGGGACAAAGCCTCAAGGGGAGTACATGGGAGGGGATAACAAACCTTTTGAACTAAACCCCACACAATGAAAACACATAACTTTTAAACAACATAAGTCTCTCATATATGTAGCTGGTCTGGTCTATGCTGCTCTTCAGCACCATCCTCCTCTGAGGTCCATTTTCTGAAATGCTCTTTCCATTCCTCATATGCTAAGCATTCTCCAACAGTTTTCTTTCTTGAAAGAAACTAAGTTTTATTTCCTCTATTCTCCACAGCATACTTCTTCCAGAGCAGACACACTCACAAGCCCATCTGTTTACTTTGCTCCCAGGATTGCATTGTATAAGAGCTATGTCAGAGACTGGATTTATATCCAAGTGTCTGATGGGTCTAATCAACTGTTTTGTCTGTGTGTATATGTGGAGGGGGCCAGGCCTCCCATGGTAGTGCCCACAGTAAGCCTCGCAGCTGAGACACCACTGGGGCCAGCAGACGCACAGCATGAAGGCCTCTGGGGTGCCTGCCAATCAATAAGGTCCACCTGGCAGGCCCCCCCAGATCACCACCTCTGAGCCTCTGATTGGTTGCAACGCCTGTCACTTCAGCTTTTCTTCCTGTTGTAACTCAAACACCAGTTTTCTGTATTTCACTTAAGTTGCTGGTATTTCACTTAAGTTGTGGGTTGCTGTTTGTCTGATAGGTTGCTACTAAATGCAGTACTTCTGTGGAATATTTTCCTTAGTTGTGTGTTGCTCCTGTAAACCCTTTTTTGCTGAAATGTCTATTTTCTCAACAAATTAGAAGAAATCTCTTAGAGAGAAGTATGTAGCTTTTTCTCTGGATGTGAACACAAGGTATCAAAGGATCAAAGGCTTTGCAATAGTTTGTGTGGGTGAAATCTCTTGAAGTCTGAAATTAAAGTGGACATCTAGTAAAACTTGGAGTTCTGGACTGGGGTGTAACAGCCATCAAGCCAAAATGCTAAGGCAAACATGACTCTGTAGGCTAGTAGGAGAGTCCATTTTTTTCTGAAAAGGAAGAAGAGGCTGGGGGGTGTTAGAAATTGAGAGCAAGTGCTGCACTGAACCCTGATGATACCTGAAGTTTATTTGTCTAACTGTCTACAAGCCTTACTCAATTTTTGGGTGAGCCTAGAAGATCCTGTGGCTCTTTCATGGATCTAAGATCCATATATTAACATTTTAGTACATGCTGAAACTGTATTGGGAGACAGAGAAATGGTTGAAAAAACCAGTGCATAGGAAGTGTTGCATTTGCTTCATTTACTGATTTTTCTGTCAGGCTAGTACCAGGACAGGATAAGGGCACTAGATATGCTATTGCCAGTATACTGTTTTTTGAATTAAAACAGCGCATGACCTGCTGGAACTCAGCTCACAGACCTGGGCTCCACCTCACTTCTGAAAAGGACAGCTCCTATCTGACTGTGTTAACATGAAAGAATCACAGAAAATGCTGATTAGGAAGGGGCACACAGGAATCACCAAGTCCAACTCCTGGCCCTGCACAGGACCATCCCCAAAAGTCACACCATGTGTCCAAGAATATTCAAGTGAAATCAAAGGAAAATAGTATTTTATGTAAGTATTTATGCTTTTGATGCCTCAGGGGTTTTTTTTATTTTTTAATTTTCATAGATTTTAGAAGTACTCATAACTGTAGTAAAATGCAGATTTTAGTGTGTTAGTATTTCTAGCAGCTTAAGTTCAATGTCTATGCATGCTAAACCCTATCCCATATCAATGCCTCAAATTCTATTAGCTATTTAGTCTTGTCTTCAAGGTAGAAGGCTGAATAATATCTCAAAGCCTGTGCCATGAGACATGAACATCGGCCAATGACCTTGAAGCCCAGAACACTGGAAGGCCTCTGAGTATCCCTATGTGCTATGACAAAGAGAAGTATTATGAAGAGAGGGTCCCACTGTGCCCCGGACTCAATTCCTGATGGGATGGGTGTGCCAGAAGCAGGAGAGGGCTAGGCCGAGGGGATGTGTAAATAAGGGATTGGATGGACAATATTATAAAAATCATGGAAATCAGGTTTTGGGCACATGCATCAATATGTATTCCTGTGGACCGTAGGCCTGGACATTAAAGAATCTACCTGTTTATCTTATCCCACACTAAGTTGGCTCAGAGTCCTGTTTTCTGTGGTCTCTCAAGGCATCACTTTCTTTATTATGGGACTAAACAAAAGCTGAGTTGATCACAAAGAACCATTCCTTGCTATTAAGTTCTTACAACTCATGAAAGAGAAAGCTTGCTGGTGACCTTTTAAATATGAGGATTAAGTGTGCACATAGACATAGCTGTGGTCCCACACACCACAGAGATGAAAGATTTCTTTTCAAAACTAATAGAAATATCTACTGGACAAATAATGAAGATGTTTTTCTGAGCATCTTATTGCTAATTTCCCTCCTTAGGTTTATTTGAATGCTAGATGTTCTTTCTTAAATTTGTTGGCTTCTGAAATCACCATTCTGGAAGTACAAAATATTTCATATCAGAAGTCTCTTCTCCACTGGAGTTTAGAAGCATGCTTTAAGAGATAACAGCACAAATCTTGTATATATTTTTAATCTAATGTATTGTCATTTGTGTTCTTAAGAAGAATATAGATTTACGCATATTTATTTATGATAACATTTACTTTGACTTACTATGAAGGCTGAGCTACTATTAGAGGAAATTCTCTTCCTGAGATCATGGGTTTCTTCCATGGTTTCCATCAGCTCAGTGTTTGAAATCACATGAGGCTAGAAAGCAACTAGAGGTTTGCAAATGCAGACGCCAGTGGACAAAACAAAAAACATGTATTAGAAAGCTGATTATTTTTTATCAGAAACATGACTCTTGAAGTGAAAGAATAAGCCCTTTTCTTTTTTAGCTTGAGTGCCTCAGATTAGTTCCACAGCTATAGTCTTCTAGATGGAGAACTATTGATTTTTAATGTGATTAGTGTGGAATCATCATCTCTAACTTCCAAAAAGAATAAACTGGCCTTTGGATATTGCATACATTTATTTCTGGGGACGGAATACTAATAGCATTAAAAAGAAAAATAAAATCTTCATGCTACACATAACATGGTAAAACTTATGTATAGCAACTATTAACACATGGATAACTACTGCTGTACGTTTGTCATATATAATGCTTCTTCCCTCCCCTGGTATTATTCATTATTGCTGGATAGTGGGCTAAGGCTGGATGCTAACCACTACTACAGGAGCATACAAAGATACCCTAAATGACATCTTGTACAGACACTTGGAAACAATGGCTTCTTTGGCAGGTGTTGGTGTAATTTTTAAGATAGAGGCTGGTTTTATATGTTAGGCAGTGCCTGACAAAGCTAGCTGTTACCAGTTGTCCCTCTTTCTGCTAGACACTAAGTTAGCTGCTCGAAACTCCAGGGAAGACTGAATGATGGCACAGGCCTGACTGTCACTGACATACCCTTGTCACAGCTACCCTTACTCATTCATTAACTTTGCTGATGGTGACATGTACCTGAAGTCCTACATGACAAACCTTTATTAGTAGAAGACTAGATGGTCAGTACTATGGACCCTGATGAGGTTTTTTAGTAACAGAGGAGTTAAATCAAGTGTGACTTTACTCCTTCTGGAGATTTCCAGTGTTCTATGAATTGTCATGCATCTTGTCTTTGCCCATTACCATGTTCAAGCACAATGTATCAAACATATTGCTAAGTCATTTTAAATCAATCAGTGTAGGAAATTTCAAACAGTGCTGGAATCGGCTTATCACATGTAATTCCCTCTTCTCCCAGAAGGAAGCTATTGCTACACAATGAAATCCCAGTCTGAAAGATGCATTTAAGATGTTTCTTTAGCAAAGACTACCTACATCTTCTCTAATAGTATCTACTTCTTACTCCTTAACCTGAAATCAAATATATATCTGGCTGACAGAGCCTAGTCATAGAGTTCCCAGACTTCACCAGGTGGCATTGGCTGAAACTTCAGTAGAGAAACTGGATTTAACCCCAAGGCACAACTCTGCTGCCATGGGAGTAGCTGGTTCCATCCAAATCTGAATATTCATCTCCAAAATAATAAATGGAAATTTCTACTCAGCATATGTCAATTCAGTCTTTTTGACTATCTGGTATAATCTTCTTGATATCCAGGAAAAGGTATATCACTAGCATTCTGGATAATAAAATTCATCAGCATGTGGTAAATTTATCATAAATTTACATTAGTGTAGTCCTCATTCACATAAAATTGCAGACAAATGCAAATGGTTGATGCTTTTTTCTGATATATCCAGCCACATTTTCAAAACACTGAACAGCTATTGACTAATGAATTAGTATTGTAATTAGGTCAGAAAACATGCAGAAGCAAAAGAATTGCTTTTGTGCAACACTTCTCAAACACTACCCCAAAAGTTTTTGTCATTATCCTGACATAAAAAGAAAATAATTAGAAACTCTAAAACTAAATTTATTGGGAAAGAAACCAGATTTTCTGTTTCCATGATGATGATATTTTTGATATCTAAAAAATGCAGTTGAAACTTCTGTTCTGCAACTTTCGTAACATTCTTCCTCTGAGTGTACCCCTGAGAGTGAAATTTGATGCACCTAATTTGTGTGCCCGGTTTAGTCCTTACTTCATTGAAAATATAAAACTGTGAAGCAGAAAGTAGGGGAAATTCAGCTGCTGTAGCTCCTATATTCCTTATACCTGAAGGAAACAAGTCCCCTGAGAGACTATCAGAGGGACACTCAGTTCACCTAACTTGTGTGTCTGCCTTTCTTTAACAGCCAGGACTTGCACAGGAAAAAACAATGTAATCCATTATCCAGCAGTATGCCCTCGAGGCCAAGAAGGCCATTGGTATCCTAGTGTGCATTAGGAAGAACACTGACAGCAGGTCAAGAGAGGCAATCCTACCCCTCTACTCAGCCCTGGTGAGGCCACATCTGGACTCCCAAGCATAAGGGAGACATCGAGCTCCTGGAGTGGTCCAGCAGAGGGCAACAAATATGATTTGAGGACTAGAACACCTCTCTTATGAAGAAAGACTGAGAGAGTTGGGCCTGTTCAGTCTCAAAAAAAGACAACTGACAGGTGACCCCATCAATGTCTATTAGCGTCTGAAGGGAAGGTGCCAAGAAGATGGAGCCAGATTCTTCTTGGTGGTGCCAAGCAATAAGACATGAGGCAACAGCAGAAAGCGATGCACAGGAAGGCACACCTGAAAATGAGGAAGGACTTCTTTGCTGTGCGAGTGACTGCACATTGGAATAAGTCACCCAGAGAGGTTGTGGAGCCTCCCTCACTGGAGGCATTCAAGAATCAGCTGGATGCAATTCTGTGTCATGTGCTCTAGGATGACCCTGCTTGAGCACAGAGGTTGGACAAGATGACTCACTGTGGTCATTTTAAAGTTAATCCATTCTGCGACTCTGCAGTTCTGTGATATGTTTCTTAATGGAGTCTACAAAAAACAAAACCCAAAAACATTAGGTATCTTTCGTTTGGTTCATGTCCGTTCCAAATAGATGCCTTCTGAGACAATTGCAGAGGTGGACAAAGTTAATTGTAAAGGACTGTAGTCTTAGTGAAGGAAATATAATTCGATTCACTGAAAAACAGCATAGTGGCTCAATCTCCTAGGAAAAGGCTTTAGAAATATATTTTAATTAAAAAATATTTTATGGATTCACTAGAGAGCAATAAGAACAATATGTGGCCTTTATTTTGAAAGAAGTTACAATGCAACACCTGCAGTTGCATCTAGTCTTAAAATCTATGACAGGAGTCATAGATCAATTCCCTTGACACTCTCTGTTGCTACACACTCATCCTCTCCTCTCTGCCTTTCCTGTTTTCTAGAATACTGAGTCAAGTTCAAATTCCTGTTTATTTTCCTTTTTTTTTTTTTTAATTTTTCCTGAGCCAAAAATAACAAACAATAGTTAAACTATGGGTTGGAAATGGTGTCAAATAATTTCATTCAGTGAATTGTCTACTATTAATAAAAACTCATATCTACTAGGGAGATGCTTTCTGTGCGACTAGAGAATGAACATGCTCCAGAGATTAATAACATCGTCACATGTCATTATTCTCTGCTGCAATTACCAGGTATGTCCCTTTGACAGTAATTTTCAATATATATTCCTAACAATATTTTCATTAAAAAAACCCCAAACAACAAACCAAAACAAAAACCTCACAACTCTACAAGAGAAAAGAGATAAAAAACCATAGGAACAAATGTTCACTGAAGCAAAAACGGCACACTGCAAACAGAGAAAAATCCACTGAAGGTGGAGTTAAAGTAGCCCACAAAGGAAGAGTTGGGTATGATCATAAATCAGTAAAATGTGTGCAACCTGGAGAATTAGTTATGTAGACAGCCACAAGTAGCTCAATTCAATTTCCCGCTCATGGCCATCATTACCATCTTTGGATGCCTCAGGGGGTAAGTTGAGGCTAACCTTGTTGGTCATTGAAAAAAAGGAGATCAAATATCCATTGATTATAAAGTGGGCCTAGCCACGCAGTTCTTTGAGTAACTATACAAAGGCACCTATATTCAGCTCTCTTAATCTCAAGAGGAAAGTACAATTGTTTTTTTCCTTGGGTTTTCCTCTACAAAATAAGAGATGAGAGAAAAAATTACATGCACTAGCATACCGGTATCCAAACAACTGACAGTCTTCCCTGTGCCTTGTTCTCCGTACCATAGCATTATTATGCAAATCATGGACTAAAGTTCCTGAAAAGCGAAGGATAATGTTTGAGCCTTTTACTTTCCAATGGAAGCTTATGCTGTATCTATCTTTGTGCTCTAAGGCTACTGCATTCAAAATAATAATATTTCAGTTAGATTCATAACATTTAGTAGCAAAAACAAGGAAACAAACAAACCAACCACACCAAAAAAGTGCTTTATATTGATACAGTCAGAAAGATACTATCACTGAAAATAGAGATGAGGACTCTGTTAGTTTCAATATAGTTTTGTCAGATTATGTTAAAAAAATCTTATGAAAAAATACGATTATGTTTTATTTGAAGACCCAAAACCTTTGAAAGAACCTGATGGTCCAAATGAAGGGTTCAGCACCTCAACATAGTTTATTCGATGACAAAAAATACCTGAAACCTGAACACTTCTCAGAAAGATCTAATTTGCAGCTCTCTGATGACATTCACTTGGATGATGTTAAATCACCAGGTATGATAAAAATTCACTTTGGTCTTACTGTTTGGCTTGAACTTCTGAAATTCAAATAAAAGACACCTTCAGACTCTGGACTCTGAAGGTATTAGTCAATCTGCCAATTTCTAGGATCAGAGAGAGATGCCAAAATTACTTGGAAGGTTATTGCAGCAAAACTCTCAGGTAAGAATAGACAAAATAATTTTATTTATTCTCCATTTTCATAGACTCACTCTTTAAACAGAAGATTATATAAGCTAAAAATATCACATATTACTTCATTTTATAATTGTTCGTTGAATATAGTGAAAATACAGTTTTTGTCCTATTATTGCACTTTACAGATAATACCTAGAGAGTCACACAGATAACAGTATTATTGCAGTATCATGTAGCATCATTATATTATCATTTAACTATACAGTGTCCTTCATTTTCATTCTCATGCAGATGAAGTTCTGCATTCTGCTGGGTATTTTTATTTTAAAATCACTGTTAGCAGTTTTAAGGTTATAATTTAAACCAGAACAGCTTCTGAGAACACCAGTACCTCCTACTATCCTACATGGAAGTCAATAATGGAGTGGAAGGATGCCTGCATTTTCAGCTAATATGAAATACTGGAGGTTGCCCACGCAATCAGTTCATATTTTGGGAACAAATATATTCGTGCTTAAAGGTTTTCAAGTATGACTGATCCCTATTTATGCAGAAAATGTAAGATAGCAGCCAAAGACTCTATTTTCTGCTTCAGTTTACCATATTATTGTATTTACCAGAAACAAATCTTGTTATTGCTGTGAGGACCTTATTTCTCAGAGAAAGAGAATCCCTCAGAATCCAGAGCTCTGGAGGGGAAAGGCTGTAGCACTTACCACAGAAAGAAGGAGTTCTGCTGTAATTTTTATACCAGTTTGCTGGAAAACAAAGGAACAGTACTTCAAATAAGAATCAAATTCAGTTCACTTTCTCTGGGGTGACCAAGACTCTAGAGGGTGAGATGCTAAATAAAGGTTGAACAAGAAGGCAATTGCTATCTCAGAACATTGCATTGGAGTAAGACCCTACAGGGACATGGAAAGCAAGAATTTGTCAACATGAGTTGCTGTGACTAAGACTTTCTTTTTATGGAGAAAGTGAAATGCATTTGGTAAAATAACAGAAAGTACATATGCATTTCATGTTGACATGTAAATTGGAGATTAAGAGATTTTGAAACATCTTTTGGAACTGTTGCTGTAGCTGCTTTTCCTCTGTGCCAGAGTTAATTACCTTTTTCTCAGCAACAGGCTGGGGTACAGTATTTAAAAAATGGCATGTTTCTTATAAATAACTATATCAACAGAGACTTTTTTAGTCACTTTCTCAGGCAGCCAAGAGACAGCACTTTTGACAATGATGGGATTCTATGTGATAGAGATCAGGTAACATCAGCCCCACACATCTGCTATTTTCCTCCGTGTTTGTGGACAGCTTTCTGTTATTCATAGAACTGCTCAAGCATTCAGCACATGCAGTAGAGTTCCAGTGATTTAGGACCATCTGCTAAAGGTTTTATTTTTGACAAGCTGTTCTGCTGCTGAAGTTTTCACAGGGTTGTTCAGCCTTTTACCAAATGACTACTAAAAGCCACTAAATACATATGCAAGCCACCTTTGGGAAATGTGTTTATTCCTTAAGGTTCATGCTAATTAATATGACCGTGTGCTAGGGAAAAAAACCCCAAAAGTTCAAAGCAATATGTTTTAAATGCTTCTCAGCTGTAATTTGGTTTAATGAGCATTTTTACCTTACTTCATTTTTCAAATAATTTATATAATAGTCTTTTATCTTGTACCATCCTATATCCTTTAGTATTTAATTCATAGACTTACTACTTTAATTTTATTTTGAATAAAATTGCTTTTCTCTCTGTTAAAGTTTTTCATTGCCTGGTTTTCGACCTGTTTCCATGCATTTATCTACATGCATGGTTAATATATGTATACTGACTAATTTCAAATATTCTCTGCACTGATTTACATTGAAATGGCACTGACATTGCTAGTCAAATAATACCCAGAAAGAGCTCATTAAGCCACTCAGGTCACTTTAAATCATTTACAGGAGTTCCCTTCAGGGAGTTCCAGGGTCATTTTCAGGCAGAAGCCACACTGATGCCCAATTCTGCCAGATCTCAGAAGCTCAGCAGGGCCAGGCCAGGTTAGTACTTGGATGGGAGACCTCCTGGGAATACCGGGGGCTGTAGGTTCTAGTCTTGAGGATTTCAGTGTCATCATCTAGGCTCACTCAGCTGTGGCAGAGGAAATTTAGGAGTTAAAGGGTGGGACCAGTTCTGCGCACGCTGTGCCTCACCTAAAAAATCCACTGCACAGACTCGAAGGACACACCCATGTGGGTAGAGCCCTTCCCAAATCTTCGTTTGCAAAGCCTAGCCATACATACCCATCTATGAAGTAATCTTTTCACCAATCCTGTTCAGTAACACAAACCCCATTTTTTTTCAACATGTCATGTGATCTAGGATGTTCTTTGTACTGGCAACACTCTTGCACTCTCCAGTGTGATGGGCAGGTTATCTTCCTTGTCACAGCAAACCCGCGTACCCTTCAGCCAGCTGGAGGAGATCTGACACATTGTTTCAGACACACTTACCGTGTACAAAGGAGAAAAATATCGCCATTTCAAAATGCCATGACAGGATTAAATTCTGGCAGGTTAACCCTTGTTTATTTTTGCTAGTGTTTCTCATTTGACATTTGAGATTCACAGACTTTATGTGCAACCCATTATGATCACTTGGTCTACAATGTACATAATTTTCTCAGATGCTGAGTCAAAGCATGTTTTCCGGAAGGATATCTAATCTCATTTTACAGACTCAGAGCCAGAGTGCATCTATTGCCTTTCCTTATAAATTCTTAATTACATTTACTGTGTCTGTTTCAAGGTTGAATATACATATCTTGTTACGCTTTTGTCTGTAAGACTGAAAATTTTCCTTTTTTGCCATGAACAGATTTCATTTAACAGTATAAGTGTCTCTATATGGCAATCAAAACACCTTTTAACCTACACTTCGATTAGCTGAACAAATTGAGTCCCTAAGGGCTCTGTTTACAAGGGTTGTTTTTCAGCTACCACACATTGCTTTTTCTAACATCCTCTTTAAATGCAGTCAATTGGTATGGCTCCAGCATACTCATAGAATGATCTGGGTCGGAAAGGACCTTAGAGATCATCTAGTTGCAACCCCACTGCCATGGGCAGTGACATCCTCCACTAGACTACAGTGCTCAAAGCCCCATCCAAATTGGTCTTGAACACTTCCAGGGATGAGGCATCTACAACTTGTTCCATGCCTCACCACCCTTATAGTAAATAAGTTCTTTGTAATATCTGGTCTGAATCTACCCTCTCTCTGACCCTTGCCCTGTCACTATATGGCCCTGTAAAAAGTCCCTCTCCAGATTTCTCGTAGTCTCCCTTTAGGTACTGAAAGGTGGCCTAAGGTCTACTTGGAGCCTTCTCTTCTCCACACTGAACAGACCCATCTCTCTCAGGCCATCTTCACAAGAGAGACGATCCATCCCTCATATCACCTTGGTGACCTTCCTCTGGACGTGCTCCAGCTGGTTCATATCCTTCTCATGTTGGAGGCTCCAGTGCTGGACGCAGTGCTTCAGGTGGAGTCTTACAAGAGTGAAGTAGAGTGAGAGAATAACCTCCTTTGACCTTTTAGTCATGCTTTTGAAATAGCAATTGTTGAACTAGCTGTGTCTTTAATTGCATACTCTTTCTCTATAGTCCCCTTTTTGTTCATCCAAAAGTTGTATTAGCATGTTAAGATTCTCCTATACTATGACTAGAGTGTACCTTCTGAATGACTATTTTCCAAAACACTATTCCAGTCCCCTACCTAGACCATTAATTCCTTGTCCTCAGTTCAATTAACTTATCTTCAGCTGTTTGAAGGCATGCTTGGTTGAAGAATAACAATTTAACTGAACAATAGAGGTCACTGCATAATGGCAACCTCTCCTGTTATTTATTGTCTTTACCATCTCAATGCTAGCTATAAATTCAGACAAGGTTTTAGATTATTGTCTACATTCTTGATAATATTTTTGAGTAGCACTTGGCAAGATACCAATACCTTGAGACATGTCCCCACAAACTAATGAACTTAGATTACAACTATGTTTGGGAAATCCTATTTCAGTCTTTCTTATACAGACTATTTTAACCAAGCATCAAGTGTAACTAGGTGAAACATTCTGACGAAAGTGAGATCTGCAGGTCATTTCTTGTTATTCTGTCTTGTCAGTGGTTGGAACAAGAAGAAGGTGGTAAACATGTGCATGCAGTATGCTTTTTTTTAATGAGATTTTCAGTTTAGTGTTCCTTCACATGCTGAGTAAAAAGGTAACATAATGCAATATCAACAAACC
The DNA here is from genome assembly GCA_026770055.1 of Myrmophylax atrothorax. Taxonomy (NCBI): domain Eukaryota; kingdom Metazoa; phylum Chordata; class Aves; order Passeriformes; family Thamnophilidae; genus Myrmophylax; species Myrmophylax atrothorax. The sequence goes on from JAOXXN010000446.1 coordinate 94,690,141, forward strand.
TCAGTTCATTTGGATTACAGTTGAGTAGCAGACCTCAAGAGATAACAAGGGAAGTGGAATCTTTGCTGAATAAGCAGGTTTCTAGTGGGGAGTTCTGAGTTTGCCAGTGGTAATATTGACATTTTTCAATATTCATCTAAATGAGCTAGAATTAGATATTAAAGAAAAGTGAAATCTCATAAAATCTGTGAGAGATTGAATGACCTAAAAATTAATGATGATGATGATGAAGCAAGGCCTTTACAGAGTGTAATCTAGATAGTATGGTGTAGTGGTCCAGTCCAACAAGTTAATTTGAATAATATCAAATGAAAATATAGTGGTGTGTTACATAGGGGAACTTGCTGTTTGGAAGAACAGGGATGCATTAAAAGGGAGACAGTAAGCAACATAAGTAACTAAGCAGATGTTATACCAGTTGTGAGGCTGATACTGGAACAAAGTGGTGTAGCTAGTGTCTATATTTTTATAAGATTGCACAAAGATTTTTTAAAAAATCATGAATTATAAGAAATAACAATGAGGTGCAGTAAGATAGCATGACATTTCTTATAGTGCATTAATCCATTTATCCATCAGTATACTCAAAAAAGTAGGTTGATAAATTTCTATTTTACAGCACTTTTACAGTCTGAACTTTTCTCCGTTGTTCTGTCTGTCTTCCAGTCTTCGGATAGCTCACAATCAATCATAGATTACAAGAAGACAAGGAAGGACCAAAGAATGTTGTAGTGTTGACACCTGGCTCTTATTTGGTCCTTGCATAACAACTCTAAATATCTTTCATGGATTTAAAATTTTTAAGCAGGTGTCCTTTTATTGCTTCCACTGGGATCAGATTTATTTCTAATTCATTGAGAGATCACTCTCAGGTATACAGGAAGTCACTTGCAACTCTTCTATAATCAGTTAATCTCCTGAACTGAGACTGATTGCTACTGGAAATTAAATTTTCTAAAACAAAATTTCTGTATGAAGGTGATCTCATAGATGGATGCATCAAGAGAAACTAAATTCTTTTGCATCTCATGGTAATTGTGAGATGTATTTAGATAATTTTTACATTTCCTTTTTGGTCTACTTATTACACTCTTGCAGATTAAATAAATATATGTGTAGGCTCTAAATCTCTCATTGCTTCTCCATTCCACATGCTTGTGCTTATAATGTAATAATTCTGTCTTCAAAGTACTTTTGACAATCTCCCTCTTATAACTTTCAACGAGGTATGTCTTTCAACCAGGCTGTAGCCTTATAAAAGTCTGATCCCCTGTTAATTTAGTTTACCACAGGGTTATACCAAATTGACCAGGTACTACCTCTGTAAATCTAATTAACTGGTCAGCCCTTTTCCTATGTCTGTGCCTTTGAATTTTCCTTCAGAAATTGTCCTGTCTTCAAATAGTTTGCTCAAGAAACCCCTTTTCTTTGAAAGCCATCCAGAAGATTGATTTGTTAATGCTTGCTGAGTATCTTAAGATTTTCTCTCACCATTCAACTCCAGTAACTCTGGGTCTTCTATTATTATCATTACTCAAAATCTATCAAGATTGCATTTTAGAACCAGTACAGAAAGAAGTGTGCGATTAAAAAAAAAAAATATTTTCTGTTTCCCGTTGCGTGGTAGCCTTATACCTAAATCAAATGGGGAAAAAGCAAAAAGCAATCTCCCCTTAAGGTATGCGGTCACTTTTGCTGGTACAGAGATTGCTATGTTAATTCCTTTCACTTGAATTGCCGCCTAATGGCTCATTGGTACCTGCAGCTAGTGTTTCATTCTGAGATGTGTTGTTAACAGTTCAGAAGCATAATGACTGACTGTTAAAGAAGAAAAAATACTCAGGGCTCTATTCATCTCACCTAATTTGTTTGTGACAGCATTTGTCTAAGGATTTTTAATCTGCATATTCATGTGCTTGGGTTAAAAAAACCACACCCACCCACAAAAAAGACCCAGAACACTGTCAGGGCATGATTCATCTTATCCTAACAGTAATGTGACAAATTGCTGATGATCCAGATTCAGCATTCTTAAAAATAAGAGCTGACCATGAACACTTGAGGAAGAACTTCATGCTCCTAAGGACAAAATTCTTCTCATCAGACATAAATATGCCCATGTCAGTCCACTTTGCAGTCAGTGAACAGAAATAAAGACCTCAAGGACTAGCCCTTCTGAGGTAGGTAGGTAGGTAAGTGGGTAAAACTAGTCAAGTGAGTTTCTGTAGATGACTAAAATAAAGATGAGAGAAATCCTATACCATCCATTCTGTAGATCATACAGACCCATCTTTGAAAAGCTACAACTGTGCCTATAACATCGGTAGAATTTTTTGCTGTAGGTTTTGTAGTGTTGTATCATAGTGAATGTTATTCAGACCTCAATTCCATGCTGTAATTCAGTCTGTCTCAATGCAATCATTCATGTAAAAAGAGGGCATTATATTTTCCAACTTTTAAATAAAAATTATATAAGCACATGTGCAGTATTCCTGCTTTATATTATTCACACAATAAATAAATAAGTATTCCAGGTTTGAATATCTCTTCAGTAGCTTCTTTGCAAGGAGGATTTTTCTTGTTACTTGACGTTATTTCTTAAGGTTATAGGGCAGTTTAGTGTATTATTTACTATTCCCAAACCACCCGGTGGAAATCAGACATTCACTCTTTAACTATTTTTATAGTGCTTTGTGCTTTTTTATACTTCATCTGTGCAAAAATCCTGTTTCAGCCCCCACTCACTACCTAATTCCTACTAATACATAGCTCTTGTAGTGCCTGGTTCGTTCTGATGGTTCCTTGTTTGGTTGCTATCTGGCTGTTCAGCAGAAATAAAGGCAGGACTTAGTTCAATGCTTACTGCATTTCCTCTTTTACCAAATAAAAAGGATTAGGTATACATGGCAGAAAGTTTGGAATTTTTTCTGCCATGTATTTACTGAATCTGTTACAAGCAATGGAGACTTTATGTTGGTGGTGGACTTGTCCAGCATCTCAGCAGCATGACTTTTGACATTGCAATGGCACTTAACTGGTGAAGAAAAGGAAAGGAAAAGCGGGGGAGAGAAGACTGAGCTTCCTATCCTTCTGAGTGAGTGGTTATAGTTTCATGCCCCTATGTTATCTTGAAACAGCATGACAGCTCCAAACGAATATATTAAGCTCCATAGTCTAGACTGATACATGAATGTAGTTTCCTCTGATATCCAAATGAGCTATGGAATTGAATCAAAAAAAGGTCTTTTTTGAAATCTGGTCTTTTTTATTATTACTGTTTTAGTAGATCACAAGATTCTAACACCCTCCACCTGTAACATCTACTGTACCTATCTTATAATGAAATAATAAATACAGTTTGTTCACAGATAAATCAATACCAGATACTTATAATGGAAAAAAGAACTGTATAACCCTTCTAGGACAAAAATGTTCCTGCTAAGGAAAAGAAAAAAAAGAAAAAAAGACTAAGAGGCAGCTAAAACTAGCAAGAGCTAAGAAAAGAACTAATCAGCTTCCAGCTTGGCATTTCAACATTCAGTGCCAATATGCCAAATCAACAATTCTGAAAAAACTCAAAAAAAAAAATTGTCTTGCAGTTCAGTTTGCCTATGATAATACAGTGAAGGTTTTCAGCTAAATATATTTTTTTATGGAAAACAACATCAATAATGATTCATGTGTTAAAATGTACTACAATAAAGAGTTCAGTTTTCACCACTGTTTCTTATCTCTAAACATACAGAAGATTAAACAAATATTCTTTATAATCAACTTTTGGGCAAGCTTTACTCTGCCTCAAGATCCACATTATTATGGAAGAACTGAACAACATTCCTCAACTCCAGGGAGATGCCTGGGATGCCTAGGGCTGAGGCTGTCCAGCTCCTGGCACCCAGGCAGCTTCTGGCTCCTGTTGCACCTTATCTCCTTCTTTAATTGTAAATCTCAGTCTTCTGGTCAAAGGGACACTTATGCTGTTCATGCACTTGCACCCTGAAGCTTTCCCTTCCCTCTGACTTTGTCTGGCCAGTTTACACTTAGTT
>JAOXXN010000446.1:94701439-94714615 GCA_026770055.1 Myrmophylax atrothorax
CTACTTTCTAGAATGTTCCTTCCCAGAGGGTTTAAAAAGCCCTCCATTTTGTTAATAAAGTGGATCAGCCTTGGATTTCTAGATGTCCACATCGTCTCTGCGTCTTCCTTGCGGGCCGTGGGGCGGGCGGACCTAACCTGGAGCCCTTGCTGCTTATGCCTACATAACATTTAGAGCTCACGGGCAGCCAAGAACCCCTGATGCTGGTCTGGTCCTCTCCCAGAAGATCAAGACTGCGTCACCTCAAGAGTTAAAGGGTGGGGCCAGTTCCACACACGCTGTGCCTCACCTAAAAAATCCACTGCACAGGCTCGAAGGGCACACCCACCTGGGGAGAGCCCTTCCCGAAATCTTCATTCGGAAAGCCTGGCCATACATACATACGTATATACATACTGTCCCACCAGCAAGGAGGAAGATGTACACAAGGAGCTGGGAGGGGACAGAGCCAAGACAACTGTTCCCAGTTGACCAAAGCATCATTCTAAATCAGATAACATCATGCTTAGCATATAGTCCTGGGGAAGAAGAAACCAGGGCATTGAGAGTGATGGCTTTGCCTTCCCCAGTCACCATTATACGTGATGGAGTCCTTCTTGCCTGGGAATGGCTGAACACCTGCCTGCCCATAGGAAGTGGTGAATGAATTCTTTGTGTTTCTCTGCTTGTGTGAAAGCATTTTGCTTTATCTATTAAACTGGTTTTATTTCAACCCAAAGTTCTTCTCACTTTTATGCTTCTAATTCTGTTCCCTCATCCCACCTGGGAGGCTGTGTGAGGCTTAGCTGACAGCTGGGGCTAAACCACAGTAAGCTCATAGAAATATTGCCCTTCAGAGATACCATGAACTACTTCATCCCATCAGAAGGTGGATATTTAAATAGTTCATATGAATCAGTTCACGTGAATTTCTATTCATATGAATAGAAATTACTATTCCTGTTCATCTCTGATAAATGGCATTTTGTGGTATTAGAGAATCTAGGCATCCAAAGGCATGCTTTTAAGTCCCTTCACTTTCTGTTCCACATGGGAGAGAGAAAATAAAAAGAATATTTATCATTAATATTTGATTATTAATAAAGTTAGGAAAATACTTGTCATATGGAAAAATCTCAATTTAGAATATTTTACAGTTAGAAAATGAAAAATACAGAAATGTTTTAAAAAAACGTTAATGTATTAGGAGCTCGTGGTGATAAGGAGAGTTAATTTCCTTGGACACACCACACTTTTTACATCTGCCCAATCTATTGATGTCAGCAGAATCATGTATCTGCTTCAAGTACAGCAGTGCATTCAGAAAATACACTTGTGGTGATAATATAGAAGGTGGAGCATTTTCAGACTCATAGGTAAGGCAGATGAGAATAACAAAGTCAACAAAAAATTGAAGCATTTTAGTCTCAATCATCCAAGTGAAAATTCCACCAAAATTAATATCTACCTAAATAATTGGACAATTGTAACTGTTCACTGGTCCCAGAAAGAGGGAATCCTTTCCCATTTATCTTTAGTCCTGGATAAATATTCTCTTGTGTAAACTTGTCTCCAGTACATCTGGTCACCAATGGAAACAAAAATGAATTTTACAGAAACTAGGTGAAAAGCAAAAAGTAAATAACAGAATTCTGACCTCATTCCTTTAAGGGTCTAACAAGTACCACAAGAAAGGTTACAAAACCAGCAGTTCAGGAGTAGGAGAAAATTGGGGGGGGAAAGGCATGGAAAAGTGCAGAGGCAGGGAGCCGGAGAATCACATTGGACTGTACATTGGACAGACAGTGCTAAGACTAGTTTATGCCAAGTAGGATCATTCGCTCATTATTCAAGGTTTGTTCTGATGCTGCAGACTCTCCCTGCAGCTCACCCTAATAAAATTTACCTTTGTCTAATACCCACATCTCAACTGACTCTGACTCTCCTGATATTTCAGGGGAAATCAAATGACAAGCTAAAAAATTTTTTTAAAAAATTAAATTAATTAAAACTAAGGTCTAGTATGTATCTGGAAATAAGCAGTGCGATAACTACCCTACATAAAAGATAATGAAAGTTAACACTTTACTGACAGCCAAGATCATAGTGATTCAGTAAGTATCAGCATGTTTTAATCTAGTTCCTTTAGATGCCACCTGCTCCCAATATGCCCTGGCCACTTGTTTCAGCCCTCACATTGCCAATTGGCCCAAGCATCATGTAGCAGTGCAAACAGATTATCAGATAAGAGAAATCAATCCAGACAAAAAACTTTCCAGAAAAGTACTTTTAGCTGGATCACTTCCCTGATACTGTTTACCTCCTGGCTGCATAAGCACTTGCATTAGTCACATTTGCGCAGGGTGAAAAGAACCAAAATGACTAAAACCTTTCGATATATTTCCTCAGAAAGACTGTCTACCTTTATGGCTCTCTGGGCTTATGTGTGCAGAGTGAATTTCTTCTAACTTTAGTGTGAAGTTACTTTACATGACTGCTCAGGACCATAAAAGCCCATAATAAATACGCTTTGTACATGGTGTTGCAAACTCTGAGCAAGGATGTGGGGGACACAAGTTGCAAAGAGGGAAAGATGTAGGCTGTAAGGTAATTTTCCATTCTGGAGTTACGGGAAGTAGCTTCATTGTCTATGGTACTGATCGTGAACAAACCACAAGAGAAATAACCAAGGCAAACAGCTATAAGTTGCTTTTTCAGATACTCCAAACCTCATATTAAAACTCTTAACTTTTATATCATTTGCAGTCTGAATTCATTGAGAAAAAAAATCGCGCTTTCATCCTTGTGATGCCTCCAGATCCCGTATCCCTGTGAATAGAGACACACTGAAGACAAGTTAATGGAGAAAGATATAGGGTTTTATTAATTAGAAGCTTCCACAATCAAACCTACATTTTTTTCATATTATCATCGATTTATAGAATGGTTTGGGTTGGAAGGAACCTGAATGGTCATTTAATTCCAATCCCCCTGTAGTGGGCAGGGACAAGTTTCCCTAAACCAGGTTTCCTTGTGCTCCATCCAACCTGCCCTTGAACACTACCAGGGCTGGAGCATCCACAGCTTCTCTGGACAATTTGAAATTTCTATTTTATGCAAGAGAAAAAGGTCTGTCAGACCTTTACTGAAGTGGCTTGGAGTCTAACATCACCCTTATTTATTACTGGACTTTCATGTTAACTGTTCCTTGGATATTGAATGACCCTGACAGGTATGGGAAAACAGTAATTTCTAACCGATTCTTATCATACATATCATATGGAGTGGTCCTAAGGGATTTCAGATATGAATTTAAGACAGAAGATGAGCCTTGTTATGTAGCAAATGGTGCTTCAAAAAATTTAGAATTAAAATCAAGATTCAACCTCCAAAGAGCTGATTCTTCATGTTTACACTCTGGTATAGATGCTTTGTTTGTTTGATTTTTTGTTTGTTTGGGGTTTTGTTTGTTTGTTTGTTGGTTGGTTGGTTGGTTGGTTGGTTGGTTTTTTCCTATTAGAGTAAATAGAGACCGTTTATTATGTAAAAATAACCCTCAAAAATTTTCTTTTCCAGCACATGTATTAGACGTAGGCGGCTCTGGCAATTTGTAATACTGATGATATAAAAGGGATTTCTTCTTACTGATATTCGCTTTGAGAAATGATTCAGAGAGGTTTATTGATGTTTTCATGGTTTTTAACTTGCTCCTTGAAAACTAATTAATCAAGTATAATCATCTGGTTGTGTGAAATATTTATAAACTGTAATTTCCATTGCTGGAAATGTTTTCAGCATCTCAGTATTGTCTCTTAATGAGAAGAATAAGAAGAGAGAGGATGAGAGAGGCATATGTACAGTAATCATTTATCCCTCTCCTCTAACCAATGGATTTTTGCTGTGAATATTATATTTCTACAGAGACTACTTTTAAAATGTTGATATTTGGAGTTTCTACCACATTTGGCCTCATTCTTCTGTTTTCGCTGCCTTTTTTTTGTCTCCCTCCTGGAAGATGGATCATAATACACAAGACTGCAAACTCTTGCTGGCTAATATTCATTCTCAATATGGTGTTGATGGTGTTTAAAATCATTATAAAGCTAAAGTCTGGAGGTTCCCACTTAGATTCTTAAGGTGTCTGCTTGACTATTGAGAATAACTGGAATTACCCTGGGATTAAGATAGGCCACTTTCACCCTGAGAAGCTGTTTTGGGAAACAGCTTAACTTTTGTGGAAGTGCCAGAAATTTACTGGAGGTAAAAGGCCTTGTTTTGACACCACTCTGTTAGTGTGAATAAATTTTGGGTAAGCAGAGAGACAACACTGTGAACCGTAAACAATCTTGCTTTCACTGGTGCAGGCTGCAGGCTAATAAATGTTGTTCTCTAATGAGCAAATCAGAAAAACAAACAGGAAAATGCCAAAACTGAGACACTGTTCAGATCTGCACTGTTTTCAAATGCATGACAGCACAGGTAAAATGGTGATACTCGAGTTACAATACAGAGCAAATTCATCCAAGAATGGTTAGCATGGGGAGAGAAGGTTTTTCAGCAATGATTGCTCATTTACATTTACAGGTGGCCTGATTTATCAGTTGACAAATGTCAAAATGTGTGTAAGAAGTGTACTAAAGCAAATTATGTTGTCTAAGACATCTAGGTGAAAGAGAATTTGCAGTTAAGAGAACAATTCTGTTAAGGTCAAATAAAATCAAAATTGAAGTAAGACTTTTTATTCTGAGGTTATTTTGAGGAAAAAACCCAAGAAGTAGTTGATAGAGATGTAAGTAATTGTAGTTTTAGGATTATTTTTGCTCACCTATAAAGAAGCAGAAGTTTTGTTATTACCAAAAGAAGAAGCCTCGTTGTTAATAAGCAGTAAAAGATTTTTTGGGCCTTACTGGATAATTTAATAAATCAGACAAAACAAAATTTCAAGATCTTAGTTCCAACTAATTATTTGTTAAGTATCAGTGGATTTTCTCTTTCTAGTGTGACATATCTTATCTAGTGTCCACACCTGGCACTTTTATATTCACTTTCGGTCATCTTTGTATACAAGCTCCACTAATCATGCAATCAAATGACCACATCTATGCAAGAGAGCCACGAGTTTCTTAGCTACGGATTACTTGTGGTAACAGTTGAATTTCTAAACACAAATAAGGCTGAACAATTAAGCAGGCAGTTATTGAAGTCATTGTTACCACATGTTCCTCAGAGACAAGGATGGTAGTGTCACACTAATGGGTGTGGGTGAGTCAGTGGTAACAGAGCAAATGACTGTACTGGCATAATTAGAACTTTTTCTCAACAAACTGCAGTACCAGTCAGCAGATGAGCAGCTAGTGTCAAAGTCAGCCCACTGTGTAAAACTTCTGTCTGATAAAAATATAAATTAAAAATATTCTGGTACTAGCATTTATTCTCTATGAATGCCTTGATGTTTTGTTTCAAGACTGGAAATAAAGCTCACTGAAACCACTGGAAAGGTTCCTGGGGCTTTAGTGGGCATTTGATCAGGCTTTTTATGAAATAATTTGGTTTATGATTCTTTGGCAAACCTTCTTTACAAATATAACTACATAAACTTCTCATATTACTTAATTACTTTTATCAATGACAAGAATGCCTCTGTTAATTTCAATCAGTAGATGACAAAAGGGTTCCCGAGTAATATTGCTATAGTTTCATGTGTCTTTTACCTGGAAAGTCTTTGCCTATCCAAATCAAACTCTCTTAATGTCACACTTGTTTTACTGTCATATTTTCAACTCTATCTGAAAGTTTATTTTTTCATATCATCTAGTCATTTTGTTAGTATTGCTTTGAAGGTGGGCATTAATTTTTCCTACAATTGAAAGCAAACCTTTGATAATTTCTTTCACTCTAGTGTGCATGAAAATCTCATTTCAGGACAACTTATCAGCATATATTTTTGGTTTATAAAAATTCTATGCATGCCATTTCCAAACAGTGATATGAAGTAGCCTTGATTTTTGTCAGGTAGAAGGGAATGAAGTTGCTTTAAAATAAGTAAAGCTACACCAATACATATACAATGTATCGGAATATACACAGTATTTCAAGATCTGTTTGCAGCTGGAGTTTTACATTCTGGGGGAAAAAATTGCAAAGCAAATCACAGAGGGAAATTATTTCTTCTATTCATGTATATCTGAGATAGAGAAAGCTATTCTTTTTCCTGCCTTAGAATTCTGAAAATTGATGACTTTCTGAATATGACAACTCAAAGCTATTTCAGCCAAATAAATATCAAGCAACAATTAATATATTAATATATCACAACAATACTTTCAACATGACTTTCTAAATACATTATTTTTCCATTACAACATGGATAATTCAAGGTAGATTTTACAATTTAGAAAATATCTTTTAATCCTACCAGAAAATGCAAACAAAGCATTACAATGGATGTGCATGAATTAAATTAAAATAGGTAGAAAAAGTTTCTCGTGGATTTGACATGAAATGCAGTATCAAGAAACCTGAATGGCTGCAGAGCAGAATACTCCAAAGTAAATGAATGTCTGTGTTAAAACTGCCTTTTCAATCATTAGTGTTGTGCATACTTATTTAATATTTCTTTCCTATTCTCTTTATCTGTATGTCTATCTGTGGTACTTTTCTGTTTGACCTTAGTGCAGGTGGTGAAAGAGGTAGTGATGAATTGTTTACTAATCCCTCATTAAGAAAATCTTTGCTGTGTTTACACATCACTGGCATTATATTCAATATCTACATACACTGAAAAAATTATAAATGTGATAGAAATGCATCCCACATGGTCTCATTTGTAACATACTGCTTCAGATATTTTTGCTTACTATTTGTTACAAGAAATGGGGTGAGATAGAGTAGGAAAAAACAGACTATGATGATGCAATTGTCTTCTCCCCCAGTACACTAATGAAATGAGAAAGTTTTGTTTTGAAAAAGCTCCTTACCTTTCATGTGCTTTTAGCACAAGCTTTCAGAATTTTCAGGAAAATTATATGAAAAATATCAAAAGAAGACACTGTATTGTGTAGAATATTTTAGTTCAACAGATCAGCTAGAGATGCACCCCGAGTAAGAATACTACAGAACAGAGATGGCTGGTGTGACATAATTTGTAGCTGTAGGTTTTGTCAGCAGTGTGATACGCCATAGAATGATTTACCTGAGTTCCCCCCCCAGAAAGCCCAAAGAAACAACAAAACAAAAAAACCCAAACAATAAAAAAGAAAGGTAAAAGTATTGAACAAATTCTCTGGAAAAAATATGTTTGAGAAGGTAGGCAGGAGGGGAGTGTGTCTTTACCTTAGTGTGGCAGCTGCCTCCCTACTCTTATGGAAAACCTTAGAGGAAGGAGTGGAATGGATTGTCTCACCCCAGGAGCAACTATAAAACAATATTCAGTAGGGAGAAGCTCCAGAGAAGCAGCAGGAGGAGAGGCACCAGCCAGTAAGAATGGCTCTGGAAGGAAGCAGAGGTGTGAAGGCAAAGTCAGAGCTGACACTCAGACAAAAGGAAAAGAAAGCAACAACCCATAACTGTGAGGAGTTGGACTGTTGTCTGTGCTATGCAGGAGGCTCCCAGAGCTGCTTCAATGGAAAACAGTACCACAGAAAAGGGACAGCCTGGTAAGGACAGTGGACAAAAGCAAGATATGCTTTCAAGTCTGCCATTTAGTCTGTCAGTTGTATCAGATGCAAGTTTTCCCTATGCAGACAGGCCTCTAATGGCCTGGGTTTTTTTATAGTCTAAGAAGAAGCAATCTTAAATGTAATAATCATGTGGTGCCCTCTCTTCAAAAAAAATAGCTGTTTGAGCAAATGTTTTGGAATGGCTATTGGAGTTAGGCAGCCTCATGAGAAAAAATCTGCATCCTTGGCCACCTGTGAAAGCTGAGGAAAGAGGAAATTTTTATACCAGGACCTACAAAGAATGGTGGGATCAGGTGAAAGTCAGAGAACAGACAGGTGTATTTTTGTCTCTTTTGTGGATAGAAAGGGTAAGCAAGAAAAGAACCTTCTGGTTTTCGCAAAGAGAAAAGATGGAAAACAAAACAGCAGCCCAAATTTTATTTTTCATTGGGGAAAAAGGTGGAAGACGAAACTGGGATTCTTGGCTGTTCTTTCTATCAGTATTTTCTTATAACTTGTACCATTTCACATTTTTTGTGATAACCGACATACCTGATTTTAAACTTCGTAAATTTGTTTTGCTGTTGGCTCTATCCCATCCTACATAGCAACAAGCATGTCCTTGTTCCTATGCAGTCCAACAGCATAGTAAAAAGTGGATTTGTTTTTCTCTGGAACATAAAGAGTGTAAAGACAATGTTCTGAAGCAAGGCAGGTATATACAGAGATGAAAAGATGCCAGATACCCATTGACAGTACAGCCAGTTAAGGACCTAAACAATCAAAGAGAGAGCACTGAAGTTAGTTTGTGAAGGAAGACATTTTTTTTCCCTCTCTAAATATGGTCACCGAGATTTTAAAGACACTTGGAATGATCCTCTAGTATGCAAACCTTCAGGCAGCTTTAGAAACAGACACTACTATGCATTTCACATATAATTAAACTTTCAGAATTACACAATAGAACTCCAGGACTGGTCAAGTTACTTCAGCTGGGTAGAGACCCAGATGGCTAAAATCTTGCCAAGAAATCACTGGAGTAGAGAAATATGCTGCCTGTGCCCCCTTTATTACAGCTAAAATTTCTACTCTGGAAGTGAGAAGATGATTCAGAAGCTGCTTGTATTGACTTTGCACCTGTTAGAGCTCCTCCTGCCTGAAGAGCTACCGGATGTCCCATGGATTTCTAGCCCCTTTGCTCTGATGTGCCAACATGAAAGCCTGTCATCATTTTTCTCGGCTAGAACAGACAGATAGAGGACAACAAAAAATCTGGTTCTGTACATTCTGTTCTCAATTTTGATGTGACTTCAGAAGTGTGGAACACCAGCTCTGAAGTCTGGAATTAAGAGAGACCATTCTGAAGTTTCATTACTACAATTTATCTCAAGATTAAAACAGTTTGAGTTAGGGGCCAATATTTGCGATTATGTATTACCATTCTGAGTAGCTCAATACCTTGAGCTACAGCCTATGGAAGTCAAATTAATAAGCCCAGAAGAGCATTGAAAGAAGTTCAGCTGATCATATCCAGTCTCACATCTGATTTGTGCACCAGAATGTCAAAGTCCTTCCAGAAAGACTCTGTTGTATCTATTGGTCTCCCTGAAGATATTTCTGATAATATTTGTCATCCTGGTGGATGCTTGTGCTGGGGCAATGAAATGGCACAGTGGTTATAAATAGAGATAGCCAAATGACAGTTTAGGTTTCACTGACTACATAACTAGTGGTTTAATTCAACTTCATGGACACCTATGGTAACTTGAGATATCATAAGGTGTGTAGGTGTGACACAGGATATATGTGAGGTTCATCCCATATAAGAAAGATAGAAAGCACCTGCACAGGATACCTTAAGTCATGTCAAATCTCACTGAACAACCACAGCAATGCTCAAATCTCACTTGTGGGAGAAGCCTCTGCAGACACCAGTATGTAGGCAGCTGAATTTGAACTGAATCTTCCCTCTTGTCTGACTCTCTTTTGTAACATAAGCCGCTGAATTTGGACATGACTTGAACATCAGCCTCATAACTTTTCTCCATGCTTTGATATTTACTCTAGAAAGATATGAACCTGTTTAAAAAGTTCAGGTGGTGGAAAAGTCCTTCTTTTATGGGTAGCATGATATTAGGCAAAAGGTTTTGTGAGCTCGTGTTGAAGAAATAATTTCAAGATATCTGAGGATAAAATAAATCAATACACAGAATATATTTAGTATCCTAAGAATAAGTAAGTTTTCCTGGCCTCCTTCCATAGTCAATGCAAAGAAATAGATGCAGGAGAATCATTTCACTCTAACAGAGACTTATGGAATATGTCGAATTACTTTCTGGTTTTCTCTCTTGATTGAAAAAGGACACAAACTTTACTAGCCGATAGTCTAAAAATATATTTGCCAAAATTAGGTAAAATGAATCCCATCTTTTCTTTTTCTTCATTAAGAGCAAGATGCAATGAGAGGGCAATCTGTGAAGATTGTTTTTTACAGAAGGGGTTCTTTGTGTCTAGCTCATTTTTAATGTTATTGCAAAGGTATGTTCAAGCAGAAATAAGCTTAATGACAACTGTCAGGCATTGTAAAAATAAAATGCTTTTGTTTGAGCAGAAAGTGAAATAAAATGTAGTGTTTGAGTTCGTTAGTCACATCACTACATCAGGCCTAAGCTTCATTGGAAACCTGAGGTGGTCTCTGCCCAGGTCCCACAGGTTGTATATTATAGACAAATATATCACACAAACCACTGCCATTGCTGTTTGCCATCCAGCTGAGACAATAAAATTGAACTTGAAAAGAATGATTTGTGGTACCAAGGAGAGCCTTGACAGACATTACATTACCATGCCTCTGTGATGACTTTTCTACTACCACCCCTACTGTGTGAAACAGAGGGCATCAGTATTTAGTGTCGGCATCTGAACTATTGTATCATACCATGTAAATCACAGAGTGGGCAAATTGCATTTCTACTTGTCCTTCAGCACATCAAAAACATAATCAGACCATTAACAAGGGGTTGTACTTATTTTTATTGCTATTATTTTATTAATGCCTCATGGCTGGTATTGAAATAGGCATTTAAACAAGAGAGCAGAGAAAAACTTCCAAATATATTTCTGTGTGATCATTATTCCTTTTTAAAGTACATTCTGAAATAATCTCTTCCAAGCTCTGATTTCAACAGGCCACATAATAATTTGCCAGAGTGGATGTCTTGGATTTCTTTATAATGTTCTGGTTTGAACATTTTGTAAGGTAGAGAAGAAAAACTCACAATCATCAATATAATGCAGCAATCTCATGTAGGAAAACTATATTTTAACATATCTTTAAATATTCCCCTGAATATATCAATAATTAAGTACTAACACCTGGCAGGATCCATCTGGCAATATTCCTTAATTATTGGTTTGACTGAATACTGATTTTGTTCAGCATTCAGATGCAAGATCATGAGCTGATGGTTTCTACTGAATATGTAAAACCATGAATGTCTGTATAACAACAGAAAAAGCCAGGTGTTGCTCAGACATATAAGCAAACAAACCCTGCCACCAGTATCCCAGTTGAAGATTTGCTTTCAATTAAAATGAAAATAAATAGATATTAACCATTGTATTCTAAGAGTTATTTGTATTTTTTATTGTATATAAATTGCTTATGAGAATATTTTTGGTAAGGAACATCTACTTTATATTGAAATATCCCTTTTCTACTATACTACCACACTATTCTATACATTCTACCATAAATCACAAACTAATGTTTCTATAGACCAAACTAAAGGCAAACTTTGTTTTTCAGTAAATGAGAGTATTTCTAGATAGTGAGACATACTTTGGATAATGGATTTATGTTAATAATATATTTGCCATTAAAGAATGATTAATTGCACATATCTCATTTAATATTCTAGGGAACTAGCTTCCAAACTCGCTAACTGCCACAACTCTGGCAGCATTTTGATAGTAATGTTATTTTTTGTTCCAGCACTTTTATTCTTAAAAAAATACCTGATAGTATAAGTTCTACAATTATTGATTTGAATTGGAGGTAAACAGTACTTTGATACATTTTACCTTTAATACATATTTGTATTTTGTTGAATTATGAGATATTCACCTTAAGAAAGAGATGTATTAGCTCTTTCTGATTATAGGTCTCCATTGAAAAATGAACTGAAGCTCAACATACTTATGACTTGGAATATTCAAGGCATTTATACAGCTTTTAGTCCAGGCTTGTCCTTTGGTCTTCATCCAGCAGCCTTATCTTACTTGCTTTTTATAAGGAGTAAAACATTTAATTTTCCATTTTGCAGAATATCCAGTTACTCCTGCAGTCTTTACAATTAAACAAAAAAACTTCTTCCCTTCTTCCTACTCTTTCTGAACTGCAGAATTATTAACTAGGAACAATACTGTATTAATGGAAGAAAGCCTGGTAGCATAATTTTTCATTCTTCATGTAATTTCCCTGCATTTTCATACTTTCAGATAATCAGACAGCAGTCAAATAACAGCCAAGTGGCATATGAAACAATAATATGTCAGAGCTATCAGCCACAAAAAATATTCCTGGAAATCACTGGAAATTGGCACAAACATATAAAAGCCTTCAGTTTCTGGGATTTTTTTCAGTCTAATTGGCTGTCACAATGAGAAGCAAAAAACTATCATTCTTTGGCAAAACAAATTTGGTTGAAAACCACTCAGTTTTTCAATTTACATGATGATTCACAAGTATTTTGTTATCATGTACTTTTAGCATAAAACAAAGGAAAGAACTACTTACTTGTCAGCTCTGCAAAAATCTGATTTTCCCATTTCCCTTAACTCACTCATTTTGTTTTTCATTCTTAGATAGAGCACACTTATTGCATGAGTTCTTGTCAGCTTGTCACCTCCCTTATGAAGACAGACTGATAAAGTTTGGGCTGTTCATCCTGGAGAAGAGAAGGTTATGTGCAGACATCACAGCAACCTTGCAATATCTGAAGGGGGCCTACAGGGAAGCTGGAGGGGGACTCTTCATCAGTAACTGGAACAAGTTGTTCAGGAGCTTGTGGATGCCCCAGTACAAGTGTTCAAGGCCAGGTTGAGGAATCTGGTCTAGTGGGAGGTGCTCCTGCACATGGCAGGACTAGAGGATCTTTAAGGTCCCCTCCAACCCTTCTCATTCTACGATTCTGTGAAAATATAATTAATATAATTGATAAAGAATTAAATTATGGGAGTATCATTAGTGTCAATAAACATATTTTTACTGTAAGCAGGTCTTAGAAAAACCAGGATACTACATTTTGCAGTCATGGTATTGGCTATGATGTCCATTACACAGATGCAACATACCTTAAATGAATTAAAGCAGAATCTCTGACAATTCCCAACAAATTTTATGCTTCTACTTTAGTTTTTCCAGGAGTGCTATGGAAAATACTATCCAATGCTTAGTGAATAAGCTGGAAGTAAATATAAAATTGATGAAAATAAAATGTATTTTATTGTTAAAATAGAATGCATTTTAAAATGATGT
>JAOXXN010000446.1:94738135-94756401 GCA_026770055.1 Myrmophylax atrothorax
ATGTGTGGAATACTTTTAATGACCATTTCCTTAGTTACCCTCAGTTACTGAGGAAGCTTAAATCAAACCTATCACATACTCCCATTAATTCCTCTCAGTTTCATGTGGTATTACAAAGTCTATAAATCTGGTACGATTAAGTGTCTGCTCAGCACCTCCAGCTCTGTTGGAACCAGTCCAGACGTGTATTTGCCCAGAAGTTAATCAAATAGTAAAATCTGTTAGTTAAGATTATTGTAAATATGTCCATATTTCTAATCTAGTTCAATATCAGAACTACTTCCCCAGCTATAATACTCATTGGTTCAACTGGTGGTATAAGAAGATGATTGTGTCTTGTCAATCCCACCTGCCAGAGCACATCCTCTTCCCTTATACTTGGATTACTAACTCTCTGGGGCAGATCACATTTTTTTTCCCCTGGATTTCTACCAGGTTTAGCACAGTGGCATACTGGCTCAATTTTGGCATTCTTAAACAGAAAAGAAAAAGAAGCTTTTGTAAAGTTACCATAGTTGAGGATAGAAAGCCAAAAAGTATTGTTGTGTAAGTTCTTATTTCTTGGTCAGATTTCTACAGGCCAAGCACTTGGAGTTAGCGTGACAAAATGGATAGCAATTTAAACTCTTTATTTCATAGCAAATACTTTGTGTTTTAAAGTTAGAATGCTCAGCACAGCAGGAACTATCTGTTACAGTGGCATTCAACAGCAAAAGTGTGAAAAAAAAGTAGAGGATAGCTCAGACATGAGTAACTAAAGTGAGTGCTACAGTGCTCTATTAGCCACTTCCATTCCCTATCTCTACAGGGAAGAGAATGGATTCATAGCCCCTATTCTGTGTGTAAACACGACTGCTTTTATACAATGAGAATATAATTTAAAATGCACTGTTGACATCTTTTTTTAGATGCTAGAAACTGACATAATTAGTAGGTCATAGAGTTAGTCAAAAGGAACTGAACCCATGAATCATACCTTGTGGCATGAACTCCTCATTTAATAGGTGGAGATAAATTATTGATTTATCCATGTTTAAATCAGGACCTAGGAAAAAATAAGAAGATAACTTTCATTTTTGCAGTTTTGAGAAGACTCAAGTATGAAGATTTGTAGTGACCAGTGCTAAGAGTTGCAAATCAGCAAACCTTTTCCCTTTCATTTGTGACTAGAGAGATTGCTTGGCCAAATATCTAACATAACATCTGTGTGGGAAGAGTGGTATGACTTTACATTTAAAAGACACCACATTTCAGTCCTGTTCAGGATTTATTCTGCTCTTAGTGAAATCAGAAGATATATCTGGCATGACCTTAGCGCAGCAGTTTGATCCTATATATTGTGCTGGTTTTGGCCAGGGTAGAGTTAATTTTCTTCACAGTGGATGGTATGTTTGGGATTTGTGCTGAAAAATGGGTTAATAATAAAGGGATGTTTTTCTTATTGCTGAGCAGTGCTCAGATAGAGCCAAAGCCTTTTCTGCTTTTTACACTGCCACGCTGGCAAGGGAGGTTGAGGGTGTGTGGGAGGCTGGGAGGAGACACAGACAGGACAGGTGACTCAAACTGACCAAAAGGATATTCCATTCCATATGAAATCATGTTTAGTACATAAATTGGGAGAAAGAAAGGGGAGACATTTGGAGTGATGGCATTTGGCTTCCCAAGTCACTGACACACGTAATGGTGTCCTGCTCTCCTAGAGTTACCTGAACACCTGCTAGCCCAAGGGAAGCAGTGAATTAATTCCTTGATTTTCTTTGCTTGGGTCTGCAGGTTTTACTTTCACTATTAGACTGTCTTTATCTCAATCTACAAGTTTCCCAGCTTTTACCCTTCCGATTGTCTCCCCGATCCTGCTGGTGGGGTAATGAGCAAGGGGTTGCGTGGGGCTTGGTTGTTGACTGCCGTTAAACCGCAATATATATGTAGGCTGGATCCTATAAAGACATCCCAGAAAAGTCTTAGGCAGACTTTAAAAACATATTTAGCCACAGTTTAACACTGAATGGTTGAATTTCTAAATGTAGGAGCACAGAATCACAGAATCGATTAGGCTGGGAGAGACCTCTGGGATTGAGTCTGACCTGTGAACAAACACCACCATGTCAACTAGATCTTGGCACTAAGTGCCATACCCAGTCTTTCCTTAAACATCTCTGTAAGACCCCAGGCTCTTCTACAAGGTCATTGAAGGAGGATTTTTTTAAAGTAGTCTTCAGTTCTTTTATACCTTGAGGCCACACATAGGAAAAATAGTATGACACCTTTCAAAGGGTCAAAATAACACATTTTTACTTGCCAGCTTTGGAAAAGAAGGGAGCTTGGCAAAAGTTTAAAACAAGCATTCAATAAACATAAAGCATTTCACAAAGCATTGACTGAGAAAATTCCAACCCATCTAGGTATAAGCTACCCAAATATCAAGAAAAGGAAATTATGAGAAGAGGAAGAAGTAAAGAAAGAGAGAGAGAGAGAGAGAGAGAGAAAGTAGACTATTATAGCTACTGCCTTAGATCCAGTGTAGATCCAGCCAACAAAATGCCATGAAGGGTAGAGTTGTGAACATGTGGAGGCCACGTGATGTTGGTTTTGTTTGCTCTGGATTCCTGTGGCCACTCCTCCCAACCCAGGTGGGACTCCTGTGCCAGCCATTCTGTGTCTGGGTTAGGGGCTCCAGGTGTGCCAGTGACTGGCAGCTGCACTAAAAGCTCTCAGAGAGGTGGGATTATGGGGCAGATTACCATTCCACCTTGGCAGAACCTGAATTCCCCCTTCTTCCACACATGGAGTTGTTTTGACCAGTGATAACATTTTAATAACTTTTTTTCAATCTGTCACACCCTCTCTAGGGATAGAGACTCCATCCTGGGCAGCTCATTCCAAAGTCTAATCACCCTTTCTGTGAAGAAATTTTTCCTAATGTCTAACCTAAACCTCCCCTGACACAGCCTTCTGGATCCATGCAGGCAGCACTCCCCCTTTGCAATCCATGAACTGTCTCAGCTCAAGCCTCTAGGTTCCATCTCAGATCCATCCCAGCTCCACTTTGTTCCACGTTCTGCTTTGATTCCTTGAAGATTCCGAAATGCACAAGTTCAGGGCAGAATTAGTAAATAATGACAGGTAAAATCACTTAAAGGATGTATGTTTACTTGTGATTTTTCTTTTTGAAACAAATCTACTAGAAAAATATCCTGATGACTAGAGCGTAATGCCAAGAAACTAGAGGTTTCAACTAGAGACATGAAGAATTAAGGTGCATTTCCCTCATGAGCTTCCTGGTGATGTGCATACAAGTCTAGAGAAAGGAGAGTGTCCTACTTCCTGTTGGTTTTTTACCACACTGATACCAATTGAATGAAAAATTCATGCGCAGTCCTGGAACTAGGAACAAAATCTGAAGACTTTCTCCCCTCTGCACATTGTGATGTCATAAATTTAATTTATTCCCAGGTTTTTCTGTCTCACACTCTCTTCTCCCTATGAATCTTGTGATTAATTTCTGGGCAGCTGTACAGTTTCAACAGAAAGAAGGTAGAAGGGATCATACTTTTAGCTTGCCCTACACCCTTCCAATTAGGGTGCTTTACAGGTCAGAGAAGTTTTCTATTTAGGTTTAGGATAAAATGTATTTTAGTCAAAGAACACATTAAATAAAAATAATTCTTTTTTTCATGTTTGCTGCTCAAAACAAGTAGTAGCTTTTTGTCCTAGCCGTATTCTTAAAAACAGTCAAAACAGTGATTTCCTTCTTTCAAGAATAAGATGTAAAGAATGAAAACTATGGAATTTGCCAGATGGATCTACCTAATATCTGGACTTCACAGCAGGAGAGGAGTGGGATTTCTCACACATCCCAGTGCTCAGTTTCCTCCTTAGAAACACCAGAGTAATTTCTTTGATCTAACTTTACTGGAAATTACAAAATATCTGGAAATTATTGTCATGGAACTGCACGATTTTTTTGGAAAATTTAAAGCCAATGAAGAGAAGAAAAACAAAAGAACCCCTTGTGTCTTGAAAAACACCTACTAGTCTCGATATAGAAAATTTAAAAGCAATTTATTAAATTTCAATTATATAATCTCTAATTTAAGTACATACAAGATTTCTTTAAAAGCAAGTTGAAAACCTTCCAGAAAGTGTTAGCCATTGCTGAAAAGGGAGAAATGTTTACTGGCATGTGGCTTATGTGCAATTGTTAGAGTGGATAGATTTTTGCTCCACACATGCCCTAAGCTGCCCAGCTAAAAGCAAACTTATCTGACAGCTAGTAAGTGAGTGAGGCTAGCTCTGCTGCTGTGAGCACAGGCTAAACCTTCCTCGGGAGAAAATATATTAACTTGGGCTTTGCATTTGGCTTGGCACTGTCCATGGTGTAGCTTCTGGAGCACAGCCGGCCCGTCATGAAGGCAGAGAAAAGCATGACAGAATGGGATCCTTGCCTAAGACAGGTTTATCATGAAATTACACCTTTAGTGACTATATTACAATATGACACGTCTTTTCATATTCTGGACATTTTATTTTATTGTAACCTGTAAAATGACAAACATACTTGATTCACATAAATTAGGTTAGTTCAAATTGAATTTCAGTTAGTCTTGATTTACACAGGACAGTAATTAATCATGGTGGGCCAATAATGGCTCTAGAGTTACCTGTAAAATATGTCTTCAATAGATAATGTTACAGTTTTTATCTGAACTCAGTATGTCTTTTCAGAGGGACAAAAGCTCATTATTTTACCATTTCATTTATTTTGTATTTCACAGAGAATACAATAAAGCAGTCACAAATTAGCTTTGATCTCACAGAAGCCAAATCAAGGAAAATTCTACAGTGTCCCTTACAGACCTGTTTTTTCCATTATAAATTTTGTTTCATTTTGCTAATGCTTTCCTACTGCAGAGACATCTAACATAATTTTTCTTCACTTGAGTTATGCAACTTCAGCTTTACCTGAATTATTTGCCTTAGTGCATATATTATTTTCCCAAAGGGAAAGGAAGTTCTCATTGTGTTTTAACATTACTATTGAATGAAAGGAGCACATTGTACTTCATCCCAACAAAAACATACAGCTTGAGATATTTACAATATATATTCCTTACAGTACTTCTTGCTCTGAGCATTACAGTCTTGCTATATTCTATCCTTTTATGCCATCTGATTGAAAATCAATGATGAGGGAAAGGGCAAGTCCTATTTATAGAGAACTCCAAACCCTCAACACAGACTGAGTCTGATCTCTCCCACAGGATGATTAGAGCAGGAAAGGACCAGCAGCAGGTCAAAAGTGGTATGTGTGCTCTGATTGATGCAGCTGAGGAGACTGTTGTGCCCAGGCAGCAAACCCTGCAGGTGGCTGGGATACAAGCATCTCATGAAGGCAGGGTTAGTGTGAACCACTGAGAAGAGTTCACTTATGATCAGAGATGATGACTCAAATAAATTCTATGAAGTGGAAGAGGTTAATGAACAGAGACAGAGTGTAAGGAAGGGTGAGAAGAGGATTTGTTCTGACCAGTAACAGAAAGTTCCTCCAGCACTTGCTCAAAGTAGGAAATAGGCAATGATCAGCAGGCATTCTCCAGTGTGAACCCTGGACACTGCTGCAAGCATTATTAACTGCTTGATTATAGAAAATAGATAAGTAAAATCTGAAATCAGTTAATATGTAGGCTTAAAGCGTAAGTCTGAGAATCACTGCAGCTTATACCTGTTCACTCTACAGCTACAAAGAAGATGTTTTCTAAATACCTGAAAAGACTCAACCTTGCCCTTCTGCCACAGCTTCATGTTGAAAAATTTACAAAACATTGCTGTCCTCAGAAGATTATCTTGTCAGCACAGTGAAACTTGTAGGATAAACAAAAGTTCATTTAAACTGTAGCTATTTATTCAATTATTTTTGTTAGAAATGGTGATCTCTCTTGGGGTGAGGGAGTGATATGCATATCTTTGAAAAATCTGTGTCTCTCTCTCAGCATACTGATGAAAAGTGATGGTCTTCCACTTGATACGTAATTTGAATGAAGAGCTTTTTTCTGTATGATATTACTGACTCCTCAAAGCCAGAGTTCAAGCAGCTGCTGTAGATAATGGTACAGCAGAGTCAGCAGAATAAAGCATGGTCTGGATATCGGGTTCACAGATGAGTACACAAGCTGGCATCACCAGTGAAGGTGATTTGCATTAGGGCAATCTTGGTAATCTTAGAAGAGTGCAGGCACACAACCCTTCTGCCAGCCCTGCTGCAGAGGCAGCAATCTGTGTCAGCGAGGTGATAGGAAAAGCTGAAAAGGTGATTCAAAGCCCATATAAGAGTTTGCTTATACTAAAGAAACAAAGTAGTGCTTGTGTTTGTGATTTAAGCAGATGTCTAGCAATTAGGAATTTGAATGACATTTTTGACAGATCTTCAATGAGTAGCTTTTTATACCACATTTATCTTTTGTGAAATCTGTACATTGTTAGGGATGGAACAACTGACTAGATGAGACACAGTCCCAATCTTTTAAAATATAGTATTACTGACCCAATTGTTTATCATGCTGCAAGTCATTTGAGTCCAAGTCACGATGCAAGAATGCTTCCAGGGTAATTTTCTTCAAATTTTTTTTGTCTGTTTATTTTGTTTTATTAATAACACCTAACACAACACATATATAAACTGTAAATTACACTTGAGGCATTGTTTGAATGGGTGCCAAAGCTTTTCCAGTGAAAGTACAATATCATATTTGCACAATACTGCAAAATCTTAATTCAGAGGAAAACAACCCAATTTGCTACCTCTGCTGATTTTACAGTTAATGCAATCAGAACTATATTAGCCTGACTTTGCATGCATGTGCTGGCCCAAAGAAAGTTAATATCTTTTTACAGAAATACATATAAATCAACAGCACTTCTGTGTGATTGTAAACCTTTTGCAAGGACTTAAATTCGGTTTAGGATTTCACATGGGAAAATATACCTGAGCCTTCATAAAAACCTTCACGTTTTTTCTAATGGTGCCTGCTTTTGGTCAGGAGCACCATTATGCGTAACAGGTTTTTACCATATAACTGTGAGACTGTAAATCTATTTAGATCTAAACCTGACATCTCTCAGCTGGGGTCAAATCATAAATCACCTTCCATGCAGCAACTGTGAATTATCTTTGGTTTCTGGACAAAGAACATTAATATTTCAGCTTGGGTATAAAAGGATGTAAGAATGGACCTGACTATCCCTTTCTGAGTGGTGGAAAGACCAATGAATTTTACTAAATTTAACTAATATTTATTTTATTTTAATTTATTTTTAAGGACAAATTACCACATTAGTGAAAGATAAATAAGGAACTGAAGATTTTTTAAGCTGTTCCAAGTTTGGTAGTTGAGCCATCTCTAAGAAGACATTTTAGCACCTTTCTAAAAGAAGTTACATTAGAAATTACATTACTTCAAATGAAGGGTTATAACCTCATGAATTTTCTCCAAAGGAAATATTATTTTATTCATGCCAAAATTAAAAGAGATCTTTTATGGATAGAAGTCAGTATAGTGCTATGAAAATTAGAAGTATGAAGTTCAATCACTCCTTATAATTTCTTTTAAAATTCATTTTAACATTAATTTGTCCAAAGTTTTTTTCCTACAGCTCCAAATTTGTTCTGCTAATCTATGTTACTTTCTGGAGGGCAAATGGGAGATCTCTTAGTATATATACTGCAGATTAAGAAAATTTAAATTACCTTCATATTAGGTAAGTATGAAAACAGTTAACCAGAAAACCAGTTTAGGAAATAAATACAAAACATGTTCATGGTAGGAGCTTTCTTCTTAATATTTTCAGGCTTTTCTTTAAAATACTAGAAACTTGTATTTTCAGTTTCAAATGTTTATTTCTAATATTCTCATGCTTCCTGGACCTGAAGACTCAGTAGAACCATCAAACTTCATGAGATTAAAGAGTGATAGCCCTGTCGTGCACAATCCAGCATGCAGGTGCTGTAAGTCATCTAAATGTGATTTCTTGTTTCCCCCACTTTACTCCATCAAAAACCCTCTTCTCTAACAGAGCTATAAATTCTATGCCCTACATTACCAAAGCTCACTTCAAACAGTAAAAGTAATATATGTAGAATTTCCTTGTATAAAACCTGTTTGTGTTGTACATCAAATACAATAAAATGATTACTTTTTAACATAATGTTGGAATATGGGTTGATGCATATGCTACAGAGATGGTACTATAGTTAAAAGATGGATGCTATGGAAAATCTCTGACCACTGAATACAGAGAATATTTACTTTGCACCTCATGTTTTACTGCTGTCAGGTATATTGTTAAGCAAAATGAAAAATGGAAAATTCAGCCAAGTCCTGAAGTCTCAGGGGAAAAAAAAGAACCAAGCAATCCAAACTGTTGTTCTTAAATTAAATTTTCTCTTCATTCTCCTTTGGTTTATTTTAAACTTATGCATGTTGAGCTTTGAGGGTAGTGTATTATCTGAAATAGTAGAAACAAAAATATTTCAACATTCAAAAGGTGATTTTTTTTTAACATTTATTTTCTACATCCATTTTGGCAACCTCAAGGACATTTCTTTCAGACAGTAAAATATCATAGACAACTAAACAACATGTGCCCATTTTAAAACAAACAGGAAGTGACCAATATGCAGTGAGAGAAGACAAGCAATTCCATGGATTCTGGTTTCCAATTTTAGTCCTCAAATTTTGATTCCTACTCTTCTTCCAAGACTGCTCACAAATACCAATTCCATGCATGTGTCTTTCTGCAGAATTATCCATCAGTCCCTACCTTCCTGTTCCAAGTTTGCTGGGACAAGACCACTTCCTTCAATACATACACTTTGATGAGATTGTCTGAATTTATTTAGTCTGTCGGATTTTTTTGTCAGACAGATTCTACTTTCACACTTCCTAGAGAAATCACTGAGAACACTCAGGACCCACTCCTTTCAGGTACCCCTCTATACATGGTCAGTAACAGCCCAGAGTGACAATTACATAAAAAGTCCTTAATCTCTAAGGAAGAAGAACAAAGAGGCACAGGACTATATGAAGAATGTAGTAATCAATTTTTAGCAAATCTCCACTGAGCATTTTTCCTCCTTCAGGGAGTTATAGCTAGATCAGACTTTGCTGGATGTTAGCAGAACAGGCAAAAATATACCCTGCTGAAGATTCCTCTCATTACTCTGCCTCTGCCAAAGTCTAATTTCAAACGAGGGCTTCTTGAATAAAATTGTGTTTGAAGGTGTTAACCTATAACAGCATTTTATTACTTACCACACTGCTGAATCTGGCTGAAAGAAGTTCAAGTGAGGTAATCCTCCACAGATATCTTCTATATGGGTTTGGTGTTTGAAAACATAATGAAATATGTTGAAAAAATAAAACAATAAGTCAGACAGATAAGGGGAAACCTGATGGATAAGGTATTGAAGGAAATATGAAAGTTGCAATAGACTGTGTAGGACCCACTGGTGACAAAGAAAAGCATTTTGTCTGCTAGAGTTGGTTAACCATCAAATACTTCTTTATTAACTATATAGAATCATAGAATGATTGGGGTTGGAAGGGACCTTAAAGATACTCTAGATCCAACCCCCTGCCTATGACTGACCTCTGTGCCTGTTGACATTTCTGAAGTTAAGCAGCTAAGGGTATAATGGAATAATTTGCTGTACTGGGACATTGGTATCTTTTTCTTTCTTTTGGGAAGTCAGGTAAAGTAAAATTTAATCATAGAACCATGGAATGGTTTGAGTTGGAAGGGATGTTAAAGATAATCTAGTTTGAATCCCCTGCCAATACCCAGGAGCACCTTTCACTAGACCATGTTGCTCAGAGTTGCATCCAACCTGGTCTTGAACATTTCCAGGAATGGGGCATCCACAACTTCTCTGAGCAACACATTCCAGTGCCTCATCATCCTCACACAAAAGAATTTCTTCCTAATATCTAACTGAAGCCTGCCCTATTTCATTTTGAAACTATTCCCCCTTGTCTTGTTCCTATATGACCTTGTAAATAGTCTCCCTCTATCTTTCCTGTAGGGTCCCTTCAGGGACTGGAAGGTCTCAATTAGGTCACTTCAAAGTCTTCTCTTTTCCATGCTGAAAACTCCCAATTCCCTCAACCTTTCCTTCTAGCAGAGGTGCTCCTTTCCTCTATTGTACTTGGTGGCACTCCTTTGGACTTGTTCCAACAGGTCGATGTCCTTCCTGTGCTGGGGACCCCAGAGGTGGATGCAGCAGTCTAGGTGGGGGCTCTGCAGAGCAGAGCAGAGCAGAGAGGGAGAATCACCTCCCTCTACCTGCTGGCCACACTGCTTTTGATGCAGTCCAGGATACAACTGGCTTTCTGGGCTGTGAGTGCACATTGCCAGCTCATGTCCAGCCTCTTATTTACCAACACCCATAAGTCCTTCTTGACAAGGCTGTTCCCAATCTGTTCATTCCCCCATAGTCTTTATCAATACCCCATATCAGGTTCAGGATCTTACACTTTGTGTTATTAAACCTCATGTCATTCCCATGGGCCCACTTCTCAAGCTTGTCCAGGTTCCTCTAGGTGGTATCCCATCCTTCAAATGTGTCACCCATACCATTCATTTTGGTGTCACACAAATCAGTTTTATTTACATCCCACCCTGTATCTCCTCATATCATTCTTTTCTAAGATACAGAAGCACACAGAGCTAATAACCATTTCTCTTTCATTAGGTTTTCTCAAATCTTTTAAAAATCCATGAAACAAACTGCTGAAAGCAGACACTTAACTACCTGCAGTTAAAACCAACTGGGTGTCCAGGTAGAATTGACATCTAGGCAGGATTGGCTACATTTCTCATTCTCACCAGATATTTCTCTAACCTCTTCTCAAAGATCTCTAATATTTGAAACACTTCCCTTTAGTCACTGTTTCAGTGTTTCAATACTGATACTCTTAAAAGTTTCTCCTAAACTTTAATATCAGCCACTCGTCATGCAAATTAAACCCATTGCACCACCGATGTGCAAAAAAACCAGCCTTCCTCAGTACCCCAGTCCTCAAGTATGAAAAAAACTCTGTCTGTAACTTTATATATATATATATACACATGTATCTTGAAAAGAATTAGATGGTCAGTTTTTAAAATGTTTTATATTATTCCCATTTTTTCCTTATAGATTTTAATTTCTAGACCTCTGGACATACTCAAGACTCTACTCAAGACTTTTCAGAGGATTCAACTCTATCTTTGAAATATACTCCAGCCAGAGCTTTTCCATTTCCAGGTAGAGTAGACTGTATAGGTCTGACAAGCTGCAGTTCTTTTTATGTCATCCTACATGGTCTGTTGTTTTTTGCAACAGTGGAAAATATTTCACAACAAGGAGAAAGTTTAAACATCAGTGCTCAGCTGTATGACATGCAGTTCTCTTTAGTTTCACTGAACAGCCTCTTGCTCACCTTCCTGTATTTGTGTCACTGAAAATTTTTGCTCTGGCTTCTATTTGACTGACTCCCAATGTTCCTTAGGCTGCACCAGTCTGAGTACAACAGGTTATTGAGGTATCAGTTCAACAGACTTTTTCTGAATTCCTCTCAGGTGTCCTAAACCTCCTGAGTTCCCAGTTTATAATTTAAACCTATTTCATGTGTGAATCCAAAAATCTTGGAAAGCTATTCACTCTTCCAATTTCATTATGTTTACAATCACATTCAGAATTAGCCTAAAACGAAATCTAGGCACATGAATTCACCTAATCAATACAAAAACTGCTCAATTGCTTAAGCAAAGAACAATATATACACCTAAAAGAAGACTATAATCTAACAAAACCTTCCCTAAACTGGGATTTAAATGTCTAGTAGATACATGACAGTCTAATCTATCTGTTTTTCCAACACCTTATATAAAATTAATTAGGTGCCTCCTTAATTAGTTGACAACATTGTATAAGACTAAACTTAATTACACATGCTTGTTCAGAAGTACCTATTCTGGAATACGTCTCCTGCCTTGAGCTCCTTATTAATCCAGAGTTAGATGTCCTTAATCCTTAGCATTTATGAAGGTCTCTGGAGAAGCCTGATTACTGTTAGGAGAAATCTTTTAGTCTGACTGTAAACTAGACTATCTTCTAAATGTACTTAGGAATTAGTGACAGTTTCTGTTTATGAGCCAGTAAAAGTCTAATTGGCTTAATTAAAAAAGAAACAACAAACACAAAACCCAAACAACAAAAAACCAAAACCCTAAAAAACTAACAAAACCCAAACACCTTTAATGTGACTATAAGGCTCAAAGGACCAATACAGCACTAGTGTATGGATGTCTTCAGACCAGCTCTGCTGCACTGGAATCTGCTATCCTCACAGTGTCTAATTTTTCATTGAAGACCTATATTTAGGAAAAAATTGAATCTTTAGAGATCTTTCCTTCTACTCTGAATAGTGACTTTAAGTAGTTATATTAAGAGGAATGGACTACCAATTGTGCCCCTTGGCAAAGAAATGTCTAAATCAGGTGGCCCGAACTCCATCCAAAATCTTAATCACTGAGAAAATTACTAACATTCTGCTAGAATACACATGTAGCAGAAATGTCATTTCTGCCTATGCAGGTTATCTCAGTTCCTGGTTTATATGAACACCTACGCTGTAGGGATCTTCCATATTAGAATTGAGGATTCTGGTCAAATAGAGATATTATTGATCAAAGTAACATACCTAAAGCATTCTTCATTTTCACACCTCTTTACAAACATGAACTAAGTCAGGCACCTTCCACAGTACACAGCAATCCCCAGTGACAGAGAGCCAATGATCTTTCAGTGAAAAGTAGTTAAAAAGCATGTGGTTATACACACCAAATAAATTATAGTATTCTGCTATATACAAAAGCTGACTGGAAAAGAAATGGAGAATTTCTACCCATTCATGTCTGGATACATGAGGAAATAGTGCTAATATTAATGATCCTGTCAGCATAATGCATCTTAAAAATAGAATTCACTCTTTCTATTGCAATAAATTCTAGATAAGACCTCAAAATTGACAAAATGGTGGAATCTGTCATGTTAGACAGTATGAGTTTTATTTCTGTTACCAACACATCTCAAAATGCTTAGGAAATTTCCATCCCATGAACCTCATGAAAGAGAGAATTAAATTAATTAACTCTTGACCTGAGTAGATGGACTTAACTGCCCATAATGCAAGCTTTTAAACATCAAAACACACTAAGTATGCAAAATTTGTATCTCTCTCCTGTGACCTGAAATCTTTGTTTGGAAACCACTTCAAACTTTCCTCCAGCCTCCAGCTGGTACTTTTGTTATAATAGTATTTGACATTAAGTAAAAAGAAGTGAGTTGAAGATAGGATGTTAGTTCAGCCAATGTCATATCCAGATAAAAGTGAAATCTGATGCAGACAGGTGTAAAAGCAATGAGCTATGAACTGAAGCTGCATTTTCTTCAATCAGATGCAGATAAAGACATTGATATGACTTCAGTTATGCTTCAAAAGACCTAGTTCAGACTCCTACAAAACCTTGATAGGTTTTTAAAGGGGAAAAAATGTTTTCTTAGAAAGAAAAACAGGACTAAAACTCAGTGTCAAATACGTTATAAATTCAGTGTATCTAGAGAACAGTGCATTTTGTTTGCCTGCTAGAAGAGAGCATCCTTAATCTGCTGTTTCTGAAGAGCTGTGTGGAATCTATACTTAAGCAATGACTGAAAATTTATCTGGCAACTGTAAGGGTAATATCAACAAAGAGAGGGGGGAAAATGGAGTAGCAAAATCAAAAGAACTTCAATAACTATTTTAACATTGCCCATGGAAATTCTGAACATGAAAAGAAATCTACAGAGGGGAAAATGAAATATATTTTAAAGGTATTTACTTTAGAGAGACCCCTTTGAAATATTGAAGGGATTGCATTATTTGTTTTCAGCTCTTTAGAAGCTATGGCAACTCAAAATGCATTGTCAGAGTGGTAATTTCAAAAAGTATTTGTAACTAAACTTGAGGCATGGCTTCTTTTGTTGTTGTTGTTGGGGTTTTTTTTTGTTCTACTCAAGTTATTTATTTTCTAGAGGCTTTTTTTAATGCTTTCATCTTTTAATCACTTTTATGTAATATGTAAGAAAGAAAGAGTTTCTGATTATCAAACAGTTTAAGAGAACTACAAAGTAGAAACAGCTTTGCTGCATAAAATCAGTAAACAGACAGAACTGGGGCCTGTACAGCTGTCTAAGGAAGGGTGTAAGAAAGAATATCACATGCATATACTGTGATTTCTTTGGAATTAAACTTCTGAACTGTTGGTTATAAGTTTATGTTGAGCAACCTTTTATGAGTTTACAAATACTTCTTGAATTCTGTAAAATTCTGGCATTTACAGTAACTGATAGGAATTGCTTCCAATGTTTATTAATATATACCATGGAAATTCATTTCCTTCTGTTTCTTTTAAACCTGCTAGTTCCTAATTTTATTTAATTCCATTAATTCTCACAACATAAGGTTCAGGAAGACATTTTCTCCTTGCTTTCAGCAGGTTATTCCATGCTCTTAGAGACCTCTTTAATATCTTTTCCAGGCAGAAGTGTTTGTCTATTTATTTGTCCCTCATAAAAAAATTTCATTCACTCTTTTCTACATCTTCTGCAGTTAAACAATGTAATTTTTGAAATTGCCTGACCAGAACAGTAATCCAAATATACGCATTTTGGATTGTGTAAAAGTATAATGATGTTTATTATTCTGTCAGGCATTTATTTCCTACTAATTTATCACATTTCACTTGCTTCATTGATAATTACTAAGCACTGAACTGATGTTTGCATAAAAATTTTAATGCTACATCCAAAAGCCTTATTCATAGTTCAGAACCTATTCTTGTATATTTGAAATTAGGATAGGTTTCCCTCATAAAACCCATTTCCTTGTAATAGATGTGGAATTACATTTGCCATTTTCTTTCTCAGACACTTGGCATCAGGTGACTAATTTCGGACTTCTTTTTTTCATCAATATTCAGCTTTATGGCCCCGAATAACTTAGTATTGCTAGAAACCTTTGTCATCTCATTCAAATTCTTTTAAAAAAACATTGATGAATAGATTGAATAGCACATCCTAGCATTAATTCCTATAGGATTCTAATGGCTTCCTATATGATTCTAATAATGGTTTCAGTCATTTCCCCCTTATCTACCACTTATTTTTTAATTCTAATCTTTCAAATGATTATTTATACTTTGGTGAATTTCCCTTTTATACCATGCCAACTCAGACTTTCTTCAGAGTTTTTGGCAAAAGCTTTTTAAAAAGCTTTGTGGAGTTTGCAATAGCCTGTAGAAACTTGATGGCTCTTGTTCTTGGGAATCAGTTTTTTAAAGAATTCTGGTAGATTTGCAATATGTGGCTCCTTGCTTCAAAAGCCAATAGTTGGTTCTTCCCCTGAATATCACGTTGCTGTGATTTTGTGTGTACGTATATGTATATTCACAGTTTGTCTTCCACCATTTTTCCCAGCAGAGAAATCAGGTTTTTATTTGCAGTTTTGGGGGATTTATTTTGGAAATTTGTTTTTTGTAAATTACCTCTGTTTGTCACCCTCTGTCTTAACTCTGCTGTAGAAATTTCACCAGATAGCACACACACCACATTAAATAGGTCAGATATTTTATCCTTCGAAGAATACCATCTGAGTCTGTCAAGTTCACTCTTCATATCACTAGTTTATTCTAGAATCTTTTCTAATGACACTTCAATTTGACATATATCCTCCAGTACATTGTTCACAAACAGGGTTTCTGGCATGGGTACCTACTTTAGGTCCTTCACTGCGAATATAGATGCAAAAAAAGAGTAAGTTTAGCTTTTCTGCTACAGCCTTATCTTGTATAACACTCATTTGCACTTCAATCACCTATTAGCTCTATATTCTCTGGCAAGCTTCCTTTTTCTGATCTATTTGAAAAGGATTTAATAACAGTTTTTGTGCCTTCCACAAGTTTTTAATCAAAAATATATTATGATCTGTTGCATTGTATTTTTAAACTTATCATAGAATCATAGAATTATTTAAGTTTGGAAAAAGACCTTTCAGATCATCAAGTCCAACCTTTGACCAAACACCACCATCAAAATAAACCACAGCACTAAGTGCCACATCCAGTCATTTCTTGAACACGTTCATGGATGGCAATTCAGCCACTTCCCTGGGCATCCTGTTCCAATGCTTAATCACTCTTTCGGTGAAAAAATTCTTCCCATGTCCAACCTGAAACTTTCCTGGCACATCTTGAGGCTATTTCCCCTTGTTCTGCCACTAGTTGCTGGGGACAAAAGGCTGAGCCCTATCTGGCTACAGCTTCATTTCAGGTAGCTGTAGAGAGCGATAATGTCTGCCCTGAGCCTCCTCTTCTCCGGCCTAAACACCTCCAGCTCCCTCAGCCACTCCTTATAAGAATTGTGCTCCAGACCCTTCATCAGCTCCTTTGCCCTCTTTGGACCTGCTCCAGCACCTCAATGTCTTTTTTGTCATGAGGGGCTCAAAACTGGACACAGCACACAAAGTCCAGCCTCACTAGTGCCAAGTACTGGGGGATGATCACTGCCCTGGTCCTGCTGGCCACACTATTGCAGATACAAACCAGGATGCGTTTGGCCTTCCTGACCCCCTGGACACACTTCTGGCTCATGTTCAGCTGGCTGTAGACCAGCACCCCCAGGGCCTTTTCTACTAGGCCACTTTCCAGCCACTGTCTCCCCAGTTTGTAGCTCTGTGTGGGTTGCTGAGACCCAAGTGCAGGACCTGGCACTTGGCCTTTTTGAACCTCATGCAGTTGGCCTCAGCCCATATCTCTAGCCTGTCCAGTTCCCTTTGTGCAGCCTTCCTACCCCTCAGCAGATCAGCTCCCACCCAACCTAGTGTCATCTGCAAACTGACTGAGGGGGCATTCAACCCCCTTGTCTGAGTGATCTTTAAATAATTTTCTTGCTACTTTGTAGCATTTACTTATTTTGGCTACCTCTTTGAATATTCCAAAATAGATCTTAAAAGAGGCTTTAGATCCTAATAAAGTATGATGTGGCTTAGCTTTAAAAGCTGTTGCATGAAAGAAATGAAATCTAGGTACCTATGCTCTGTAAAGTGTTTTCCTATAATCTTGTTACAGACTTTTTATAAGAAAAATATCCAGAAAAAAACAACTCATTGGGCAGAATGTTGACTAAGACCCTAGAGATCATTGAGGACAAAACTATACCATCAAGTACATCTCTCTTCATTTGAGACTGTTTTAGCTAGGGAAAAGAAGGCTCAGAGGAGATCTTATCAACCTATATAATTACTTGAAGGACGAGTGCAAAGAAAACGAAAGCAGGCTCTTTTCGCTGGTGCCCAGTAATAGGATAAGAGGCAATGGGCACAAACAGATGGTCTCTGTCTGAACATCAGGAAACTTTTTTACTGTGAGGATGACTGAGCTTTGGTACAGATTGTCAGAGAGAAGTCTCCCTCTCCTTGAAGATTTTCAAAATCAATTTGGTAAGGTTCGTGGGCTCTATCTGGCTTTGCCTGAGCAGGGCTGTTGGATCAGATTATCTGCAAGGGTCCTATCCAACTTCAAATATTCTCTGATTTTATGACCTCAGGCACTATGCAAAGATTTGGAGAAACATCTTCCTCCACTCAGAATCCAATACCTCCTGGAAGTGAAGGAAAGTCCTAAGAATGGAGGTGCAGCATCATGTGCCTTGGGCTACCTGTTCACACTTTGTGCAGAGGCAGCTCTAGCCTAATGACACCATTTGTGGGATGGTGCAGCAGTGCTCTCTGCAACAGTCTCTGCCATGAGATGTAGTAGGGGCAGAGGTACTGGTGGGAGTCTGTGGAAGGTGTTTACCTTTTCGTTCAGGAATTCCACACTCACTGTCATCCTCTCTGGCACAAATTCCAAGAGCTTGTGGGTTTGCCTACTTCCCTCTTGCCTGCTTGCCCACTCAGACTTGAGTCTGTTTTTGTCTTTTTGGAACATATAAGCAGAGCCTAAATAGGGGTAGAGGTTATCAGGTAGTGTTGTTCTTCAGGTTAAAGTAAAGTGGGGGCTGTGTTTCGGGCCTTTCACACGAAGATAAAAAATGAATCTAGTATTCCTTTCTCTTGGAGGAGCCTTCTAATTGCTGCATAATTAAATAAATGAGAAGTTGTGGCACAAGCCTTCAGTAGGCTTATGTC
>JAOXXN010000446.1:94756501-94778638 GCA_026770055.1 Myrmophylax atrothorax
CAAAAGAAAGAAAAAGATACCAATGTCCCAGTACAGCAAATTATTCCATTATACCCTTAGCTGCTTAACTTCAGAAACGTCAACAGACACAGAGAAGTCAAACTTTCATTGATCTTAGTCATAGATACATAGAATTTATAACAATCAACTTTATATTTTTCTAGGATTTCAACTGCTAATATGTTGATGTAGTAGTCACAGTATGAGTAGAATACATCTCACCTGTCTTCACCTCTGAAATGTTAAGTATCTGCTAGAAATTATATATTAATCTTTTTTCTGTTGATAATGCAGATGTCACCTTAAAGGGGCATTCCCTGCCCATCTTGTGTGGTTTGCGTTGTCCACTGATACAAGTTTATTCCTCTTCATTAACAGAGGGAATGCATCTGCTTGTTTCAGATCAAAGACCTAAGAGTTAGCTGGGCAAGTTCTCTGAACATCAAGTATAAGTAGCATGGGCTTACAGGAGTATTATTTGCAAAAAACTCCCACAGTTACGAACATCTTAAGTGATACTAATGTCTCAGTTATTCTGCTTCTCCCAGCAGTGGTTTCTTTTTCCTAAATCTTTCCTGTCTCTTTTAAAGTATTTTACTTTTGAAAGTTGTAAGAGTATCATACAAGTTGCACAGAAGCACAGAAGTGCAAAGAAATGTTGAAGTGGTGATGGCTTCTTATTTGAGCAGTTCTCTCCTCTACTGCTGCTTTTGCTTTTGGTCTTCATCTCCCTGATTTTTAAGATAGCAGGAGGGTGCACTTGATGCACTTGGCTATAACTGTGGCCAAACTGAGTTCATCATGATAGAATTATCACTATTGATGAATGTATAGGTTTAATTCAATTCATACTGCAGTCTGAATATGAGTCTTTATTGGCACAGTAACAGAGGACTAAACACTACATTCATGCTTTTAAAATACACTACTTCACTCTGTGCCATAGGGACACCTTTTCCTCCATGCATGTTTTTAATGATATTCTTATCCAGATTTATTACTTGATATAATTTCATTGATGCAACTTCCATACAGAAGTGGCATTTTGAAAAAGAAACAAAAAATACTCTCTTGTATTTCAAATGACAGTTTTATTTTAACCTGGCTTATTAGTCTAAAAGTTTTAATATATAGTTTAAGGTTTCCCTTTATTTTCTCCTTTGTAAATGAACTAGAAAGGTTAAAAAAGGGAGACAGAGAAGCAAGAGCTATTCTTAAACCTCTAACTAAAATTAAATCAATGAAAGATGCATGTTTCCCATTTTCCATATTATACTATGTATTCTGAATGAGAAACATTAGGAAACAATGGAAAGCAAGGTAAAGCAAGAGAAAATATGAAAGAAATTTTTCAAGCTCAAAGCAGAAAAAATGCACAAATCAAAATGTCATACACCAGAAATTTTGAGTTGAAAATGAGTGCATTAGCAAATAATATTTTCAAATGGATTTGGACAAACTGCTATATAATATTATTCCACGTAACATAAGTGCAGTCAGTAAAGGCAAAACATTCACTAGGAATTGAGAGATAGACATAAGACTTGGAATGCAGGCATAGACTTATTAGAATTCTAAAATTATCTCAGTTAATATTTTATTTGGAGTACTGGAAAGAATACTACATAAAGCTCTGACATAACTTTTGGTCTGGGGTTTTTTTTAATCATATTCAAAGAGACAGAACTGCAGAAGATTTTTTTAAAAAAACTTTAAAGCTAAACTATTCAAAATAGATTATCATATGCCTCTTAAAACAAATGTACTTGGGGGTTCTTTTTGTCCTTGTCAAGAGATTAAATATTTTATTATCAATATGGAAACTTGCAAGACTATTTTTTCCTTAGAAAGTGTAATAGAAATTAAACATGATAGTGATTCTTTTTGTGCTGTTGTGTGCTTTGAAGTTACTGGAATTTAATCATATGCTTCAAGTCAAGCTCCTGATAACCTGCAGCTCTATGATAATGGCATTTTAACTCAATAATCTTATTAATGACAGTGTAGATGAGCCACATATGCAGATTATTCAGCTTCTCTCAGATTTCACTGAATAGAAATCTGAATGAAGTTTGACTACTCTTTGCTGGACTAGTCCCTCACTTTGCATATTTTGTATGGCAACCTGCACTAGAATGATAACAGATCTATGGTTCTAGACAGCAGACCTTAGTTTTCATGTAGAAGAAATGATTACAGATTGAATGCTTTAAAATGTGACAATACTAAGTATTAGGATGGGCATTTTAGTAAAAATTAATGTTGCCACTTGTGATAGCTTATTGAAGCATAGTAGGTGTCATGAAGACTATGCAGCACAGATCACAGGTTTGTACAAAGAATAGGAGCAAGCCATGTTTTGCTGCTGACTGAAAACACATAACTGACAGATATCAAGGGTTACTGTAATTAAATGATGGTTATTTTTTAAAAAAGTACTTCCGAAGGAGTGCTATGAAAACTATGTGTAATTCATCACACATTATGCAAATAACTTAAATTTGTTATCTTAAAACTACATAGATCAGCATTTGATTTTATGTAAGAAAAGTGATTGGCTGCTTCTGGCAATGGTAATATAATTAGCACTGGCTTAATTTGTAGCATGAAGACCTGCAAGGC
Source organism: Myrmophylax atrothorax (assembly GCA_026770055.1). Lineage (NCBI taxonomy): Eukaryota > Metazoa > Chordata > Aves > Passeriformes > Thamnophilidae > Myrmophylax > Myrmophylax atrothorax. The sequence goes on from JAOXXN010000446.1 coordinate 94,759,124, forward strand.
TATGTCCCATGATAGTTGCCATGCTGTTTTACCACTGTTAAATTGTAATTATTGCTTTGGAAAACTATATATTTGGGTACATTAACAGTGACAGCAGAATCGTGTCAAAATGATGGTTGCCTAGCTACAACTAGATGGTACAAACTACTAGCAGAATTGTAAAAACATTTGTTTTTCAGAGAGTGTATTTAAATGGCAGAACAACTGTGTTGTGACTGATACTGCTGGGCTTTCTACAGTTACCAACAGTCTGTCAAGAGAAGTGTTACAAAACTCAATGAGTTGTAAGAAGTCACTGTCAGGGAAAACATACTTCCAAGAAGTCTTTGATCCTAATCTGAACTTGTGGCAGTGGTTACTGGAATTTCTCTTTTTCTAGAGAAGACAAAGTTGGGGTTTTTTCCAGAGAATAATGCAAGCTTTTTTTTCAGGTTAGAAAATATTGAGGATATTACCAGTTTACAACAGGAGATTTTTCTTTAAATTTTAACTGAAATCAAAATACGGAAAAGTCATATTATAATCTCTTCCAAAATTAGGTGATCTTGTATTTGAAAATTTCCTCTAGCTTCACATTTTAATATTAGAAAAAAATTTAAAAAGTCCCCAAATTACTTAGATATTTTTTAGTTAACTAAATCTTACCAGTTGATAGAAAGGAATTTTTCCCTCTTATATGACTCAGGCAGCTTTCAAGAAGTTTACATGGCAAAGTGAACTTTATTTTAAGATTTAAATTAACTACAAATAACTTCTTTTCATTACAGGTTCAACACACAAATATGAAAGAAGTGTCACTGACAAACTGAATTACTTAGAATTTGTACATTCTGATCCACAGCTTAGTCCCTGGAATTGACATTATATCTCACACTTGATTTTAGCAAAAGGCCAATAACTATTGAATTAATACACAAAGTTTGAACTGATGCTTGCAGCTTCCATTCTTTTAGCATAAGTAATATACAAATATTTGATTAATCAGGTTCTGCTGTTTCTGTTGTCAATGATTTGTTCAAGCAAAACATCCAGTTTCAAATATTAGTTTTAATGATCTCTCCCTTCCAATGTTATTATTAAACTGTAATGAAAATTAAACTGAGATGAGACAATATTTTAAATGAGGCCAATTAATAAAACTTGCAGTTTGCTATTATAAAGCCTTTTGGATCTTGCTTGTAACTTAAACACTAGCAGTTCATTCCTTCTTTATCTGTAACTGAGTGCTAATTTCTTTCATCACACTAATTTCACTGTATGAAAACAAATTAATATTGATGTCTTATTAAACCATTAGTCTGAAATCCTACAGCTTCACACCAGTGAAAATCTATGAAATTAAGATACAGGAGTATTCAAGTATTTGTCAGCACAATAACAATCTCATAACTATGTACCTTTTTTCTCTACCCATTTAATTTTAATCATGATTTGTGGGTCAGTTCTTGGAAATATTTCTTCCCCTTTCTTCTGTAAAGCTCCAAATAGCATTTGTCCCATGTCTTCTCCTTCACTAGATGTACAGGACAGCCTAATATTAGGAATAGAATTTCCAGCATTCTGATGTTTCCCTTTTGGTAATGATTATAGCCCTTGAGTTTTTGAGTGGAGAATAACACCATGTTCATTAGAAGGAACGTGCACATTTTCCTGCTTTAATTCAGAAGATTTAGTTTTGAAGTTCAAAACATCAGAAACTTGCCTCTGGGTCCAATAGCTCCTATATAAATAATCTTTGCTTATAATAATGTATCCTATGAGATTTTAATAAGTAAGGATGTCTCGTATGCACAAATGCTACAGTGTTAAGCAGCAGGCTTGAATCTTTTCCATATTTTGAATAGTATAGTTCCGATATAAAAAAATCCCAACCAAATCAAAACAACAAACAAAACAAAAACAACAAAGCAGAAACTGAACAAAGAGGATGCAATGGTAAATTACTGTCACTCCTCCTCACATGAATGTTCTTATCAAAGCTTCATTCTCTTAGGTGCACCATCTAGAAATATTCTTCTTAAACAATAAAAGTTTATATACATTTTGTTGTGAAAGCAGGAATATTACAGAAACCACTTTGTTGTACAGATCTCTGTGGAAGAAAGAGTAGCTGAACAAAGCTGATAACAGAAGTACTGTCATTTCCATTTACAGTTTGACACTTGTCCATCAGATCATGGACTGGTAAAGAGCCCAGGTTTTCAAGGAGTCTATTTAACTTATTCCATGCTGCCAAGTGATAGAATTCTATGTTAGTGTGAACTTAATGATGACATTGATCAAAATGTAAATATAGGTAGATTTATCAGGACATGATGATTATGCTGATAAAGCCTCATGACTGGAACTTCCAGAGTAAATGTACTGAAATGATAAATGTTTATTTCCCAGTCAAGGAAATGGATTCAGTATTGCAGTTAATGTTTCATACAGCCCAACTTCATTAAGCACTACTCAGCTAATGACATCATGAATTTGTTCATTTTATCAAATTGCATTAATTAGGGAAATGTATCAAAAGCTGATTGGGAATAAATTTGCTTTTCCCTGGAATAACTGAAAAAAAAAAGGCAAATGGATTATTTTTCCCTTTTTCCTCCTATTAATTTGGAGCAGAATGATACTTTCTCAACTTTATGACATGAACTACTTTGTGTTTAACATGATTCTCATTAACCAGTTTAATTGTAGGGCTTTAAAGCAGAAACACTTACAGGCTGGACCAATGCCAGTTCATTCCTTTCCAATCATACTAAATGCTATCTCTCCAGGATAAAGGCTTTTAACAAAGGCCTGTGTTGCCATTATTCTTTATAATGTTATGAGAAGCAATCAACAAGATCTTGCCACGGTTCTTTAAATTATTCATGCCTGAGCCATTGTATCAAACTACAATGTTTACTGAAAAATTGTTATCCTCTGAGTTCTGATTATGATGATGTGACCTTGCAGGCGTATTGGATTTGTGGGGCCAGGTTTTGGTATCAGGGATCAAACAGGGGCAGCTTCTGTGACAAGCTGCAGGAAACTTCCCCCTGTGTGTGACAGAGCCAATGCCAACCAGCTTCAAGACGGACCTGCCACTATCCACGGCTGAGCCCAACAGCGATGATGGTAGTGCCTATGGGAGAACATAGTTAGAAAGGGGGGTAAGAACCCTGTGCAACAGCAGCTGGAGGAAGGAGTAAGAATTTGTGAGAGGAATAATGCTGCAAGCACAAAGTGAAGAAGGAAGAGAGGAGCTGCTCCAGGCACTGGTGCTGAGGTTCCCCTGCAGCCTGGGGTGCAGAAAATGGTGAGGGCAGGCTGTCCCTCTGCTGCTGACGGAGGTCAACAGTGGAGCAAAAATCCTCCTGCAGCCAGTGGAGGACCCCATGCTGGAGCAGGCTCCTGGCAGTACCTGTGGCTTCATGGAGACAGGAGCCCACACTAGAACAGGTTTTCTGGCAGGACTTGTGTCCCTGTGGGGCACCCATGCTAGAGCAGTTCCTTAAGGACTGCACCCTGTGGAAGGGACCCACATTGGAGTAGGTCATGAAGCACTGCAGCCCGAGGGAAGGAGAACTGGAGAACTTGTAGAGAACTTGTAGTGGACTGCCTCCTGAGGGAGGGAATCCATGCTGGAGAAGAAAAAGAGTGTGAGGATTTCTTCACCTGAGGAGGAAGAGGCAGAGACAACCGACCATAGACCCCATTTCCTGTTCTCCTGAACGGCTAGGAAGAAGACAGTGGAGAATCTGGGAGCAACATTAAACACAGGGAGAAGAGAGGGGTAGAGAGGTGTTTTAAGATTTGGATTTATTTCTCATTATCCTATTCTGCTGTTAATTGGCAATGCATTATTTTTTTTCTCTCTATGTCCTGTCCAGCTGAGGGAGGCAGAAGGATGGAGCAACTTTGGTACATAACTGGCACAATACATATGAATCATAATGATGTCTCTGAGCTCTTAAAAATATTGTTGTGCTGTTTTTAATTATAGTAACAGATTCTACAAACACCTGAGAATTACATAATTTGGATGTAGTTATGGATATTATGTAGACTGGAAAGGGATAGGTGCTTTAATTATGCAGAAAGACGAGGTCTTTCTAGTTTTCACCTTCTGTTGTGCAGGATTCCTAGAAATTCTATGTTTAAATTCACATTAAAAATCAACTTTAAAATCATGCTATCAAAGAACTGCTATTTTACTTTTGGATGTGCTATGTCAAAGAAGATCTTTGTTTTTGGGGAATGGCTGCCAGTGGATTAGTGGTAAAGATATCAGCACTGATGATACAACAAATGAATAATACATAATAATCCCTGTCATTAAATTATCATTTTAATTAAAAACAAACTACTGGTAACTTCTTCAAATATCAGCATTTCCAATAAATATTAATGTTTCCCTAACTGAAATGTTGGTCCATATCTGCATGAGAAAAAGCTTTCCAATGGTGAGTTGTCCAAGTGAGCTTCCAAATAAGTGTATAAATCTGTGTACATCACAGACAGGAAGGCAACTGACACAGGGCTGATAATGATAACCAGAAACAGAAGCAGTGGGTGCATGGTGCCAAGCTCCCTGAGTTGTCTGGATGTGAATCAGCTTGGGGCTGACTGCAGGCTAAGCCACATTTGTGCAGCAGTGCATTCAGGCTAATAAAGAGAGCTGCAAAGTGGGGCTTGTTAGGTCAGCCGTAGAGCTGATCTGCACCATGTGGATTTACTGAGTTGCATCTCTGCTAGCTCAGGGATCTATGCACTATGCTCAAGACATGGCAGAGACAGGTTGATATTTGGCTGATTTGGCTGGAATCACTGCGTGAACATGTAGAATTAACTTGGTGTTGTAAATTCTTCAGCTGACAAGAGCAAACACACATGCCAGGGATCTGGGAGAAATCCTGTGCCGTGGTAAATGTGGAAGGACCATTTACAGCCTAAAGGAAGCTGCAGTGATAGCCTGTTCTGGAAATTTCTGTTGTTTCTGGAGCATTAGATAGGTCATAGAGTAAGCACTTGCTACAAGGAAATTTTATACATATCCAGGACACTGTATGCCTTTATATATATCCAGGACACTCTTATAGCAACTAGCACCATTAAATTGGCTGTATCAGTGCAGATGAGGGGAGGCTCCTATTCTGAAACAGGTGACGTTTCATTCTAGAGGAGAAAGTTTTGTAAGTGCAGATAGAAGAAAGCTTAGATTCACATGTTTCTGAATAATGTGTACAAGACCTAAAATTTAGAGCTTTCATTTTCTTACAGTGCTGAAATCAGTAACATCACAATTCTTAGGAAAAATTTTCATAAATGGAAAAATTGCTTCAGGGTTTCAATAACTCCTTTAAAGAAAACAAGCAAACAAAACCCCCCATGCTTTTCATAAGCTTTTTTCTTTAGCTGAAGCTAACTAGTGAAATTAGTTGCTAACAGGTTTAGAAGTTACTGAGTTGCAGCAGACCATTATCAGTATCAAAAACTTGTCAAGTGCTGACCTTTCTCAAAAAAAATAGCTCAAATGGCACAAATGACTTCTGGTACACTGTAATGTCAGCCTGTTCTCCAGACTATTTAAAACCAGAAGGAAGAGAACTAAATATTTTAGGACATGACTATGGGTGAATAGACTGCTACGAATTTTTCTTTAATGTTATTTGTATTTTTATGATTTTGATAGAAATTATACAAATTCCCACAACAACTCTAATATTTATAAAAGATGTATTTTCTGGAAGTCTCTGATGGTTTTTCCAAAATAGATAATATGTCACCCACCAACTTGCCTGAGATTAGCCATAGGCTAGTACCTACTATTCTGTTTAGCAAATGCACTAATTTTTGGTTAAAATAGAGCACATTTTCTAAATGGTCGTTCTACTTATAGCATCTTCAGACAAGTTTTTTCAGTGTTAATTATCTTTACTGTAAAAAAGTAACATTTTATTTCCATTTTTACTTCCTATGACTTCTGTGAAATTTAATTAAACAAAAATGTATAAAAGTAGCAGAAATAATTTCTAACTCTAGAGAGAACTATAGTAAGAAAAACTTGTCATATCTCTGTGGTCCAATTATCACTATGTCTAAATCACTATGAATTTTTCATGAGACTGAAGGCCACATGGGCTCTCAGTTTCCATTCTCTTTTTAGTAGAGATAGTTCTTCAGAAAACATGCAAATTTTTGAGAAAAATATTCTGGAAATACCAGCAAGGAAGATAAGCTGGAATAGAGACTATTTAAAGATTTCAGTAAAACCTGGTCAGAAAAACACAGCAACAAAAGAGAAATCAAACAGAAGAGAAAAAATAAAATATGTGAAGTTCTAAACATGCATAAATCATATTATACTGCTGTTGTGTCAAGTGCCTCAGAGCTAATTTTGTTACTGTGATGCAGATACCATTGTCAAATGCTTCTGTGAAATACTTTGAGATCTGCCAAGAAGATGCATTATCCCTGAAACCGTATCAGTTGATACCAGTTCTAATTGTCATACTTCTTCATGTTAGAAATGTATATGCCTTTTATAAGAATTGTGTGATACAGGGTTGTGTGAAAGAGTTGTGTGTTGTTATACAATTAATTATGCTCTTAACCCTGCGAAGCAGTATCATCAGTTTCTGTTGACTTTGCTCATGCTGTGAATTCCTGAACAGCAAGGTACAAGATACAATGAAAAACTTTAATGTTGTGTGGCATTTTCTTTTTTTTTCCCTAGATGTAACCATATTTGACTAATTTAAGTTTTATAAAAGATTCATTCTGACATTCAAAACTCCACAGTACTGAATCAAACTTTTCTAAAAGAGCATCTCCAAGTAGAGATGCTTTCAGAAGTGTTGACTGACTTTTTTTCGTTACATTTTATCCAGCTGTCATAGGATAAGCATAAAATGACAAAGAGAAAGATAATATATGCTTTAAATATTTAAATATCTTATTATTCATATGACTGCAAAAAACTAGGTTAATAAGGGAATAGTAGAGCAAATGATGGGAAAAGGTCTTCCTAATGGTTTAAAATCAGAACTCTAAATCAGGTGATGCCTTAAGATCCTTAAGATTTGTAGCATACAGACTTTTAATGTAGCTCTATAGTTTCTAACACCTTAGAATAGCAGTTAACAGTTACTAACCCCTTTCTCATGCTTTATATAGAATTCTCAAGATTCTTGAAATTTTGTCTAATGTTCTTTTCAAGGAAAAAGATTTTAGCAAGGATGTCTTGTTTGGGCCACATACATACAAGGACATAATAAGACATTATTGAAGTCAAAGGACTAGGCCCAGAAACCTTGGAGAAGCTCCAAAGAAGGCATATGATGTGAGAGTGATGATGGTGAGGAATTAGGGGTGCCTTGAGACCTTCAACTCAATTCTGGGGAGGCATGCCAAGGGGCGGTTCTGGTGAGTGGACAATTCTGAGGGAGGTTCTGGAGGTGGACAATTTTTGGGCTGAATGTATCCAGTAGATATGATAACTAATTAGTGTTATAAATTTGTAAGAACCTTATAGTGTGTGCGCACTTATGTATATTGCACCTAAAAGCACTTTTAATTAAAGGACCTGCTCTTTACTTTATCTCTACTAATATTGTCTGGAAAGTTCTTCCTTCCATTTTAGGCATCACAGGTGCCATGCAACCCAGCACTCAGTCTTTTATCACCTATTTTTCTATTAGTGAAATACCATTGCTGAGCAGTGCCACTAATATCCAGGCAGGCTTCAACCAACAACATTGTCTAACACAGCCTTTCACGCAACTGAGAATAGTTTTACCAGTCTTTGTAAATTCTTGGCATTTTGTTTCTTGCCTAGTCTCCATCCACAGTTGCACACTGCTGTCAAAAATAAAGGGTAAGAACTGATGTTAAATCCTTCTCTCTATTCATTTCTTGAACTTAGTTTTTTGTTTCTTCCAGAACACTAGCAGCAGGACAAGAGGAAACAGCCTCAACTTGTGCTAGGGAAGGTTCAGGTTGGATATTATGAAAAATTTCTTTACTGAAAGAATGGTTAAGCACTGGAATGGGCTGCCGTGGGAAGTGGTAAAGTCATCATTTCTAGAAATGTTCAAAAAATGAGTAGACATGGCACTTCATGATACAGTTAAATGGGCATGTGGTATCTGGTCAAAAATTGGACTTGATGATCTTGGAGGTCTTTTCTAACCTTAATGATTCTATCATTTGCTGGGAAAATTTTACTGTCAGTGTTGGAAGTGGAGCATGTTCCACTCAGGAGTCTGAGCCACCCCTCACCAAAAGGACAGTAATCATGTCACTCTCCTGTAAGACTGAAAACATCCACTTTCAGATGAAACCAGACAAAGAAAGAAGCCAGATCTTTCACCTTCTTGATGCATGACCTGGTCCTGGGGTAAACAATGACTCAGTTGGGCTTGAATAACTTCTATCTTTCCCTTATCTGCAGCTTGTATGTGACGAGTGACCTCATCAGACACCTATCACTAGGAGATTCCTGTCTATGAGTGCCACAGTAGGTACTTTCTTGCTGCCTAGAGCTCTTCAATGTCCTTCACCTTGTGATTTTTCACATTGTCATTTTTGTGATATTTGGAATTATCTAGATTACAGAAAACTGCTAGATTTGCTAAGGTTGTGAATCCCAGGTGTGCCTTATTTAGGGAACACTGGTTGCCATTTCAGAGTAATTTTTTTGTCCTAAAGAAATGCTTTATAATACAAGTCCACATCTCTTCACAAGTGTGTCCTGGGAAGTTTTTCAATGTCCATGTCTAAGGGATGTAACAGAGTTAAGATATGGTTCACAGCAGGATTAATGCTTACTGCTCCACCTAGCGCAAAACTTAACAGAAAGTTCCTCATGTATCCCCGCATAATACACAAGTTTCCTAAAATCCCAATGAGATGTGTATGAAAATTAAGATTCAAATGAAGAGCCTGAAACTTGCTCGTAATGTAGTCTCAAGCTGTGGTGAAATCCAAACTACCCTGCAAGATTTCTCTAGCTATTTTCCATAGATACCAGTAATTACCTCTACTAGATAGTATGACCCTTTGGGGTGGGTTGACCTTGGTGGTGCCCATCAAGCCACTCTATCACTCTCCTTCTCAGCTGGAAGAGAGAGAGAGAGAGAGAAAATAAGATGGAAAACAACTCATAGGTTGAGATAAGACAGTTTGCTGAAGAAAAACAAACGTTTGAGCACACACAAGCAAAGAGAAAGAAAAGTTTATTCTCTAATTCTCATTAGCAAAGTGGTGTTCAGCTACTTCCCAGGAAGCACAGCTTCAGCACATGTAGCAGTTGCTCCAGAACACAAACATTGGAAACAACAAATGCCCCCCCTTCCTTCTCCTTCCTTTAGCTTTTGTATCTGAGCTGGTGTCATATGGTATGGAATTATCTCTTTTGTTAATTTGGATCAGCTGGCCTAGTTGTGTCCCCTCCCAGGACCTTGACCATCCCCAGCCCCTTTACAGGGGGAGTGGGAAGGTAGGAGGGGTGAAATGTTGGAGAGAGAGTGCTGATGCTGTGCCAGTGCTACTTGGCAGTAGTCAAAACACTGGTGTGTTATCAACACCTTTCTAACTACCAATGCAAAGCACAGCACTGTGAGGGCTTCTATGGGAAAATGAACTCCATCTCATCCAGACCCAATATACTATTTTAAGAAACAGAAATTATATGTTAAGAAATAGGTTTTCCAATCCATTTCTAATTGCAAAGAGGACATACATTTCACGTAATAATTTGAGATATCATGAGACGTGTATAAGAGACAGTTAGATTAGAGAAAATAATGTTGCCTTTTGCATTAGCAGCCTAGGGTGGGTAAGCACCACTGTTTCATTTGATAATTTTAATTTAGGTTTGGAAAATGAAATTGAAAGAAGAAATAGATGTGACAGTGATTGTCTCTTGGAGAGGGAAAACACATCAATTCACAGTGAAGTCTGCTGTTTCCTAGGGTCTTGGATAAGGGACATTACTGGAAAACTCTCCAAACTAGTAAAGACCTCTGATTACTATCTACTTATTCAACCTGGCAGCAACAAAATAACAAGAAGTCTGAGGGCAATCAAGAGAGACTTCAGAGCTCTGGGATAACTGGTAGAGATTGGGAGCACAAGTGTTGATTTTCTCTCTTCTTCCAGTCATGTGGAATAATATTGATAGGTCAGATCCATCAGGTAGGTCAATAAGTGTCTCCGAGGTTGGTGTAATCAGAAAAATTTGGGGGTTTTGAGCATGGAATGATGTACCCAACACCTGGTCTACTGACACCTGACAGGATACACCTACCTCAGTGGGAAACAGGAGTTCTAGCACATAAGTTAGCAGGGCTTGTTGACAGGGCTTTAAACCATCTTGGAGGGGAGAAAGGGACAAAACTAGACTCACTAGCGATGAGTAATGGGATGGTGTACCAAAACTTGAGAAAACCAGCAGCAGTGGCATTCCTCTGCCTGCCTCACAAAATATTGGCTGCAATGTACCACAACTGAAATGTTTCTACGCTGATGCCTGCAGAACAAGGAACAAACAAGAGAAGCATGAGACTTTGGCCCAGTCCCAGAAATTTGACACCATTGACTAAGTGAAACCTGGTGGGATGAGTCCTGTGACTGAAGTGCTTGGTTGGATGGTTACAGAATCTTCAGGAGGGATAGGCAGGGAAGAGGCAGAGGCAGATGGAGTGGCGTTGTGTGTAATAGAAGGGTTAGAATATATGGAGCTCACAGTTGGCAATGGCACAGTTCAGAGCCTCTGAGTGAGAATCAAAGGGCAAACAAAAAATGTGGGTATCATCGTAAGAGCCTACTACAGACCTCCCAGACAGGACAATGACACCAACAAGTTATTCTTTGATGAACTAAAGAACACTTCCAAGACAACTGCACTGGCCCTTATGGGGGGGACTTCAACTTGTCAGAAATTAACTGGAACATCACATGGCTGGTACAACCCAGGCCAGAAGATTTCTAAAAAACCTGAATGACAACTTTATGGAACAGGTCCTAAGGGAGCAGATTTGGAAAGATGCCCTTCCTGATCTGCTGCTGGTCAACAGAGGGATCTCATAAGCAAAGTGGAGATTTGTAGCGTTGAAGGGAAGGGAGAAGGTTCTCTGCTGTCCCCTTGGTCCGAGGGAGGCAGAGACAAGAGACAGAGACAAAGAGCCCAGACAAGCAGGCAGAAGAGCAAGAGAGTGTTCATTCAAAACATCCCCGAGGTAATATCAGATCCTGGGGGCAGTCCCCAGCTCTGGTTGGATTGGGTGAAAACTGAGGAAGAGGCAGGGTCTAGGGTCCATTAACCAATGGATTTGGGACAGGGGCAGGGCTGGCTGGAGCCCTGGCCCTGCCCACCTCCCAGCCACGAGGCAGGAGTCCCACCCACGGGGTCTCCTACCCTGAAACAAGAGGGGAGGGGACACCTGGAAGCCCTCCAATCCCCAGGGCTCCTGGGTGGGGGCGAGCACTGCCTGGCCCAAGACAGGGCAATCCAGCCTAATGGCTGGGTCATCAAGGGAACAAAGAAGGCTTGAGGGATACAATGGACAGGGTGTGGGGGTCATCAACCCAGCTCAGACAGGGTAACAGAGCTAAGCAGGGTGTGGTGTAACAGAACTAGGCACAGACGGAAACCAAGCAGGGTAACAGAACCAGAAAAACTACATTTTAAAACCTAGTTTCTGAGGTTTTTAAGGTGTTTGTCCAGTGGTGTCTTTGGAATCCATTTCAACATCTTTCTACAGAGATTGGTGGCTGTCTTGGTCCCAGTGACCACAAAGTGAATGAGTTTAAAACCTCTGTTGACAGAAGGAAAAGTGTTAGCAAAACCTCAGCTTTGGACATGAGAAGAGCAGACTTCAGCCTGCTCAGGGAATTAGCAAGTAAGGTCCCCTAGAAAAAATTTTTTGCAGGTGCTGTGGTCCATCAGTGCTGATCACTTTTCAAAGATCACTTCTTAAGAGCACAAGAATAGGCAATTCCAAAAAATATTGGAAGTCAAGCAGACAAGACAGAAGGCAGTCTTGGCTTAGCAGGGATCTTCTATTGGAAATAAGGCAAAAAAAGGAAGGTGTATGCCCAGTGGAAGCAAGGTCAAGTGACATGAGAAGGAAACAGAGATGCTACTTGACACTGCAGGAAGAAAATTCATGGGGCCAAAACTCAACTGGAGTTGAAGCTGGCCAGAAAGGTGGGGGAAAATAGAAAGAGCTTTTTCAAAAATATTAATGGCAATAGCCTGTTACAGGTTGGTGATGGTCACCTCACAAACAGGGACAGAGGTAAGGCAGAGAGGTTCAATGCTTTCTTTGCCTCCGTCTTTAACACAGATGGTGGACCAAGGGGGTTTCAGCACCCTGAGCTGGAGGAATGTGAGTGCGAGGAGGATGAACTCCCAGCTGACACTGAAATTATACAGGTTCTGCTGCTCCAGCTGGATCCCTACAACTCTATGTGGCCTGATGGAATTCATCCCAGAATCCTCCAAGAACTAGCTGATGTCATTGCAAAGCCTCTTTTGATGATTTTTGGGTGGTCTTGGGAATCTAGAGAGGTCCCAGTTGACTGGAAGCTGATGAATGTTGTCCTAATTCTCAAGAAGGGCAAGAAGGAGGATCCTGGAAACTACAGGCCTGTCAGTCTCACTTCAGTGCCTGGTAAAGTTATGGAGAAGATTATTCTGGGAAGTATTAAAATTGACAAGACTGAAAGAAAATAGTCACTGGTCCCAGCCAGCACAACTTCATGAGAGGTAAGTCCTGCTTGTCAAACCTTATTTCCTTTTATGGCAAGGTAACTCACTTATTTGATCAACAGAAGCCAGTGAATGTCATCTTTTTGGATTTCAGTAAAGTTTCTGATACCGTCTCTCACAGGATCCTTCTGGACAAAATGTCCAGCACACAGCTGGATAAACACATCATGTGGTAGATGAGCAATTGATTCATGGGTTAAGAACAGAGGGTAATAGTGAATGGGGTGACATCAGACTGGTGACCTGTCACTAGTGGGGTCCCACAGGGCTCCATCTGAGGCCCTGTGCTCTTCAACATCTTCATAAATGACTTGGACACAGGACTGGAAGGGACACTAAGCAAGTTTGCAGATGACACAAAACTGGGAGGAGCTGTTGACTCCTCCAAAGGCAAAGAGGAGCTGTTGACTCCTCCTCTCCCTGCAGAGAGACCTCGACAAATCAGAGGAGTGGGCAATCACCAACCATATATGACGTTGAACAAGGGAAAGTGCCAGATTCTGCACCTGGGATAGGGCAACCCTGGATATTTATACAGACTGGGGAATGAGATGCTGGAAAGCAGTGCCAAGGAAAGGGACCTGGGGGTCCTGGTCTATGGCAAGCTGAAGATGAGTCAGCAGTGCCCTGGCAGGCAGGAGGGCCAACTGTGTCCTGGGGGGCATCAGGCACAGCATTGCCAGCTGGTCGAGGGAGGGGATTGTCTCGCTCTGCTCTGCACTGGGGTGGCCTCACCTTGAATATTGTGTGCAGTTTTGGGCACCACAATAAGAAAGATATTAAGTTGTTAGAGAGTATCCAAAGGAGGGTAATGAAGATTGTGAAGAGTATTGTGGAGAAGCTGTATGAGGAGCGGCTGAGGGTGCTTGGTGTGTTCAGCCTGGAGACGAGGAGACTGAGGGGAGACCTCATTGCAGTTACAACTTCTTTATGAGGGGAAGAGGAGGAGCAGGCACTGATCTCTTCTCTATGGTGACCAGTGACAGAACCCTGGGGGAATGGCCTGAAATTGTGTCGGGAGAGGTTTGGGTTGGATATTAGAAAAAGGTTGTTCCCCCAGAAGGTGGTTGGGCACTGGAACAGGCTCCCCAGGGTCACAGCACCAAGCCTGACAGAGTTCAGGAAGAATTTGTATGATACTCTCAGGCAAATGGTGTGACTCCTGTGGATGTTCATGTGCAGGACTGTGGGTTGGATTTGATAATCCCTGTAGGTCCCTTCCAACTTTGCATATTCTGTGATGATCTGTGATAATTCTAAAAGCTTATTACTTTTATTAGGTTATACACAGCCATGACAGCACTTGAGCCTCAGATAACATTTTTTGGGCATCTCATATTTCCTCCCACCCTCCTTTCCCAATGGCAAAAACCATAATGAAAGAAGGTAAATGTATGATGTAAATAAAGAAGTGGCTATCTCCAAAACACTTCAAAATAGGTAAGAAGAGGATGAAGGGAAAACAAACTAATTCTAAATGAGTTCTAGTTGAGATGACTCCTTTATTGTTCTGTGAGTCTCTCCTAAGGCTCACCTAACTCTCTCTACCCTGCTCAGCTATCTGAGCATTCCACACAGTATCACATATGTAAGAGAAAGCTAGAACTTTAATCCTTAAATGAAAGTAGGTATAGCTTACTCTGTAGGGATGATTTGTATTAATAAAACCCAAGGCATTCAATATGAACCAGAAATAAGTTTACCTCAGCATATCATTTTACAGTATTCACAGACATGACAAGCTATTTGTCATCTTCTCCACAGTAAACAATCATGTGTTTGAAGTCCTGATTAATCCCAGTACAAGGCAGTGTTTATTACTCAATCTGGGGATCCTCCATTACCAGAGTTGTTGCAGTGCTTCTCTTTTGTATGTGGAAGAGCCACTCCATTATACGAAAGGTCTTGAGGGATTCACTTGTAAAACATGGGAGTGTCTGTCACCTACAGGATCATAATCAAGGATGCTGCCTACTAGTTTCTCGAGCAAAGGCAACTACAGTTAAGGCTTTTGGCAGCTTTCAGTAAGCAATTTTGTTCTTACCTGAAATTATTCTAGCCTGGACTGGATTATTTCACCAGAAATGCCTAAACATTTTCAACAATATCAGTGGGTTGGTACAGTGCAATTAGTCTGGTTCTGCCTCTCATTTTTGACACAAATGAGAATTTAAGCCGTAGTAACAAGCTTTAATAGCCAGTAGTCACACAGCTCATAAATTTGTGTGATAGGGGAAGAAATACACTGATTGAAAGTGCCTATGTGGCAAATTAAAATGGGAGACCAGCTGCCCTTCCAGTGGTGTCATAGTTTTATGCTCTGTCATGCAACAAATACAGATGAATTATTTTGTGTATTTCAGTAATAGATGACTATTATCTCTTTGCTATTTTTTTATGATGAAATTTGAACTTGTTCTTTTTGGAACTGAAATTATGTTTCACTTCCAGCTACTTTCCATTTTTCCACTGCCTTATTACTTTCACCCCATACGTTTTCCAAGGCTTGTAGTGAAGTTCGAGATGTCTTTTAAGGAAGTTTCTAAGTTGGTTACAAGGTTAAGAGATTAAAATAAGTTCCTTTTTTTTTTTTCAGAAAAAACAAACAAACAAAACTGAAACCCACTACAAAACATCTAAAACACGGATTGTTTTTCAAGAAAAGGGCTTAAAAATCAGAATCACAGAATCATCAAGGGTGGAATAGACCTTCAAGATCATCCAGTCCAACTGTCCACCTAGCAACTTCACCCTAACCACTGTAAAATTTACATTCCTCATCTTTCTGATACACAGAAGAGTCTAAAGTTAAATCAATAGGTAATTATGATGCTTAACTCTGAAGTTCTCTGAATTCTCAATTTCCACCCTTTTTTTCATAGTGTTTCTAATCACCTAAGTAAAAAGATGACAAAATTCCTTGATACTATATATGGAGACATCATCAGGAGGATTAGATCGCTCATAGATTTGGAATGAAATCTGCATAAGATCTTGAAAAGTATGATAATTCTCATGATACAGAGGAACCTGCAACATTTGGTTGAACACCTCTCTGTCTTTGGAAAGAAGTGGGTAATTTATTCATATCTTCCAAAGAAAATGAAATATGTTCTCTTCTCTTAGTAGCTCCAGAGGATGAATAACAGCAACCATTAAATAAGTTAAACACTTCTAAATCACAGAACTGGGTCATTGGAATAGATTTGGCTGTGAACTACTAATCTTGAGTCAGAGCTACTAACTGGCCTCATTCATTTGAAATGACACAGAAAAAGAGAGAGATGGGTGTATTAGTCATGGAATGTCTGAGCCAGTAGTCCACCATGTCTTAGGAAGACAAAAAAAGGCAAAAGCTTCAGCTAATGTCATATATTTCCAATTAAAATAGGAAAAACACAGAACAGTACACCCATTACTAAATACTGAGTATAGCTTTGTCACACAGAGGAAAATGTATTTCAAAGTAGGACAGGTGGAGAGAAAAGCTAATACTAAAAATGATTAGACTATCATATGGTGCCTTTCTGAGCCTAGCAATAGAAAAGATGAAAGACATAAAATGGTGGTGCATAAACACTTCAGAGTAGAAGAGTAGGGAAGGAGTTTGACTATTGATTAAAAATTATAATATTGCCTTAAAGGTATGTATATACAAGCTGAATATGGGGAAAAATTGGAACAAACTTCTAATAACAGCAGTGAGGAAAAAAAACCCAAATTGATTTTGGGTTGGCAATCAAAATACATTCAGAAATACTGCATAGTTTGATTGAGTGTAGCCCCTAGAATGGGCTAAGGTTTTCCTTCCAATTGTCTGCTACTTACTTGTTCATTAGAACAATTAGTACTTTTTTTGTTGCACCAAACTTTAAGAAAGGCTAAGAATGTGAACTCTGAAAGAGCAGAACTCTGATAAGCGAGCTTGGCTTTCATATCAGGCAACAGTAGAGAATAATATGGGATAAAATCAGTAAAGATAGTAGCATAATTAGTGACAATTAGTATCGTTTTATAATAAACAGCTCTTTTCAAAAAAGTGGTGTCTTTCTGATGAGATTACATTCTGCTTAGGATAGTAATTGGGATGTTATAATGTAGCTAGAGATAGAACACAGATATTTGCCTTAAGATGCTATAACAAACAACATTCACAAAGTCTATATTCAATCTATTAAATACTCATTAGTTGAGTGCTTACAGTTTACTGTACTTACAGAATTCTTATAGTTTACAGATTCTCCTGCTATATGCATCCATCAGGGACCAGAGTTCAGTGTCTTTATCAGTGTTCTAAAAGAAAATATAAAATCAATACAGACAAATATATGGATGAAATGAATATTGGTAGAACTATAAATAATAGCAGAAGCAGTTTAGTAACAAAGTTTGCTATGCATCATTTAGTCAAGATATGTTAAGGTTAATTTGAACATATACAGGGTCATATAATAATAAAAAGGGAATTTACATCATATTCATGAAGTTGAGAATAGTTATGTGGAAAACATTGACTTGTGAAAGGCCTTATAATAAAACTGAATGTAAATGGATTTTGAGTAAACAAATCAGAGGAAAGTTTGAATTAAACATTATTTTTAAACTAAAAAATCAAAATGTTTTAGATTCTGCAAGTTTGAAACTCCCAGGATTAAAATTTAAACATTATATGCTGTATAGTGCTCTTGAAAATTTCTCTGAATTGGACACATTAACACTATGGACATACTTGTTCTTGAAACCTTGTTTCATGATATTCCAAGTATCATCATGAAATCTCTCTAAGATTCAAGCTAGGCTCCATGAGAACAATCATGCCTTGTGTGTTAAGCCCTTACTAAGATGCGTCAGCCAACTTTGTAAATAACTGCTATTTCCAAGAGAAGCCCTTCGTCTTCCAGGAGATACCTCCAGAAGCTTAGAGAATGTAGAATACCTTTCTTACTGTTCTGGGTTGTTGCTGGCTGAATGTCAGATTCCCACCAAAGCTGCTCTATCACTCCCCTCCTCAGCTGGACAGGGGAAAGAAAATATAATGAAAGGCTCATGGATTGATCGAGATAAGGATAGGGAGAGATCTCTCTCCAGCTAACATCATGGGCAAAACAGACTTGACTTGAGGAAACTAGTTAATTTACTAATAATCAAATCAGAGTAGAAAAATGACAAATAAAAACCAAATGTTAAAACACTTCCCCCTAAAACACTTTCCCCCTACCCTTCCCTTCTTTCCCTCTCTATCCCTTCCTTTTTCCCAAGCTCACCTTTAGTCCTAAATTATCTACCTCCTCCCTTGCAGCAGAGCAGGGGTACAAAGAATGGGGTTGTGGTTAGTTCATCATATGTTGTCTCTGCTGCTCATTCCTCCTCACTCTCTTGACCTTCCCCAGCCTGGGATCCCTCTCATGGAAGAGAGTCCTTCAGCTCCTCTCCAATGTGCATCTTTCCCACAGAGTGAAAGTTCTTCACAAACTGCTCCAGCATGGGTTCACTCTGCTGGGTGCAGTCCTTCAGTAACAGACTGCTCCAGCATGGGTTCCTCACAGAGTCACATGTCCTACCAGCAAAGTTGTTCCAGGATGGGCTCCTCTCTCCTCAGGGTCACCGGTCATGCCAGGAGCCTGCTCCAGGATGGGTTTCATCACAGCTTCCTTCAGGTATCTTGTCTAGCATGGGGTTCTCCAAGACTGCAGGGGAACAGGCTGCCTCACCATGGTCTTCATCACATCGTGCAGGGGAATCTCTGCTCCAATTCCTGGAGCACTTGCTCCCCTTATTTCTTCACTGACCTTGTTGCCTGCAGAGCTGTTCACCTCACATAGTCTTTCTGGCTGCAGTTGCACAGGAGTTTTATTTTTTTCCCCCTCTTATCTACTGTCTCCCAGAGGTACCACCGCCACTGCTGATGGGCGCAGCCTTGGATAGCAGTGGGTCCATCTTGGAGCCAGCTAGCATTGGCTGTTTTGGACATAGGAGGAATCTTCTAGCAGCTTCTCAAAGAAGCCATCCCTATAAAATTCCCCTCTACCAAAACCTGGCCACAGCACAAACCAAACACATTTACCCTTATTTGATATAACTTGTTCTGCTAAGCCAGGAAGAATCAAATAGAAACAGTCAGTAACCACGGACAGGCCATGCAGCATAGCTTGTGGGTCCTGCTGTTGGATGAAAGCTGTTGGCAGTATCTGGTACTAGGCATTTGTTAACCTAATGAGCTGTATTTTTTCCCAGTACGGGTCTTCTTGCATCTTTCATGCAGTTCTATCATGGGAGCACCTACCTCCCAATTTAATAACTTCTGGTTATTTTACATTTGGAATTATTTATAAATCTGTGTAATATAATGCAAATTTATGATAATAATGGCAAAATAAAGCTGATAGTTAAAAACAGAAAATGGTGAGTTTTCTGTACTTTTAAAAAGACCTTTTTATTGTTAAGTGTGTCACAGCCCTGCAGTGTTCTCAAAGTTCCACCGCTGATCTTGGCAAAGAATGCTGATTACATTGCAGCAATGTCAAGGAAATGCATAGTAGCAAATGAATGCATTTTTGAGTGTTTCAGCTATATTATTTTAGTCCAAATCTGAAATAGTCACTTCACAAACCAACTTTCTAGGTGCAAACTTTTAGGCTACTCAAGCTGTTTTCTTGTGATTGACACAGGACTTTGCCAAGAGTTAAATCCCCTGCCGACAGGGCCTTCAGTTCTTTTTATACCTTGAGTGCATGGGAGAAGATACTACACGTGTTTCTCAG
>JAOXXN010000446.1:94789549-94809028 GCA_026770055.1 Myrmophylax atrothorax
TATGTGACAGTTATTGTGGGTTCCGCTTTGCCGGTGATAACGTTTAGCTGCAAGATTGTATTTAATTGATAATAAAAGACCCCCAAAAGAAACCAACACAAAACACTTTTTACAGAGATGAACACACCAAACTGAAGTTACAATATAGCAATGCATCCCATTTTCATGACAGACAAAAACTAGCAACAAAAAACTACTAACCAGAAGCACAGCCACCTAAAACGCTTATCTAGACACTCTCTCAATAAAATAGGCTTGCACACCACTCTCTCTGTAACACAAAACAAAAGGAAAGAACAGAGCTGGTTCTTATCAACACACATGTTGAAAAAGAAACTGCACACTGAAAGTAGTAAAATGTCTCATAAAGTAAGAATTAAAGTAGCTGATAGCATAAGATGTAAGATAGGCTGTATAAAGGAATAAGATTTATAAGAAAGTAAAGTTAAGAAAGTAAGGTATAGAAAAGTAGAAAGCACATGGTCCTTACCCTACATTGTTCCAGGAGGTAGGAGGAGGCCGGACAAAGCTGCCAGCAGCTACCTCAACAGAGACAATGACATTCCTCCCTCTCTCCTGCAGTTAAATCTGCCTCTCTTTTTATACCTTTTTTTCCTTCAGGTGGCTGTGTGACTGAAGTCAGTCTCTTGTGGGGGGTGATACAGATGCCTGAGGGTGGTGGCTCCTTGAGTGGTTATAGAAGATACCGCAAAGGGAGGCTGTGTCTTTGTTTAACAACACTCCACCCTATGTTAATCTTATCAGTTTGAAAGCCTTTGTCCTCTCTGGGAGCATCCCTCCAGGAGGCTGAGGCATTTCCCTCAACCCATCCAGGCTTATCAGGGCCATCACCCCACACTCGTGCTATGAAGAAAAGGTGCTGGAGTATTTTACACTAGTTAAAACTTCCTGAGTGTTAAAAATGTTATGTGAACCTATATGGAATTACAATATTCCAGATGAAAAGTGACACATTTGAATCAGTGAAATCAGATTATTTTCTGATCAGATGGACTGCAGTAATCAAGATAAAGGCAGTACTGCACCAGAAGATTAACATAACTGCGTTATTGATTATAGGATTGATGAAGGTTGCTAGTTACCTAGTTTAGGCTTAACTGTAAATGTTGTGGTGGGTTGACCTTGGCTGGCCATCAGGTGCCAACCAAGCTGCTCTATCACCCCACTTCTCAACAGGACAGGAGGAGAAAAATATGTTGAATAACTTGTGGGTTGAGATAAGGATAGGGAGATCACCCATCAAATACCATCACGGCAAAATAGACTCAGCTTGGGGAAGTTAGTTTAATTTATTAAAAATTTACAGCAGAGCATGATAATGAGAAATAAAAACAAATATATAAACACCTTTCCCCCACACCTCCCTTCTTCTTGGGCTCAAGTCCATTCCCAAATCCTCTGTCTCCTCCCTGCCAACAGTCCAGGGGGATGGCAAATGGGAATTGAAGTCAGTTCATAACTCTTTGCCTCTGCTGCTTCTTTCTCCCTATGTTCTTCCCTTGCTTCAGCACAGGGTCTCACACATGGGATACAGTGCTTCATGAACTTCTCCAACATGGGTACTTCCCATGGACTGCAGTTCCTCAAGAAGGGCTCCAGTGTGGGTCCCTCCCACAGGGTGAGGTCCTTCAGGAACAGACTGGTCCAGCATGAGTTATCCATGGGATCACCAGCCCTGTCATGAAAACCTGCTCCTGAGTGAATTCCTATCTGCAGGCTGCAGTTTCCTGCCTGAAGCCTACTACAGCATGGGCTTTCAATGTGCTGCAGATTGCAGGGTGGTTATTTGCTCCAGTGTGGATTTCTATGGGATGGTCTTCATCATGGGCTGCAGAGGAATCTCTGCTCCAGTGCCTGGAGTACTGTGGGAAAGAGACCAGAAGTCTTGAGGAGAAAAGACAATGTAGAAAGAACCATTCCTCTCCAATATCACCTAAGGAGAGGTTCGGCTGTGCGTTTTGCGACCGGACTTGCCTATCCTGTATTGTCCTTTTTAGCCACCAGCGCGCTTGCGCAAAGCGTGGGGAGAGCCCTTCCCAAATCTTTATTCACAAAGTCTAGCCATGATGATGATACTGTACCTAGCAAAACAGAGAGTCAAACTTCTGAAACATTCAGACACTTAAATAATAAGTATTATAAATAACATAAGTATTGTCACTATAGCCATGCCACCCTGACACCCAATCTTGTCTGATCTCGGAAGCTAAACAGGGTCAGGCCCCGTTAGTACTTGGATGGGAGGCCTCCTGGGTATACAGGGTGCAGATGAACCTTAGGAGTAAAGGGTGGGGCCAGTTCTATGCATTCTGTGCCTGTACAGGCTCAAAGGATACACGCCCTTCTCAAAAATCTTCATTCACGAAGTCGAGCCATGAAGGATGAATGAAATAACAAAAAGTATGGTTAGCAGCATTTAGTTTAACAGATTTATGATGGAACAGGTGAAAAAAAACACAGATGAAATCAGAATTGGATGTTCATGAAATAATGCCCGGCATCAGTTCATTGTAGTATTGCATGAATACTACACAACTGGTTTTTACTTATTAACAGGCTTGCAGTTTGGAGGTGATGAGATGTTCTATATTTCATGTTTTATTGGGAAAATAGATGGAATGTTTGGATTTGCTACCGAATTCCAGAAAGATTTTGTCTCTCTGGTGTTCTCCTCTGCATGCTGTATTTCTCCCAAACTACAGAAGTCAAACATACAAGGAAAAATGTCTCAGCTTGGTAAAAGGAAAGGGGAAAATGATGTGTCTATACTCACCATGCCTTTCACATTCTAACAAATTTTGTTCCAGAAGAATAGGTTTGCTACTCCTTTCATTTCTTCAGCAAAAAAACATTGTGTAGAGCTGTGCACTTATGCTTGAGATGGTAATAAAGATATGTAATGAAGTGCAGATGTCATGTCTGTTCTTGGTGGAGCTCATAAAGGGGCTCAGAATGCACCTTTGAATTCATCTTTCTACTTAACTTGAATACCCTGTTGGTCAAGTTGCCACACAAATATTGCTAAAGGCCAAGAACTCAGTCCCGTGAACTCCAGGTATTAAATGGTGACTGATCACAAATATCAACGGAGAACAAGGACAGTATCCATCCTTCATAATATAAAAGATTTTACCATTCCAAAGAGATCTGCTGCTTGTGGGCTGTCAATGCAAGTTCAGATTACTTAGATAAGTTATCTTTTGTCATGCAGAATGAGTAACTCCAGTGACAAAACAAAGGAAACCAGAACTCTGAAGTGAGGAAAATTCTAGTTGTGTAAGTGTCAGAAGCAGTAAGAGGTTAATGTTCACTGCTGTTTCAATAAATGAATTTTGGCACAATGAGATGACATTGTATAGAAGCTGATCCAGTTTGCAGTTCCAAAGGCAAGGAAAAGATGGCTGAGTTAGGTACCTGCAATTAGGAGGGTTGACTGAGCTTATGTCTTTAAAAGAGCTAGAAAGAAAGAAAAAAAAGTACAATGTACATGCTGTTCCTGCCATCAGAACAAGTTATTATTGCACATGTGTGCAACTTTTGCACTATTTCTATTTTTAAGCAATTTTGAAAGTGCCAGATCCATCTATTTTCTGGCTTCACTCATGCAACTCTGAAGCCAAAGAACTTGGCATCCTGAATGTTTTAGAAAGCCTCAAGTTTTGCAGAAACTTGTACTTTGACCCTGACAAGCGGCAAGAAAAATAAATACATTCTGCACAGTTTTGGCATAGAAGTTTCATTAAAGATTTGTGAATAAGTCCCTCAGAACATAAATGAACTCTGCAACTAACTTCAGTCACAAGATCCAATAGTTGGATGCCTGCCAAAATTCATCTGGGTTTTTTTTTCAAGTTGACAGTACAGCACTGGCAAAGGTAATTGAAATTTAAATTAAGAATAGAATTCTTTTTCAAAAAATAAAAACTATAGTTAAACAATAGTTAAACAAAGCACTGTGTGGTTTTTATATTCTTGCTTTATTTTTGTATTAAAAAATCAGACTATAATATTTTGGGAACTCAATCAATAAACAGCAAAAAGAGTCTAAGGTACTAAAATTCACTAATAATCTTCTTTTTCCTAATTTATCCACACAGGAATCATTATGTAGGTTATGTTACAGTTAACCAAGATGAATCGTGTGTTTCAAAATCTTTGGCTCTGTCTCTTTATGGAATTTACACATACACCTGTATTTTATGTCCTTGAATGGTCCCAGTAACTTCCAAATGTGCTTACTTTCCCTGCTGAATCATTGCTTAGTTTTATACTCTTCTGCTGCATTCAGCATTCTGCTTAATAACAGACAACAGGGAGCTGAATATTGTAGATTGTTGTGTTGGGGTTTCATGGCAAGGTTTTGGTAGTGGGGGAGGGCTTCAAGGGTAGCTTCTGGGAGAAGATCTCAGAAGCTGTGATATTCTTAAAAACTAGGAAAATTTTGCCATGTTAGTGCAAGCATCCCTTGTATTAAAAAGCTAATTTTAAAAAAGACTCTTAAAGAGACAAGTTTTCATAAACCAATAACCATTTTGTTGGGGTCCTGAAAGCACTGGGTTTCACCCTTAATATTCCAAAAATGCATAAGTATTTATTATTTAAAAACCCGCTTCTGATATAAATCAGAACCCAAAGGTATATGCATATCTCTCATTCAGGTAGTAGAGGTAAGACAGAGGGGACACTTTTGTCTTTTTTCAGTTACATGTGGCAGGTAATCTGCTGTAACTATCTTATCTATAGTTTTTCGGTATCATTCAATGTCATCAATAATTTTCATTCATTTTCTTAATTTGATTAGTTTGGGGAACGTAATGGAAAAGGAAATAAGCTGGCTTTCACCTTTTCTGAAAAGGAGAAAATATTCTTAATTTACTGAAAACATATTACATGCACAACTGAGATAACTAGAACTATAACTCAGGTTGTGAAACATAATGAAGCATGTTAGATGTTCTTAAATATGTGGGAGACTCCCAAAGTGCAGAGACGTCAGCAGCAATCAAACTAATCCAATATTAAGCAGTCTAAAGGTCCAAAATAAAGAATACTTTTCTATTTTCTGGTTTCTTTCAATTACTCTTTTCCTCTCTGTACATATTGTACTTGCTCAGAAAACCAGGCTCTATTTTGTGGCAGTCAATCTGTGACTATAACTAAAGCTGAAATACTGCTACCTGTCTCAACAGAATAGTTTTCTCTTTAAATCCTGACTTTGATTGCAAATAATGCAGGGTAAAGTCAGAGACTGGAATTGTGTGAGCCATGGAAAATATGTGACTTCTGCACATGAAAAAGGGTTGTAGGATGCCATATCATTCTGTCTCATTCGTGCAATGCTTTACTCATGGGATGAACAATTTAAAAGTCAAGAAGCCGTCAGTGCCGAATACGCTCACAATAGCACTCAATGCAAAATGATAAGCACTGTCTGTCACATCAGAGGCAGAAGGAGGGAAACGGATCTTTCTTATTAATATTATTTATTTTACTTTAAGCCATGTAGGTATTCTTTGCCTTTTCTTTGATTCTTTAAATGAAGGCATCTGTTTGATGAACCTATTTCCAAAGAACTATAATTCACATACTCTTTCTTATTTTAATAGTTTGGTAGTTTTGGGGCAGAATCAAAATCAGAAAACAGATGCTTATCCTATTATGACACTCATAAGGAAACACCCTTTGCCCACTGGAGTACTCTGAGGTAGAGTTGCAAGATATGCCAAATCTTACTGAGTGTAGGGTGGAAACAATGCTTTGCTATTTTCCCATAGTAGTTTATGAATGGACTGTGCACAGAAAACACATTTTTTCTATTGCATTTTCCTGTTCCTACCTCCTAGTTAGTGAAAAATAGAAGAGTTGACTCTTTCTTTTTGACAAAAAACTTTTTAAAACAGAAGTGCAAGGCCACAAATCACTAAGATGCATTTTAGTGTATTGTGGATACGGGACTGAGGAAAAAGAGATGTTCTCTAATATTTTAACATCCTTTCTGAGAGCATTAAATCACTGTGTTTTCCTCTGCCTATTTGCTTCCCCTGCTTTCTTCAAATTCTGCTTAATGAACAATGTAGTATCACTGAATTTATCAGAAGAAAATACATGGGTCTCAGCAGAAGCCAATCAATGTGATCTGTCTTGAAAGCTTAGGCTAATCAGATCCTCAGAAGGAATAAACTCATATATACATGAGTAGGCAAACATCTACCAGATCAGGTAAGGGGGGACACTTCTGTGATGACAGCTTGATAAAATACTAGCAGGACGCTGTTTCAGCTAGAACTTCCTTTTTGGCATTATTTAACAGTGTTTGGCGAGAGCAAATATCAACTGGCTCTGGAAACTGAGTTATCTGGGAAGTGGTTCATTCAGAACAGAGCTAAGATATATTTTTGGACTGTCTGGAGAAATCATCATTAGCTAAATACAAACTCATAACACCCGGCCAGGGCTTCAGTCTTGCTCCTTTGAGATCCGCAGTTGGTGCTACATAACTCAAGGCTCTTGAGACATCTGCAGGCTATGTTAGAGGGTTGAGACTTTTAATCATCTCTTCTGAGATTGGATTTTGCCATCAGATCCATTCCCCTGTGAGAGCTGATACCACCAGACAGCAGGCTCTCTACTGCAGCTGAGGTTCTTAGTGCACCTCTGCAATGTCCATCACTTTGAGTGATGCATTTATTTTCATACTGAAGTTGTATTTTTCATTTGAACTGGGTAAAGTCTTTCAATTGCTGGATACTATTTGCATTACAAATAGCAACTTGAAGCTGGAGTTGAAGGAAGAGTTAGACATTAGAAAATGAATTCATAGCAAATATTTTAGGTCTTTGTTACAAAACTGTGCTTAACAACTTGCTTATGTCTCTTTGATGCTAGTTACTCAGTGAGGGAACAGCTCACAAGTAAAGTCGCTTCAGCATGGCACTAGAAATGTCACCTTTTCATGTTCTTTCTGAACTCCTGTACCTTCTTAAAGGAACATCAATTAAGCAAACTAGCTGTTGTGTTTTCAACCGTTCTCAATGTTCCAACTACCAGCCAAAAAAGTCCTACTTCCCAACATCACCAGCTGATTCCCATTGTCCCATCAGGCTGGTTTGAGCAGCTGAGAGAAAAAACATTCACAGGATTTCTTGCAGGGGGCTAGTTCTGGTTTTATATCACCTTTACATACTGTCACAGCACAGGAGACTGGTTGAAGGAAGGAAGACAAGATAGTGAATTGGCTAAATGTTGCCAACACAACTGAGAGCAAAAGAAAGAGCAGAACATTAGAGGCCTCTCAGAGACCACAGTGTAGAGCAGGAGGATGGCAAGGTAAGCATCACTGTCAGTGTGATGAGTGAGGGAGAAATTGATAGCAAGAATGTAAAAAATTCACCTCCTAGGAGTGAGGTACCACAGTGATAACAAAGAGCTCACATACATCAGGCTCAATTTCAGTGCTAAGGAAAGGGAGGAAACAGACAACATATGCAAAGGAATATGTCCACAGGATATCTGAAACCAGAAAGCATAGATCCAGGTAGTGAGAAACAATTAAAATTGCAGAAAAAAAAAAAAAAGCAGAGAGACTGTACATTAAAAAAAAATATTTCAGGAGAACCCACATTTAATGGACCACACCAGTGGCTCTATTGGGACCAAAGGAAATGAGGTAACACAAATTAAGTACCTCATTGCAAACAGTTGGTAGAAAGGATAATAATTCAGGAAAAGCAAGTAAGTAGAAAGAAGAAAATGGCAAAGATCACTAAAAAATAAAAAAATTTGTGGAACAGAAATTCTAAAGCTATGTGAAAGGAATGGAGTCAAGATTTTTGTATGAAGGTGGACTCCATGGGTGTTGTAGTTGAGAGAAAGAGATTAGTAGGATATTACAATTGAAATGGAACATAAGAAGTCAAAAGAAAATGTTAGAATACATTATTTCCTGACAGGAAGAAATTCTAGAGTGACTTCACAGAGCAGCAAATCCAGAATAAGGTGGGAAAAAAAAATATGAAAACTTAATGGATTGTGGGAAAAAAGTGTGCAGCAGTTAGGAAATAGAGAAAAATGCTACTGATTGGGTAGATACACTGGTATCTAATTTTATTCATACTGTTAAATGAACTGTAAAGTTCAATCCCAGTGAGTGGTTGAAACTTTGCAAGCATTAAAAGTGAGACATAATGCCCAATTTATCTGAGAGATCACTCTGGCCATGTGTCTATCTCTCCTCACACTATCTGTAAAGAAGATGTAATGAGAGTCTAGAGCTAACAAGGTCTCATAGCTTTGAATTTTTAATATATTTGTCACTTAAAATATCCCCTATATGTATTTAGCTATCCTGGAAGATAGAGCATCAGTGGTCAGCCAGCACCAGAAATCTCATTGCTAGAAGTGTCAGAATTGCATCAAGGGGAGAAATAACTGGGATTTTTTAGTGTAAAAACCTGTAGAGAAACTTCCACAATGTGCATTCACAACTTAGAATAAATCATTAGCTTCAGAAAATCTTGGCTGAATAGTAGAGTTTCTGTAAGCAGAGTATTAAAGATTTTTCTGGAAATCCCCAAACTGGAAATGCTAAATTAGCTATTAAATTTAGTTGGATTTGAAAAACTAAAAAAGCCTAACACCTACATGATACATAGCAACTAGGCAGTGTAGGTAGTTATCTTTCAAATAACTGTAGAATGAACTATTTTCAAATGAGTAGGAAATTTTTAAATTAGCTGTGAAGTTGATATAGTAGCACAGATTTGAAAGTTTTATTTAAACTTTGGCTTAAAAAATGTTTGCTTTCTGTGTATTATTAACTTTGACATCAATGATGCATAAGGTAGGTGGAAAATAGATATTTAATGTTGTTTTTGATAGGTGGTTTTTTATTGATTGCTATATTAGTTCTAAAATATATATACAAGGTATTTCAAGCTTTTTAAGAAGAAAACAGTTCAATAATTTTCAGTAAAATTTTTTTGTTACATAGTGTCTCAATATCCCTCCACTTGTTGTTGAATCAGCATCTTCTAAGAAGCAAATTCAAGAGCTTATTTCTAAAAGTCTTCATATTTCTTCTGTGCAGGAAGGAAGACTTTTCATGGAGAATATTACTCATTGGTGCCAGACGGCATGTGAACCACTGGGATATTACAAAAAGGTGTGCATTACAAACGTCTGGTGCTCTTTCAATATAAATGAGCTCTTCTTTGAAAAGCTTCAACTGAAGGTCTTAACTCTTGAGGATAAATATTTCAAATCCCTGTGTTTAGCATCTGCCAGTAGGTCCTTGCCAAAGACCTTCATCTCTCTTCATTGATTTCACAGATAATGTAGGTCTCCAAATTGGCTTCTCTCGCACACCCGGCTAAAGTCAGATATTTACAGTTTTTTAGGTGTTGAGTGGAAAACTTCATTGTCCTCTAAAATTAATTTCAAAATTCATGTCCTTCTTTACATCCCTCCTGCAGATGTTTAAACATTTTTTTTATATGATGACCTATCTTATGCCTCTCCCAGAATTATGTTTGAATAGTTTTCAGCTTTTTTCAGTAATTTTTAATATCAAGAATTCAACACAAAGTAAAAGATAATCCTTGGCTTGTGAAAAGAACAGTATTCAGTAATATGTTCCATAGTTGGAACAAGTTGGGATTTTTTATGCAAACCACCACATTGGGTACTTCAAAATGCCATTTTAAATCAGTATTTTACTAGATTCTTTGAAATTGAAGGATTCTCTGAACTTGTATTCTAGTAAACTAGCATTCTCTTTTTAGACCAATAAACAAGAAAGATAAACACATCAGAAATTAATTTAAAACAGGAAGAATTTGTAACAGAAATTTCTTAGAAATATTTACTCAATGATAATTTTTACATTTACTTATTTTCAACTGTGCCTTAAGGTCAGAGTTAATTATGAATAAACTGTAAGCAGAACAGAGAATCAGACATAATTTTGCATTATCTTTAAATATAACTGAGACACAATTTCTTCAAGCTTTTGTTTCTGCTTTCAGCCTCTTGAGAATTCCTCTAATGAAGTGCAGAAAGGAAGGCATGATGCTGTTCCCTTAGTGTTGTTCATTAATACTAGAAACTAAGTTGGCATTTGGGACTAACATGCTCTCCTGTTCTCCATGGTGCTCTTTCATTGTTCAGGTCTGCAGTGATATTAACCATAATTGGAAAGATACTTTTTAATCCTTTCAATAAGTCATGATAGAATACTCTTTAGCAAGGTCACATGTCAGTCACATCAGCAGTCATACATCTATCTGACAAGGGCCTCTGGATCCTATTAAAACTGTGGTAAACCCTCACATACTGTGAGTAGTTGCTCAATCTTTTTGCAATTCATTTTTCCTCATTATAAAATCAAATATGAGGGATATAATGGTCAGAAAAGAGCATGTTTCTTCATAAGGGTAGGTTGGAGTGAGCCAGGGAATGCTAGAGGATTGTTCATTTGCTGTTTTGAATTATGTTGCCCAAAATGAAAGAAAAGAACTTTCCAGACAATATTAATATAGATAAACTAGAGAGCAGGTCCTTTAATGAAAGAGCTTTAAGGTGCAACAAAATATATAAGTGCATGGTACAATATGACGTTTTTTACAAATTTATAACACTAATTAATTATCATATCTAATGGATACATCCAACCTGAAAACTGTTCACCCTTGGGGTTGTTCTTGGGTCTGCCCTTTTGAGCTTCCCCAAGTGTTTTTGGCCTTCTATCTTGCTTTGACTAAGATATATCTTTCAGTTGCATGTGTCCCAAACAAGATGTCCTTGCAAAAATCTTTTTCCTTGAAAAGAACATTAAACAGAATTTCCTGAATTTGGCACAAACTGTGAGAAGGGGGTTTTGTAACAGTCATCTGCTACGTTAAGTGTGAGAAACTATACAGCTATATTAAAATCTACAAATATATATAAAAATCTTAAGACATAAACACACTGCAGCATCAAATACTTCTCCTGCATATTTTGGTGATAGCACTGACAGTAGAGAACAAAACAGTCATAAGAAATCCTGAGCAATTACATTGCTGCATTGCGTCGGTTCTGGGCTTTTTTTCCAGAGAATTTGTCTGTACCTTCATACGTGACTATGGGCAACTCATTGCTCACCTTTTTCTTTTGCTATTTCTCCAACTATGAATTGAACGACACAATAATTTCACACTTTTGAACATGTCTTCATTCAGGTTTGTAATACATTTATACCAGAGGGAGAGTGTGACTCTAGCATGTAGGTCCACACAGGGGAGTCAGACAGTTTGCTACCTCTTATTCCTGGAACCTCCCTGAATGGCATTTCAGACACAAGAAAGAATATAATATGCATTATTTTCCATACTGGTGACTATCAAATGAAGTTATGTGAATTTTTAGAACTGATAATAGAAGCTGTCAATCATATCTAACATTCAGCTTTAGCTTTAATAAAAATTGACATCTAAAATTGACTTTGTTTGGGGCTATTCCTGCTGACATTTATTGTTATTGATAATTTTCCCTTAGTTTTCATAGTTCCTTATATCATTTGGTGTTTTCTATCTAAAAGTCTAGCTGCAAATCTTGTGAAGAAAGAAACCTAAGTTTTAATTATAGTTTTAATACATATTTATATAATTCAGCCTCAAAATAAAGTTGTAAGACGAAAAAGTTTATTAAAATAAACAGTGGAATTTACCAATTTTTTACGAAATCAGTTACATCATAGATTTTTTTTCTAAACAAAACCAAATGAATTTTCAATGCTTATAGTGTAGGATACACAAATTAGGCATACAATACCAGGCTACGAAGATTTGCAAGAGGTTGCTGTTTGTATTTTACGTGGTGCATCACTTATTGCCACACCTTTTGTTGTGTAGAGATATATTTTCACAAACAGTTTGCATGAAATGACAAATCTTTTTCAAATCTTTGATATCTGAATTTTGCCTCACAGCAGCACTTTGCACTTCAAGACAAAAACCCATCTTCAAACAGCTTTGTTGGAATATTTTTAGAACTAGATATATCAGATTTGTCTCCAAAGATGAGCAGAAATGATTCAACATCACTGTATTATGTTTCTTAAATGTCACTCCCTTTATAATTGCCTCAGCATCAGAGAAACAGTAATTTGCATCCATATTTTTACTTATTTTGCTCAAGATCCTCTTTTCAGCTTTGTGGGTCAGAGGAATTTCTTCACCTTTCTTTGTTTCTTTGGTTTTCTTTTTGTTTGTTGGTTTGTTTTTTTTTTTCTGAATAATACACACTGTCTCCAGAGCTGAAAGTGCAAAACAAAGTGTTGCATTGATTTTCCTTTGATTTTTCCCAGCTTTGAGCAGGTGTTTAAGTTTCCTTATGCTTCAGAAGTATCAGTTGAATCTTCTTAAGCATAGGAATTGACAGCATCTCCCCAGTCGTTGTGCATGTATCATGCTAACACAAGGTATGAAAACCACTGTGGCAAAACCTGTCTTGGGGGAATACACAAAATACTTTTTACCAACTCTATTCTCTGCTTGTAACACTCAAATAGAAGATTTCCTTATTTTTTCAATTCATTTGAACAGATATGAGTAAGAAACAAAAAATTGATTGAGATCAATACAATCATAAAATCATTTAGGTTTGAAAAGACCTCACAAATCACACAGTCCTATGTTTGACCACTGTCAATTAAACCATAGCACTAAATGCCATATCCAGTCATTTCTTGAACACTTCCAGGGATGGTGCCTCCCCCAACCTTTCTGGGCACCCTGTTCCAGTGCCTGACCATGCTTTGAGTGAGGAAATGTCCAACCTGAACCTCCCCTTGTGCATCTTGAGGCCACTTCCTCTTGTCCTGTCACTAGTTAACTGAGAGGAGAGGTTGACCCCACCTGGCTACAAACACCTTTCAGGTAGTTGTGGAGAGTGAGAAGCCCTCCTTGAGCCTCCTTTTCTCCTACCCAGAGATCCCTCAGCCACTCCTCACAAGACTGGTGCTCTAGAGCCCTCACCAGCTTTTTTGCCCTTCTCCATACATGTTCCAGCACCTCAATATATTTCTTCTTGTGAGGGGCCCAAAACTAGACACAGGATTTGAAGCAAGGCCTCACCAGTGCCAAGTACAGAGGTACAGTCAGTTCCTTAGTCCTGCTGACCATATTATTTTTCATAGGAAATCAACTAATATAATCTCCAATCTTTAGTGTTAAATCAGCTGCTATGCATATATGATGAGAAATTGAAGGATACTGTGATGGGTGCAGTTGCCTTTGAGTTGGAACTGCAGTAGATGTCCACACAGGGACTGTTGAAAAAGTGCAGACTAACACATGATTTCCCACAAAAAATCACATTCTTGCAGAGAACTGTTTGATAAAAAAGTTCCTCAAATGACAAACTTCTCTAAGTGGTTGAAAGGTGGGCAATTAGGGTTGTAAATATTGTTAGACAGATTCTTCTTGTCACATGGATTATGCTCTTAAACTTCCAGATTTCTTCATGAAATTTCCACCTACACACACACAGCTTAGAGCATTTTTCTTGATTTGCAGGAGGAGGAGAACTTGTATTAGTGGTTTTTATGAGATCAGAGCCATTGTAAAAGTCTGCTTTGCCAGTAGTTGCAAGTCTGGACCACAAACTTTTCACCACTAGCACTTTTCTCATATCTTTTACTTCAGATTCATTTGGGTCTGCACAACATTCTTTCAGTAATATTTTCCACAGCACTTATGAACTACCAAGTGTGTTCCAGCCAACCTGGACATTGCATCATTCTTTTCTGACCTACTTCAGAGAGGATTCTTGCAAGTCAGTCTTGTATTCTTGTTGACAAGAGAGATTCAAGAGCTTGAATATTCTCTAAAAAAAAAAAAAAAAGCAAAACTAAACTGAAGTTTACCATTTTGAACATAGACATCAGATTTTCATAAAGTTGTTAATTTAGAACCAGTACTTGCAGGCCATTTTAAATTAAAATAAATAAATATGTAAAAATAGAAAGCCTGTTTGCATCTCAGAAAAGAGAAGCTTTCCCATGGCACAGAAAACACATAATGCTCGCAAGACTCCTTTTGAGTCTTCAGAGAAATTCAGATCAATTGATCCTTAGGATGATGACTTTCAAATTATCCCATTCTGCCCTCTCTGACTTTAATGTTTCTCTAAAGTCTTTTGCAAACTTGTGTGGATTTTTTCATTTCAACCATCAGCAGAATTACAGCTGTTTTGAGCTTACTGAGAGAAGTTTCCCCATTCACTGCTGTAGTCTATAATGTTGATAATGTGTCTCTTGGCAAAAATATCCTGAAACACTTATAGAACAAGGTCGTTACTGCTTGTTTAGGTTTCCTCTCTGAAAGAGCGAGTAAAAAAATAAAACAATGGAAATAAACAATAGAGACCTTGGACAAATATATATAGCAGAATCACCTTGATACATAGACAGTAGAATAGTTACAAGAAATACAGCACAGATTGTAGTCAAAACATTTTATTTTCATCACCTAAACTATCTGTCTCTTATTTCCTCTATGACTTTGAGGAATTTGCATGAGTTTGCTAGGGTTTCTTGTATAACAGGCTCAACCTTCTGACTATTTACATTCTGAGGATGAGACCAAAGTGGTGAGAAACTCTAGGATTTCTTTTCTAACCTTCACAATTTCAACCTGATTCCTCATGGTTAGCTATTGCTTTTCATGGTCCCTAAATCACAGTAATTTTTCACTCCTCAGTTTTCTGCACGCTCTGCCCTTTCCTGTCACCCATTAACTCAGCAAGTACAGAAGTACTTTATAGAGTTGATCCAGTCCTTTGTTCTTGCCTACAGTAATTAAGATCTCCAGGAGGCCATCCATCCCTAGACTGGGCAAAGCCAGACATGCCTTTAAGCTCTTATAAGCCAAATATACTCAACTAGGTGCACCAGTAGGCTTCTGTATGCATCATTTAAATATGTTGTTAAGTTTTGCCATTTTCTTCATAGTTTTTCCATCTCCACAGTAGTAGAAACAGAAAAAGAAAAAAAATGTTTTGATAGACTTTACTGATAAGTTTTATTCTTATCTCTTTTAGCTTAGAAGAATCTTTATTGCATGTATTTAATTTTCTAAAGCTACCTAAAATGAATTAAATTGGTAGCTCAAAATAAATCACAATATCTTCCTTCAGTTAACTTTTGTTTTTGTATTTCATGCCTATCCTACTTAATTGACATAATAAGAAATTGGATGATATCATAATGTCCTGAAGTATTTAAACAGCCCAATAAATAGAGCAGTTTCTTTCAGATATCAGTGAGCGAAAAAAGAAATATCCTCACGTGAAATAATTAATCAATTTTGATTTCTGCAATTTATTTCTCTCACTAGGCATTACATTAACTCCTTTTCATTCTTATAACAAATTTAAAGTCAGAATGCCACAGGAAATATAATATTCTATAGGAAAGATTTGAAGGGTCATTTTCACAACACAAAGGTTATTTAAGCTCTTAGCTTTCACTTGAAGTGTTCATGCTTAGGATACAATGCCATCTGAACTGTTGTTGTCAGTTTATGTTGCATAACGAAAAAAGCATACACTGATTTATCCCCTAAATTATTTTTGATTTGAGGGTCCATATAGAAAAATGTAAGAACACAAACTCACTGGGTAAAGAAAAAGCCCTGCTTACACAAATTTGTCCAATTCTGGGAAAGAACTTGCAAGCTATTACCACCAGCTATAACATGCAAACAGCACAGAAAATACTTTCTGATCCATTGCTTCTTGGCTTTCTGAAGTCTTAGACATCTCAAGTTGATTTCAGTGATTTATTTTAGAACCAATGATTGCTGGATTAATTTGATTTGAGCATTACAGTATAGCTTGCCAAGAGAGCTCCAGAAATGAAAAATAATTTGGAAATATAGTAATTACTATACCTGAGAGTCACTGATCTAGGAGGAAGGCTGACTTAATTAAAGAGTACATGAAGACACTCTCCAACACAGAAAAAGGCAAAACAGAGAATAGTATGACAGGCTTTCAGCGAGCTCCATATGTTTCCCAGAGAGATCTTTACTTGTAAGGGAAGTTTGTGCATCTCTTTGTAATTGAAACTAACACTGCTTCCATTTTTTCCATGTGAAACCAAAAATACCTCTGAGACCATTTTATTTCTTTTTAATTTACTTTTCACCGTATACCTCTAAGCAAAAGTTAATGATAATGTAACTTCCTGTAAAATTCTATTATTATATTACAGTTTGTAAGAAACCTGACTTCTTTTTTGAATGAGTCATCTGAAATCCTTTCTCTCTAAAGAGGAAGAAAAAAATCACATGGAACCTTAGTTATTAACTGCTTTAGGGCAAACGAATTTTGGCACCCCACTAGATTTGTTTCATACTAATTCTTCTCATCAAGTTCAATACAGTAAAACATTGTGGCTTTCACTTCATTTGCTCCTCAAATCCTGGAGAACACATTTTAGAGCCTTCTCCATTCAGTATAGAGTTATCTTCAGAGAATATAGTTCCTGGACTTCCCGACCTAGGAAATTACCTAAGTGATCACTTATAACACCTCAGATAATCTATTTCTTTATTATATCATACACAGCTAAAACTTCTTAGAGTATAAAATTTAAATTAAGACCTTAGAAAGAGAAACACTTATTGCACAGAAATTTATTAAAGCAAATATTTTTCAATGCACACAGCAATCAGAAATTCCAATGAAGATAGACATAGTAGACATACTGTCTTATGAAACCAAAAACCAAGCAAAAACTCTATACAGTCTTCTTTATCACCAGCCAGGGAGACATAAATAATGGAAGTGAGTGACCAGAGGGACTATATTCAGTGTAATGTTATGGAACAGATAATTAATTCTTCAGGAGATTTCCATTCTGTCCTACCTTTTTTTTCCTCAATCTAATCTAATAAATTCAATTAATAAATAAAAACAATAGGAGTTGGACTCAATGGCCCTTGTCAGTCCCTTCCAACTCAGGATATTCTACGAGTCAGTCTCTATATGTAAATAATATGACAACAAGTATATGTACAGAATAATTGTACCATATAGATACATATAAAGGTGGGACTCCTAGCTGGGCTAGTTTTGAAGCGAGTGTGAATTACTGCTACAGTGACAGTGGGGTGAAGTTCTCTGGTCATGAAAAGAAATCATTAAGTCCTCACAGCCTCAATTTGTTGTGAGCACTGTGTGCACAGTGGTGCCAGACAGTAAACCGAGCACTCACAGCCTTCAGTGACATCAACTGAACAAACAGTGAGCACTCAGTGCCAATGCTACTCTGAACACAAGAGTATTGCAAACCTACAGAACAGAAATTTAGATTTATTTCAGTGATTTATTTTAAGAGTATCAGTCACCTGGCTTCTCCAAGGCTACTAATTTAATTCTGGACTTTGCCAAAACTTGACTCTTCTGTTTTTTCGGTTTGTCTAAAATGTACAGAAAAAAATATTATAATATAATCTAATATATAGTCACATATTTGCTCAATACATAGCTAAGAAAATGGATCCAGTATACACTAAACTTGGAATCTCTGCCCACTTCTGCCACACCTGAAGTGAACAACTGGTATAAGCATCATGATTAATCACCTGTTGAAACATTCAGATGATACAAATGATGTCTTAAACATTGAAGTGACAAACGAGCTGGCTCATTACAGGTTTCTTTCACACAGTTAACATTTTCCACTGCTATTTGCATTCCTGATCTGTCTAAATGGCCTGAGTATGGAAACCTTTCTCTCAATATCACAAACTGGTTTTCCCTGCCTGTGAAATCTCATGCCCCCACAGCAAAGACAAGTGTGCAGGACCCCACCGTGGGTACGGAGCAGTACCCCAGCCATCCTCTCTCACGATGGATGTTTTACACAGAGAGTTAGAGAGAATTAAGAGTAACTAGCAGGTTGCTCTCAGTTTACTGGTTTGAACGGAATGATCACACCATAGCTCCTTTCTATGATCACAAAGGGCTTTCATCTTAGAACAAAAGGCTGAAATTTGTGCCTTATGAACTAAAAAGAAAAAAAAATCTGTTGTAACTTAGTCCTTTTCACAGTAACAGGGATTTTTTTTCAACTATGTCTTCTCATAAGCAATATCCTCTTTTGGCTCTGCTAACTCCATCTTCTGTTGGAGGACTGATTCCTGTTTCTCTTGGTATATCCAATATTTTGAGGTTAGCCTACTTTGTGATGTTAATGTTTATGTATATTGATCCACTCTTAACAATTTCATCTTACTTGTGAATTACATCCTCATCTTCCACTAATACTACATTCATCTGATTTTTTTTTCCATTAGTCTGATTATTTTGCTGCCTTTAATGCTTTTACTTCTGCAAATGGATTTCTTGGGTTTTTTTTTTTCTTTTCAAATAGCAGACTGCCTTATTCTTTTTCATTTGGTTTGTTGTTGTTCCCCAAGCTGTTCATATGCCAATGTTAATTCATTTCAGTTTCAAAAAAGGCTCTAAAGTAACAGTGTGGAACACTCAAAGCAAAACAGGTGCCTTCGAAGAACTTCATGGAGGTTCACCAGATCAAGAATTTCCATTGGAATAAACTGTTTCTTTCATTTTCTTTCTATAAATTGTGCTGATAAAGAAGTGTCCTAGGCATGTGGTCCAAGACATTTTCTGAGTGACAACTTCATGCAACTCATCAACAAAAAAGTAAATTCCTTTTTGCAGTTACCTTTCAAAGTCATCTCCAAACATGCTTAACTTTGCCTGTTTTATTTTAGTATCTGCATGATTGTTAAAGGTTCAAACACAGGAAGTTGGTGCTTGGGAGGATGCCCCCTCAGAGAATTTTTCTCACCATACCAACACAAAAGGTTTAGGCTTGGAGTCCAGGAGTGAGGACGAAGACAGCTAACGACTTTCAGATTCAAGCTTAATGGTGGGGTGGGGATGAGAAAAACAGAACCCCAGCATCTGGGAGTGGGGAGAGGCTTTTCTTTCTTTGTTCCATGTGTGCTGGCTTGACTTTTTAGGGGGTTTTCTTTGGCAGCAGCAGAAAAGGAGCCACTGCTTGCTTGCTGGTGATAGCTGTTTTTCTGGCTCTGCTTTTTCCCTCCATCTCTGGTTCGGCATTGCGAGCCCCGTTGCCACCCCGGCTTCACCGTCACCCTCAGTGTCACAGCCACCCGCCCTGCCGAGAGAGAGAAGTCACAGCTGATATCCTGGGAGCTATCATCATCCCTCTACTTCCAGGTTTTTTTCCTTCTTTGTCTGGGACAAAGGACAAAGAGAGAGAGAAAAGGTTCGTGTGAGTGCTCACCGTTCGTCTCTGCCTCGCTGGGAAAAGACTGAGAATTCATCTCACAGCCAGCTGAGGTGGGACACTGACACTGTCCATAAATATAACTGCTCCAGGAGGAATCTACCATTTTGGGGGTTGTTCTCTTTTGTTTTTTA
>JAOXXN010000446.1:94814041-94824709 GCA_026770055.1 Myrmophylax atrothorax
TGAGTCTTCAGCAAAAAGCACAGCAGCAAAAACCAAAATGCTTAGCACTTTTGGCAGTTCCCAAACATTGCAAAGATGACAGGCTGAAATTTTCAAAGGAAAAATGACAATTGTTCATCCACCTAAGAACAGAAAACAGTTGTGCTTGAGTAAAAGGTAGCAGCAGAATTCAAGTCATTCAAGACTAGATGGGAATGACATGGAAGACATCTTTCAGATCCTAGGGACTTATTAAATATTGGGAAGACAGAGTTAAGAGGCACAGGGAAGAAAAGAACCTCTCCCTGGAATTGTTGAATCATCCTAACACGTTACCTAGTGACTAGTAACACCTTGCAGAGATCCACAGGCCTCTAAGTCATCCATCAGAAAGAAAACAATGTTTAAAGGAAAGAACAATTTAATGGGATCTTATATGAAAGGGTAGAGGTTACAGAAATGAAGAACTTAGAATAGATGTCAGTAGCATTTCAGCAGGAGCAACATGCCTGAAAAATCTGTATGCAAGCAGCAAGGTACAAGATGGATTACAGAGAAAACTATAAAACTTAGATTTTCCCTTGTACCTTCCTGGAGCATTTCTCATAAGGAAAGGCTGAGAAAACTGAGACTGTTTAACCTAGAGTAGAGAAGACTCAGAGGGAATTTCATCCATGTATATAAAGGATGTAAAGCAGACAAAGCCAGACTCTATTCAGCAGTGCCCAGTGATGTGACAAGAGGCAATTGTCACAAACCAAAATACAGGTGGGTCATGTCTGAACATAAGGAAACATTAGTAGATAGTAGAAGTTGCCTAGAGAGTTTATGATGTTCAAAACCCAGGTGGACACAGTCCTGTGTGACCACTTCTAGGTGGCCCTCCTTGAGCAGGAAAGCTGGAGCAGGTATCTCCAGAGGTATCTTCAACTCCGGCCATTCTGTGTTATTCTCCATGTCAGACTCTCTGGCTGGGCAAAGGTAGTAATTCTGAACTAAAGGTGAAGTAACAGTGTTCCACAAAGCAAGAAAGGCAGAGTCCATGAAGTTGTCCCTGATCCTTCCCTTAGTCAATACCTAAACCTGGGTACAAGCTTCAAATAAGATTTTGCTGCTGCAAACAGAGTTCTACTGAAAGGATTCAGCATAACATTTTCCCCATGAGTTTGAACAGTTCATGGTCTTGAACATTTTTCAAATTTCAGACATTTCTCAGTATGTAAAGGATACATTGGTTGGGAGTCACATCATATTGAGTGAATTCCTCTACAAACACACACAAAAGTATGGCTTATAGAAACAGAACACCATGTAATCTGTAATTGTTCTTTCCCCCCCTACTTTCTACTTATTTCTTACTCTGAAGATTCCATAGTAAATTAACTTTCCTAAGTGTGGTTGAGCTACATTTTGAAAGTGATCGTTTATTCAAAGGCCAGATGTGTTTGTTGAGGAATATACTTACCCATTCACTCAGACCAAACAAAGGGAAAAACAAACAAACAAACAAAATAAAATAATAATTGTTATCGAGGATCCAAGAGTAAAAGTTTTAAAACCCCCCAAGTGGTTATTTTCATTTCAATTGTTTTTATTTTTAAATAATGAGAATATTAATTTCATACTAACACTACAAAAATATCCCTTTATCTTAAGAAAGCCTTATCTTAAGTTTATTGTGTTCTTTCTGTCCCTCCCAGTTACAATTATAGCCGCAATCAATATGATGGCTAAAATAGTTTGAAGGATGTACTCCCATGGTTATCAGTAGCAGAAATAATGTCTGCAGAGGAAATTAAAATCTATTTGGAAAAGACAAAATATCTAAATGAAATATCCTGAGTGTAGTTACACAGATTATCTCTCCACAGACCTCCAAATACTTTTTGTATCCTGTTGTATATTCTATTCCTTTTATTCTCTTAGGTATGGATGCCCTATCCCTGGAAGCATTCAAGGCAAGGCTGGATGGGGCTTTGAGCAAACTTATCTAGTGGTGGTTATCCTTGCTCATGACAGTGGGTTTGGAATTAGATGATCTTTAAGGTCTCTTCCCAAACCATTCTCACATGGTTCTATGATTATATGTAACTGCTATGTGATCTTATCTGAATGTTCTTCTTCCCATAATCTGTGTCCTCTCAGTAGGAGAAATAGAATTACTGAAAATGCAGCAATGCCACATTCTTGCTCATTCCCAACCTCATTACAAATACTCATATGGTCAGGAGTCATAACTGGGTTAGCAACATTTCACTTGGTTAATTATGACTGTTTCTGACCATTATCTGTAACATTACAGGTGTAAAGACTGAGAAATGCACTACACCATGTCCTTACCCAATGATAACATACAATTCAGAACTCCATTCCATGCAAAACAGACAAGTTCTCCTTTAATTTATATCAGAACATATGTGCAACTCTACTCCAATCAGTCCAATATACTTTAGTTTGACTAAGAGCATATACTTGTCCTAAGATGTACTTCATTTCCATATATGATCAAAGTACGGACATCAAACACCTATCTTTAGCATGCATTGTTTGCAAAACACTGACATAGGGATGGAAGAAGGAAAATATAAAATATACTCATTACTTAAAGTACCTATGGGACTTCACTTAAACTCTCAAAACTAT
This sequence comes from Myrmophylax atrothorax, assembly GCA_026770055.1. Lineage (NCBI taxonomy): Eukaryota > Metazoa > Chordata > Aves > Passeriformes > Thamnophilidae > Myrmophylax > Myrmophylax atrothorax. Next base: position 94,816,664 of record JAOXXN010000446.1, read on the forward strand.
GACTCATTTTACTCAAAAAAGAAAGGAGGACAAATGCACAGTTTTCCAGAGGTATTTTTAAGAGAACATTAAGAATTGCTTACTGGAGCATAAATAAATGATAAAATCTCTTTAAATTCCTGATAAGACAACCATCTATAACCTCACACTTGAGGTAGCCACCAGGTAGTGAAAGGTGAGCAATACATTCCATTTATAGCTTGTCCTCTTCTGGCCTGTTTTGCCTCAAGCTCTCAAAAAGAACTATGGTTACCCAGCACTGCTAGAAATTAGGTTTATTTCTTTATGCAACTAAATTTACAGACAAAAATGTTGACTGAAATCATGTAATGGAAAGATACAGCTAATTGCAACATTGTAGATGGAAGAGCAATGTTTGCTCTGTCATTTGACCCTGCGACCGATGAAGGATGGAAAAAAAAATGAATAAAAAATATTTTATTCCACTTAAGTACCTGGTGTTTCATCTGCTTCTCAGTCTGTTCTGTGTGGTGAAAGATCAGCATCTCTACAGTCTTTATTTACCTGGCAAGTGACTTCAGATAGAGAGTCTGGTCCTCACTGTCTGCACCAATCAATGGCTGTCCCATTTGCACTGGGTTTTATCTCGAAAGGTCCACCATTCTGCCATAGGGAGCAGGTTCAAGACCTCATGGGTCCTGAGCAAAATGTTTACAAGAACCGCTCCCAAGACAAGTGTTTATTATTACATTTTGAACAGTGCTCTTGGATACTTTTAGAATTTGCTTTTTACCAACTCATTTTTTGCTTAGATTACTGAACAAAAGAATGATTCCAAGTTTAGGTAAACTTTGGTTAGAATTAAAAGGAAAACAGAAAGCAATAATAAAAGGCAAAAATATTATAACACAGTGCTTCTTTCTTTGTGCATATTTTGTAAAAGGAGATACAACCAAATAAATTTTTAAACTCTTTTTTATATTTCCTAATCAAACAAATCTAATTCTCATATGCATTATGTCCATGTCAATAATCATGCAAACAGCCGTCTTTGAAACATGTTTTGAAGGTCAAGAAACAAATTGTTCAGGACACCAATGAATGAAGCATCCTAAAGAAAAGGAGAAAAAAAAAAGAGATTTCTATATTACATCCCATATATTTTGCAGAGAGGGATCAAGCTTTCATTATAATGACAGGAATGTGGCTCAAGCTGACAGAATGAGAAGAGAGAAAAATCTCTCATTGAGTGATTTATAAGTTAAAATCAACATTGCAGTTTTCACATGAAAACCAACAGGCAGATGGAAAATTCTCAGAACAATGGCAAAGAAACTGATCTGAATAACTGATGTTTTAACAAAATGGCTAAATGAAAAAAATTAAAATCCTGAGATTAATCTGTTCCTTTAATTCCCCAAATTTTATTGCAGAAATAAAACTTTTTTTTTAAATTTCTTTGTTGTTCTTTTGTGGTGAACAAAATTTTAATCAGCTTCCAAATTAACCAATTGATTTTTCTGTCCTTTATGCTCTTATTAGAATTAAATATTGATATATTGATTTCAACACACTTGTTAAAGTGTAAAAATTAAATATTTCAACAGTCAAAATTTTTTTTTCTTCTTTTTTCCTACCAAAAGTGTCTGCTGAATTCAGTTTACAACCAGTTTTGGCTAAGTCCAACGTTCAGGTTACCATTTATAATTCATTTGTTAAAAATCTTTTCGGTGTGCTTTCTCTAGTAACTTTTTTCTGTCCAAGACCTTTGCTGCATATTCAGCAAGCTTCCACATTTGTAAGTGTTCTTTGCTTAGGTATAAATGCTGTTGAGAAGGAAATGTAGAAATTTAGCCTCTTTTTCAAATCCTCTGCAGTTCTTTAATCCTGTGCATTTGGTATCAGAACCTATTCCTGAGGGTTACTGTTCCAATCTGCTTTTTGGTCACAGATAGCTACCATTCCATAGATAACAAGCATTATTGCTTAGTATAGTATCCAGGATGGACACAAATACAAATCACAAGTGAAAAATGTCTAGATGAAGGAAACATGAATTAAAGAAGATATGATTCACCTTAACATCTTGTCTAATACCACCCTTCATTCTCTCAGTCAGGCCTGGATTTGAAAGTTACACCTCCTGAGTCTATACACATTCTGAACATAGGTGCTAGATGTTGTGCAACAGATCAGACATGAAAGCAGTATATAAGGGTATAATAAAGTCAAATGCACTGTCAGCACCAAAGTTACCCAGGACAGATATTGCCCCTGAAATGTTCCAAGCTTTGAAGGTTTTTTTTGGAAATCATCAACAGGTCAAGAAATATTTTCAAAATATAGCATAAAGTGGAAGAATGCACTAGACCAAAAGGGGAAGAGTTGACAGACATCAAAGATCACAGATCAATTTCTCTACTAAACAGGGAGGGCAAACATACTTTTAAATTCTGTCCCAAAGGTTCCAGCATTTATCTCTGTAAAAAATTACTTAAGTAGCTCAGTACAAAACACAAGACTGCCTGGAGTCTAAGGATTTCTTATAACACATGAATGTGAGAGAAAAATTTATTCATTAAGCAAAAGCAGGAAGAAGTAATTTAGCTGCAACTTCGCTTGATCTGCCCAATGTGTGTTTTCATCTCTCTTGCTTTAATAAAGATTACACTAAGCAAATATCATATTCCTAAAAAGATTCAGTCAAAAAACTGGCAGGAATTTCAGCTTTCTCTGTGTGTTCATTTTTGGAAAAGAGAGATCCTGAAGGGACTCAGAATACAATATTTAAAGGGAAAATCTCAGTCTAAAGACTTTCATAAATCTCAAACAAAAAAATAGACAACAAGGAGAGAATGGATGTAATAGTTCCACAAAGGAAACAGAAAGCTGAACAGACAATAAAGCAAAAATCCTTCAATAAAAACAATGACTATACAAGAACTTGGAAGCAAACATAACAGAAACATGCTTTATCTAGTACATAATTATATAAAAATCTTTATAAGGGATGGCTGTTGGACCTGAGCTGTTTCTTGCAATGAGAAAACTTTCACTGAGTTCTGTGACATAGAATTAGGCCATAGGTTTGGAAATGATTTAGTGTTTATTCTAGTAATAGTAAAAAAGAAAATGGCATTTTCAATTTAAATTAGCTCAGGTTCTCTTAGATATTAACTAGTTGAATGTCTCATGTGGTCAAGCAGGTGCTAATGGCAATGCCAGCAGTGCCAAGCACAGCTCAACCCAGAAACTAGAGTAGAACAAGTACCTGCTTGCATTAGAAGCATAAGGGGAAAGTGGTTGGAAGCATCATTGTTCTCCTAGTTGGCATATGTTTTACCGCAGAGTCCATTCCAAAAATGATTGAAGTAATTGGCACCAGAGGGAAAAGAGAAGGGAGGTCAGATTAAGGCTGCCCAAATTAGTAGGAAAAAAAAAAAATCATCAGATTGCTAGAGGTAGGAGCAGTAAGGCTGCTTACAAGCAAAAAGAATGGTTATAATTGCCAGGAAAACATTCAAGAGAGATGAAGGGCTTACTCTTTTGAAAAGGTCATTCAAGACTGGTAGTCTTGGGGTTTGCCTTTTCCTAATTCAACAGGACTGTTTCAGGGGCACTGGGACAGCATCAGATGAAAAATAGGTAGCAATGAATAGCAAGTGAGGAACATTAACGAGACTGTTGACTAAAATTGAAGAACTTTCTGAGATAATATTAATCTTGGTAAAGGCAGAAAACAGTTCTTTACTGAAAAGCTTTTCAAGTCTACAAAATATTATCTGACCCTTAAGACAAAATCCAGTATAAGAAGCCACATAACTATATAAAATATGCAAGTATATAAAAGCCTACAAAAACCTAGAAATACATAAAATGCTACGGCAACAAGACCACATTTAAACACCTCAAACACAACTCTTTCTTATTTGCAAAAGGGAAGAAAAGTAAATGTAATGTTAGTTAGGAATGTGACATTGGATATCTGACACATGACAATAGAGTGGATGAAGTACTTTTAAGACCATACACTCTGAGGAACAGTCATATGTGTATAAGAAGGTGAAAGACTTCACATTTGTCCAGGTGTCATTGGCACTAGTGATTTTCAGTGTATGTCATCCAAAGTGAATTATGAAAGTTCAGTGAATTTATTTAGCTCTTATTAAGAATAAATGAGCTACCCAGGATTTTGAGAAAGGTTTAGTGTGTGAAAAGTGCACTTTTGTTCTGGAAGAGAGCAAGGGATTACTTTTAAGCTGATGCATATTTAGATGTGAATCACACATGAGTGAACTGATTTTTTTGCCTATAAAACTAAGTAGTCTATCCACGAGAAAGTAGAAAAGCAAAATACTAAACAATGAAATCATCAGCTGTGTGAAAAAGTACACAGTTGCTGACTGCATGGTTTCAAGTTCCATGAGAAAGGTGTTTCACATCAGAAAATCCTCAAAAGATTGAAGATAAAGCTCTGGGAACCAAAGGTAAAGCTGAGATAGAGAAGCCAGAGGAAAATGAAAAGGTAAAAATTGAAAGAATTTCAGGGGTTTGAAAACAATCACTAAGAAGATTAATGAAAAGTATTTTTCACATTTGTTGTCTGTACATCTATTGAAGTCTATGTTTCTGATTTTCTGTGTATGGATCTCATCTTAAGCTCACTGAAGACACCCTGAAAAATCCATGTCACTCCACAGAGACTTGGAAAATGATCTTTTGGTAGCTAACAAGCACTGTCCATAACCACACAAGTATTTATGACTATCTTTCATACCTGGAAGAAAGCAGAGGTTGCTAAGGTGTAACACTTCAGAGGTCTAACCAGATTTCCACAACACCTGTCTTTCTCCTGACTACTGTTCTCTAAAAAGCTTCTTGTTTTGGATGATTTAGTCCTCTGTTTCTGCAGAGCTTGCTATAAACTTGTCATGAGGCTGTAAAAAATATTCATTTCAAAGCACAAATAGAAAGAATAAACCTCCTCTGTACTCTGAGTAAGTCCCATGTGCATATCTAGATACTTATTGCAATAAATCGGGCATTACCTTACGTAGACGAAATGAGAGAGAGGCAAGAGATAAAAATACTATGGACTGCACCTGGGTTTGTGACAAGGGACACAGTCAAAATGTACAAATGAGAAAGACTGGCAGATACCTCCGCAGTCAAATGTATTACTGGTATTTCTAAAAACAAATAAGGGTGATCTTAAATGTTTTGATTAAGCCTGCTTCTTGCATTATCTTTTGAGACAGCTCCCAGAGACATGTAATTCATGTTAACTTTTTTGCAGATTTCTAGTCCACCATGATCTGAGTAAAATCTTAATTGTAGGACAACAAAAAACCAGAAAAAGTAGAAAAAGTAAAAAACATTAAAAAAATTTACATTAAGATCTCATTTTTATTTAAGTTATCTGCTTTTTACTAGCTGCTCATGGTACATACATCTGAAATAAGCAGCACCAAAAATGTGGGAAAAAAAAGGAAAAAGAAAAAAATGAAGAAATATTCCATTTATACTGATACAGCTGGGAAATGTGCAGTCTAATCTTGAAAATTTTCTCCACTGTTCTCCTCCTTTATCTGATAAAGAGATAGGAAGACAGGGAAAATTTTTTATGAATTCTCAAGCTGCATGGAATTATTTTAAATTCATGTACAAATGGGGACTTTCCCAATCAACATTATTTCTCTTTTTAAATATTTTACTGATCATTTAAAAATGCATATCCTTAACCTTACTTTCATAATAATTTTATTTGTCATAATGGTTCATGTCTAATTTTCTAAAAAGGTTTGAGTAGTTCTTTTTGATTTTAAAATATGCATTTTCACCCACAGAGATTTATGCTTGAAAAACCTAAGTAAGAGATGACCTTGGTAAGTAGAACACTGAATTGGGAACTTCAGTGTTTTTCTTTGAGCTCAGCTAAGAGTGCTCAGAATAAACTAGAATTACTGACACAACTTATCTGTCTTTGCATTGTTCAGGGCAAAATCCAATTAATGACAGCTAGTGATGCTTTCATGATATGGGGAAATGGGTGTAATGTGAAAAATCAAGGGAAATGGACATGTAGAAATCATTTATATTACTTGGCAAAAGACATTTCACCGGCTGGGGCAATCCAAATGCAGCTGCTCAAGACAAATTCTACATTCCATTCCTCAAGGCAGATTTTAGTGAGTAATTGAAGTGAACAGAGTTCTCTGAGACAATTAGGGTTTTTCAGTATTTCCAAAATGGAGGATGGAGCAAAACAGCAGAAATTTAGCATTTCTGTTCACACCCTTAAAACTCTTTCAGGTTCTCCTGCTCTCACCACTCAAGAGTAAGAAATCTTTTATGGCTGTTTTGTTGTCAATCACACCTCTAATCATGTATAGGAAGTGCCATTCATAGTTTTAAAGACAAAAAGTTGTGACATGACTCTGGGTCCCTTGGATCTTGCCTGGAACAAACTCCAAATAAATACGTCCAAGGCAGTGGTGAGTTGGAGAAAAGTTTCTATACAACCTGTTAGACCAGGATCATTTTCCTCTAAAAATCTATGAAGCTACAAAGGTATACTGAAGGAGGTAAACAGTTCCTAGTAAATCCACAGAGATTCAGTAAGGAATTGCGTACACATATTTAGTAATCTCAAAAGGTGCACTCTTAAGAAGAAGGAAATACTTTTGCATCCCTGGGCTTATAACTCAATCTATTGCAGATATCCTTAGAAATCCAACCACAGGGCCTAGCAGATCAGGTCACTGTGGAGAAAATTCACCTTAGATAGGAAAAATTATTTTTGGAAAATCTACAAATATTTTTTTTTTATTACATATTTTATCATCTAGTTTTATAAAAGCAGGATACAAGTAATTAAGAGTGAAATAATTTAACATTGTTGCATGAAAATCTTACTGTTACTGTGTCTCCTCTATAATAGGACAATGTTCTGGTCTGTGAGGCTTTCTTATTACTGCAGAACTGTCAAAAGAATTTAATACCTATTTATGCATCTAACTGAAACAGTTCATTTCTCAAGAGCATGTGTTCAACAGATCATTCTTCTCAGTGGGACACTCTTAGAGTTAAATATGTTAGAATATCTCTCTGGTTCATTTATGTGTTTAAATGGAAATTAAATTTTTGGACCATCTGTCTTCCCCTATTGGTATCAAACTAGAAGTTGCTGAGTTGGTGATTGTTTTTGACAATCTGTCTTTTAAACTTTAATAGCAAAGACCATTCAATGTTATTTCACAAAAATAATAAGTGCAAAGTTTCTAACATGATTTAGGCAAGAATTAGGTATTCAAACCATATTTACATATTTAAAATTCAGAATGCTTATTATGACCTTATCAGACTTGAGACATCTGATTCATTCTGATAAAACCTATTCTATCAATTATAGCAATTAAAAATATTAGGTTTTTTCTCCCTAACATAAATATAGACCAGTCTTTGCTTTTACTGGATATTGTGTGCTAATATGATTAAATAAATACAGAAGGATTGAATTCTCTAAGACAGTTTATATATTTCAGAAAAATGCAGTAATTTCTTTCAACTTCAGAAATATGGATTACAAAGTTGTAAGTGTTTTTTCATTGACTTCATGAATTTCAAGGAAATTCTGAATTTCCAGACTGGTACATTATGAAAACTGGGAATCTTTCTCAAAATTCAGGAATCCATTCCAAAACAGTCAATTGCTAATAGTAATAACATACCGCAAAAAGACTAAGCTGAGTTATGCTCCACTTAGTTCAGGACAAGCACTTGAACCCTTGTTTCCCAGTTTCTAGGGGAGGTTTCTAATCAGTTGTCTGCAGGAAGTATCACTAAATTATTTACCCTTTATACTCTTTTTTTTTTCATCTCCTTGCCTCAACCATAAAGAACTTAAAAGTTTTACCAATTCTCAGATCCCAACAATTAGTCAAATCAAGTCTGTGGTTGTGCTTCCAAGCTTATACTCAACAAGAGAGAGTGATGTTTGTAGAGCTGTTATGGGTTCACCTAGGTGGGCCTAAATTTAAGTTTTAAAGTTCAGACTAGGCCTGGAATTGTCAGGTGACTTGAGCT
>JAOXXN010000446.1:94824809-94837986 GCA_026770055.1 Myrmophylax atrothorax
TTTCTGTATAAATATGTATAGTTAGTTTCAGCATAAACCTAGCTTGGAGTTTTTTCCTCTCTCCCTCTTTTTCTCTTGGCTGGTTGGGGAGGAGGAACACTTTTTCTCTGTTCTTGGGCAGTTGGCATTTTGCCAGCTCAACCCAAGACAAGAGCATAGCAGCTTCTTGTTAACTCTGAGTTCGGTGGTAGAAGGCAAGATGTTATTTTCAGTCCTTTCTGCCTTTTGGCATATCTGAATGGAAAGAGTTCTTATTGCTCAAAGATCACAACACTATGCAACATTTTGGGATGCTACAGGGAGCCACTTGGAAAACTGAAAAAGTACAGAATATAGATGTTTGCCTCTTTAGATGGTTATCTCAGAGACGGTACAATTTGTTCTTTCTATGCTTAATATCTACCCATTTAAAAGAATGCATTTTTTTCTTTTATACCATTTGCTTATCAGCAACTAAAGAACATGAGGCTATTAAACTGCTTTATTCTTGTAAGGCTCCTCAAATATAACATCATGATCTATAATACTATCAGTATTTTAAAATGCCATCAAAAGCACTTAAAAGTTTACTTTGTCAATAGCATGTAGATAAATGTTTTTTTTGCTGGCTTAATGATTAAAAAACTTTCTGTATTTGTATCACATTTTTAATACCATTAATTTTTCATGAATGATTGATTTTAATGGACACTTTCAAATTGCTTTTTCTAGTACTGAATGAGGTTGCCCTTTTCTATCAGACATTCACAGCTCAATAAGGTCATAATAACCTGTTGACAGCAAAAAGCATGAGCATCTGCAAGGAGCAGTAAACAAGAGAGTGAATGGCTTCTACTTTTGAGTTCTGGGAATACTCTGATACATTTGGATACAACACTCCTGTGAATTAGTCTTGCTAGCCTCACTGATGATGTACAAATCAGATTTAAAAATATTTCATATAATTTTCTCCTGTTTGTTTTTGTTACAACACTCACCTCAAATGTCATCTAAGAAAATGAAAAGATTGTGCATTGTGTAAATATATGCCAGAGTTTCAAAGTTGTTTTGGGAAGAAAGGACCCCATACACTCCAAGTGAGATTTTAATGAGCAATAAGTTAAGTTAGAAACATAATTTCCACTGAAATTGTGTGTTTAGTGAGCTGGACAATTACTAATCTAAAGTTCAAGCATACAGTCCAAGTTATATCTTTAAGTCCTGTAAGATTTGGTGATAATAGTGATTAATCAAGAAGTGTTGAGTCACCATCCTTGAAGGTATTTTAAAGATGTGAGGATGCAGTTCTTAGGGATATGTTTAGTGGTCGACTTGACAGTGCTGGGATTATGATTGGACATAGGTGATCTTAAACATTTTTTCCAACCTAAAAGACTTTATGATACTATGATCTCACAGGAAATCACTTTTAAAATTGACTGCACTATGGCAGAGTTTTAGTATGAAGATATTCTCTCAGTAAAAACAGACTTGCGTTTAACTTCACTTTGGATTTTATGTAATAGAGCCAGATTTCCCTTCTGTATAAAGTGCTCTAATCAACAGGTCATTAGCAGAAAACACTACCCCTTTGCCTCTTCATTGAAATGGAAGCCTCCTTGGGCAGTTTCCTTTGTACTGAGTGCACTGCTACCCACATACTTTAACTGTGGTCAGACTGACAGCTATGTTCTGAATGTCATTGGAAGTTAGGAAGAAACCAGGCACCAAGCAGCCCATGCTCTTCTGAAGACTCCCATAATTATGCCTCTGTGTAAGTCTTAGATCAAAGGGAGGGAATTATATTAATGCAGTATCTCCAGTGTGTTAAAGCCCATCAAGCACAATCTTTCTGAATTTATTTCTTAGTCTAAGCCATCTAACTTTCTCTTAAATCCTACTTTAAAAGCCTAACTGCCATTTCTACAATCAAGTACATACTCACCCACACTGATCAATTTCTGAAACAGTTCATGTATGTAATAAAGGAAGTTATAGAGCCATTAAATACTGAAGGTTAATTAGGAAAACTGTGATGGAAATAACAGTCTGCCAAAGTATGAAGAAAGAGATAATGATGAAATCAGGTTCACTTCAATCTTCAAACTTCAGCGCTTATAGAATCCTTTGTCACCTTTTTTCCCCTCTCAGCTTAAGTATAGATATTCTTCTTTCAAAATGTCAAGAAACATCCTAAACTTTATGATAGATATACTTGTCCCTTTTTATCTGATGAAAATTAATATTTATGAAATATTGAAGCCTGAGATTTTTCTTATATGATGACATTGTATGCAATTGCTCTACCTGTGTAAGCCATTACAAAGGATTGAGATGGAGACAAGAAAATACATTCACATGCTGAGCAGTTTAAGGAGTCCCTTAGTAATCATTTGGTATGAATATGATTTTCATTTCATATTTAAAATTCTATGAACAGCAATAAAAATATAAAAACTGTAACACGCTAAGGATAACATAACAAATATTTAGATGAAAATTTCTAGATATTTATGATAATATTGTCATTCCTTCCCACAGAGAAAAGGTCTCTCTATATATTTTAGCCAATAAGAGATTCAAACTTTCAATAAGAACTGTATACTGTATATTACTGAAGTTTAAAATTCAAATACCAATAGAGCTGTGGGTGTTTATTATGAAGCCTTCAAAGCCTTCAAATTCTGCAAAACATGATCCCCTGAAAAACTGTTCAAAGGTGCCTCCTTCAAAACAATGTAGCTTAGAAAAAGTTCACATCATGCTTCCTTCTACAGAACTATAAAGTCAAAAGGACCCTTTCACTCATTTAACCCTCACACAAACATACATTTCAGAAAATTTTTCTCTCAACTTTTTAGAACTTGCTAGAAATCAAATAGATGCAAGAAAACCTAAAGCTACTAGATGAAAAGGAAGAATAAAAAATATTATTTATGTAAATGTATCTAACTGTAGGACTAGCTAATGCTGCCAGATGAATTTAGTCCTTGTGTTATGGAAGGAATATTATCTTTCTGATTCTCTAAATATTTCACTGGTCTCCTTTGATCAATAAAGAGGTGAACAATTTTGACAGAAATGGTTGAGGATACATGTTATAATTTGTATAGGTGTAGCTTAATAATGCATATTTAAAAAAACAACACTTTTTTGAGGTAGAGAATATACATAAGTTTAAAAGATTGTTCACAGCTGCAAAAGAAAAATGAAATTTGGATAAAATCTATAGTTTTAAATTATATTGTATAGGGCTTTTAGTCTGATGAAGAATTCATTCAGGTTTTCCTATTTCAGAAAATTTTTCTATATTTCACTAAGTTCAAATACACCCTACTGGGAAAGGCATAATGCTTGGTATAGATATACTTGGTATAGATTTGTGTGCATGCTGATGTTAGGTGCAGGTGGATACCTTCAAATAGAATGGACTATGACAGATTCCTCCCTGCTCTTCTCTAACTTTTCAGATAATTTGCAAGAAATAATTATCTTGGAAACCTCTTCTTCTATTTGATTTTTTTCAAAATTATCTGAATGCTTAAAAACTTGTTCTAAGGGCAATAACACCTAAAGGTTAGCCTACAAGAGCATAAAGACTTCCATAACTACTTACATAAGTACGTAAGTCTCCTTTCCTTGTGAAAATAAGCTAAACAAATAAGCAAATATATACTTCCTAGTATAGATGAAAAAAGGTGTTGGTCAGTTTACAAACCACAGTGTGAATTATGTATGAGGTAAGAAACTGGAAAAACAATGCAGTCTGAGCTCTGTATCCGTATTAAAGGGCTCTATTTAATTCTGCCAACATCAATGGACTTCTGGCCATTTCCTCCAGTAAATCTAATCTACTGACAGCTAATGGAAAGTCTTCTTTCTCCAAAGTGGTAGGGACTAGTGTATTTAGGGAAGCTCTATTTCCCATGGCACAAGTAGTATGAGATCAGCAGACAGCTCTGATGGCTTTGTAGCAGCACACATTCTTTTCAGTAAGAGGTTGGCTTTTCTCTAACTCTATCATATTATTTCCTTTGTATCCCCCAGTACTGATGGCTAAAAGTTGAAATTCTAGTAATAACTGTAGCTGGAAATAGTAGGCAACAATATTCAAAGGTTATTTTTATAATATCTGGAGATCCAAAATAGCCAAAGTTAAGGCATCATTTTTTTTCTGCTTTGCAGTTATCAAATAATTACTTTATGGAAACGAATTTAAAGTGATATAATCTTTTTATGTAGCTGTTAGGTAGAAAGACTGGTGTCATCCATAAAACAGGCAGGGAGGTTCTGCTCTACAGAAATGTAGCAGTGGAGGACAAATACAAAGATCAAATGTGAAATTAATGAAACAGAGATGAGATTTACATAAGTGTATGCATTACCTTTCAGAACAATTAATGATTAAAACCAGAAAAATTAATATATGTGCTTTGAGTGAGTTCCAGAATTCTCTTTTCTATAAACAATTATTTGAAAAGCACAACACTGAGGAACTTAGAGCTTTATAGCTCACAGTATTATGACATTCACAGACTGTACCTGTATTGCTGGTTTTATAAGAATTTTACTCCATTAAGATTTCCCCTTCTCTGAAGTGCTCAGGATTTAGGTACTAAAGGTTTTGATCCTAGTGCAATATGTATGCACACAGCTGCTAAACTTGGCCTTCAAAATCTGCTTAAAGCTTCTGGGTTTTCTTTAGTGAAAAGAAATTCATAGAATAGTCTAGGTTACAAAGGACCACAAAGATCATTGAGTCCAACCATTTACCCATCATTGCCAAGTCTACTGCTAAACCACTACTCTAAGTGCCACATCTACACATCTTTTAAATACCTCCAAGGATGGTGAAGTACTCCCTAGGCAGCCTGTTTCAGTGCTTGACAACTCTTATTGTGAAGAATTTTTTTCTAATACACAACCTAAAACTCCCCTGGCACAACTTGAGGCTACTTCCACTTGTTCTATTCCTTGCTGCCTGGGAGAACAGACTGACTCCCACCTGGCTACATTCTCTTTTCAGGTAGTTATAGAGAGCAATAAGGTCCCCTCCCTGAGCCTCCTTTTCTCAGGGCTAAACAACCCTAGCTCCCTCAGCTGCTCCTTGTAAGACTTGTGCTCCAGATCTTTCACCATTGCCCTTCTCTGGACACACTGCAGCACATCAACGTCTTCTTTGTAGTGAGGGGCCCAAAAATGAGCACAGGAGTCAGCGTGTGGCCTCACCAGTGGAATACGATGGAGACAGTCATTGCCCTAGACCTGATGCCACACTATTGCGGATACAGTCCAGGATACCATTGGCCTTCTTGGCCACCTGGACACACTGCTGGCTCATGTCCAGCTGTGGTTGACCAGCACCTACAGGTCATTTTGAGAGGGGCAGCTTTCCAGTGCAGGACCCAGCATTTGACCTTGTTGAACCTCACACAATGGGCTTTGGTTCATTGATCCAGCCTGTCCAGATCCCTTCCTACCCTCCAGCAGATCAACACTATCACCCAACATGGTATCACCTGCAAACTGACTGAAGTGCACTTTATCCCCTTTCCCAGATTGTCAATAAAGATATTAAATATAACTGACTGCAATACTGAGCCCTGGGGAACTCCACTACTGACAGGCCACCATCTGGGTGTTGCAGCATTAACCACCACTCTCTGCACCAGACCATCCAGCCAGTTTTTTTATCTGGTGAACAATACACCTGTGCAAGCCTTAAGAAGCCAGTTTCTCCAGCAGAATGCTGTGGGATGCTGTCAAAAGCTTTACTGAAGGATCCATAATCTTTCTGTCATTCACTAAGTGGGTCATCTTGCCATAGAAGCAGACCAGGCTAGTCAGGCAGGACCAGCCCTTTATAAACACATATTGGCTGGGCCTGATCCCCTGGTTGTCCTGTACATTCCATGTGATGGCATTCATGATTATCTGCTCCTAAACATGTCCCAACACCCAGGACAGGACAACACCCTTGTTGTTCCCTGGATCCTCCTTTCAGCTCTTCTTGTAGATGGGTGTCACATTTGCTAACTTTTAGTAAACCTCTCTGCTTAGCCAGGACTGCCAAAAAATGATGGGCAGTGGCTTGATGAGCACCTAGACCCGCTCCCTCAGTACCTTTGGGTGGATTCTATTGAGTCCCATGGACTTACAGAACATAGGTCACAGAATATCTACAACTTCCTTGTGAGAGGAAGAGGAGGGGCAGGCACTGATCTGTTCTCTGTGGTGACCAGTGACTTGAGGGAATGGCCTGAAGTTGTGGGAGGAGAGATTTAGGTTGGATATTAGAAAATGGTTCTTCACCCAGAGTTTGTTTGGGCTCTGGAACAGGCTCCCCAGGGAAGTGGTCACAGCATCAAGCCTGCCAGAGTTCCAGAAGTGTTTGAACAATACTCTCAAGCATGTGGTGTGACTCCTGAGGATGGTCCTGTGCAGTGCTAATGTAAACAATCTTCTGCAGAGAGAAAGGACTTCACCCGACAAACCTATGAGTTTTACAGTGAAGACCCTTTATTACACACAGCACACGGTTTATATAGGGTTGAAACTACATACTATTGGCTAAAATGAGTCTCACACCATCAGGCCAGAACCTTTAATTGGTTAAAAACCATATCTCACAAGTCCAATGTTTATATTATCTCATTCTCTATGTTTTCAGGTACATCTCTGGAGTTCAGTGAGAAAGTCAAGGCGTTCTCATGAGAAAACCTCTAGGGAGTTGTTGAAAGCTCCTAGGGAGTGATTTTTGCCTAACGAACAACAGCAGGTGTGCCCTTGTTGCCTGTTAGCTGATATCTGTTCCAATCTCACGGAGTTGGTGCAGGTTGGATTGCTCACAAACCCATTTTCTAAAAGAAACCTCTCAACACAGCGCTAAGGGTTAGACTTAATGATCCCTGTGGGTCCCTTAAAACACAGCATATTCTGTGATTCTGTGAATATTCTAGCTGGAAGGGACCCACCAGGATCATCGAGTCCAACTCTTAAGTGAATGGCCTATACAAGGATCAAACCCCCAACCTTGTCATTATTAGCACCATACTCTAACCAACTGAGCTATGTTGTATGGGTCTAAGTGGTGTAGCAAGTCACTGACCCTTCCCTCCTGGATTTTGGGAGATTCATTCTACTCCCCATCCTTGTCTTCCAGCTCAAGGGGCTGGTATTTTGTACCTTGGCCTACTGAGGTAAGTAAGGCATTAAATACCTCAGCCTTTTCCTCATTCTTTGTTGTAATGTTTTTCCTCACATGCAGTAAAGAGTGGAGATTCTCCTTAGCCCTCTTTTTGTTGCTGATATATTTATATGAACATTTTTGTTGTATTTTACAGCAGTAGTCAGATTAAGTTCTAGCTGAGCTTTGGTCCTTTTAATTTTCTCCCTGTGTAACCTCATGACATCCTTGTAGTCCTCTCGAGTTTCCTGCCCCTTCTTCCAAAGTGCTTAAAGTCTCCTTTTTCTCTTGAGTTCCAGTCAAAACTCTCCTTTTAGCAAAGCCAGTCTTCCTCCTTGATGGCTCATTTTTAATATGTGGGGATCATCAGCTCCTACATCTTTAAGATTTCCTTCTTGAAGCATGTCCAGTCTTCCTGGACTCCTTTGCCCCTCTGGTCTGTCCCCCAAGGGACACTGCCAACCAATCTCCTAAACAGGCCTGTCCCAGGGATGGCAGGGTGCAATTCCAGTAATCTGTCTCTCTGTCCCACTCTCCTTGATAATCCTCAACCTCCTGCAGCTGTCTCTAAGCAGAGGAGTTCTTCTACCTGGATGTACCTCTGACAGGATTTCCCACTGCTGCTCTCCAAACTGGTGTCAGAACAGGGCACACCCTGCAGCTGACACTGGGGTGGCAGTGTGTTTCCCTCAGAACTCTGTTGGGGCAGATGTGTCAGTCCTAGTGGATGCAGAACTTACAGAGGCTCTGCCTTGCTGCTGGGTGGATACGATTGCTCCCCGGTTCAGCTGGCAGGGCTTCAGTACCTTTCCAGCCCTCCCTTCTGGGTCATCTCATGTTCTGTTTGTGCTGTATAAACTGCCATCCCCACACCCTGTTTGGCAGCCCTGTCAGTGGCACTCCTGGTGGCTAGTGGTCCCTAAGGGCTTCTTCTATGCATATGGGGTCTTGGCCACCATCATTGATGGTCCAGGTCCTGTCAGCCACAGTCGTGTGAGCTGCAGGCTCCTGGCAGCTCCCTCAGCTCTCCTGAGCTTCTTCCAGTGTGGGAAAATCCCCAGTGCACCCTGCTGTAGCACTCTGCTGTTGATAATGCCAGAACCAGAGCCGCTCTTCTCTGAAACTGATTATTGTATCTTTTGGTGTTATATTTCAACAGTCTTGTTCTAGATATCCTTCACCCACCTGGGAGATAGATATTTTTGTAACATTATCCTTTCTTTCTTCTCTTGTAGAGGTTCATGTAAAACCTTTCTAAAAATAGCTTCTGATATAATAATAAAGGGAAAAAATCAACTCAATATCTATCTGTATAATTGATAACTTTAAACACATGTAAATAATAGCCAATATCCGGACCTTATTACTTACAAAGAACTAATTAAAAAAAAACTCAGGCTGATTAATATGATCATAATTTGTCACAGCAGAACTAGGTTGGTAGAGAAACCAATGACACTGGCTGATAGTTTTACTTATGAGACTGTATCTGATTCCTAATGTACAAGTTATAAGCAACTTGAGATCAAAAGTTATTTTATAAAATTGCCTTACCTCAGAGCTATCTAGCAATATTCCCTGTGGTAAAGATCAAGAGGATCCCATGAAGTGTCTACTTTCTCCAGTGTTGTTTCGAGTCTGTGATGAGGAGTCAGTCACAGGTGTCAAACCCCAACTCTATTCAGCATTTTAAGAGATACTTTTCCAAAAACCTACCTTTAGGCATCTGGTTAATCGTGTTCCTAAACTCTTTACAGAATAAGAATACATAATCAGTACTTGCTCTTAAGCTGCAAGAAATTAATTTGTTTACACTCTTCCTTGCTGCCTCTCAGGTTTGTGGGAGGTCAGCTTCTCTTTCCTGAGCCTTACTTGCTTAAATCTAGATTAAGAAAAACAATTGGCAGAGTTCAGGTTCCAAATCTATAAACTTCATGATCTGCTAAGCTGTAAGTAACTTAGGCACAACTGGAGAAAGGTCTTACATGTGACAGATTGTCCTCCTCATGTGCTCATTTCCACAGGCCACAGGGAATTCTGTCTGCCACCTCCAAAGAGGAAGAATTTGTAATAAGAAATCTGTAAGGGATCTTGCAGGTGAATATGATCTGATGGGTTTTGTTTTTCAGACAACCCTTTAAAAAAAATGAAGTCACATAAAATAGAACATGCCTCTGCAGCTCCATCAGCAAACCATACTTCTGATGCTACACTGAGAACTAGTCTGCATTCTTGCTACCAATAATGTTTTAAAATGTGATGGAGGAGCTACAACAGTCTGTTTTGCAGATAAGAACAGATAAAAGGGAGCTTGCTCCTCTATTATTCTTATCTGATCCAAGAATTGTGCTGGCACATTTGAAAGGACGTGAAATATTTTTCTGAACAGGAATTAATTTTTCCAATTGGCAAACATTTTTCTTGTTATTCCCTATGAATTCTTTTAAATGTTTTTTTCATGTGTTTGCAAAGTTCCTTTTTGCTTGTTTACTTTTCAAGTTCTCATCTTTAAGAGTGAGTTTTCCCAGCATTCTCACTAGAGGAAAGATAGTCATTATAATTGTTTTATTACTGCGAGTTTGCACAAAACAGCTCTGCTCTGGGAATAACCAGGGTCTAAGTTCAGTTCAGCTGACAGCATAAGGGCTACACCAGCTTTATGGGTGAGTAAGGCAGAGATGTGCTAGTCTAATTAATCTTAAAAGCAAATGTGTAAGCTGCACAATTAGCCCCTGGGTGATTATGCAGCAAAAGGTAAATGCCATAAGAACTTTACTAGCACAAAGTTAGCTGCCGAAGGACTGTATGCTCTGCTAGATTTAACAGCAGCTGAGCAGGATCTTGTGAATGAATGTGACTGAGTACCAGAAGTAAGCAGCCAAAGGAGTGCCTGAGTCCCACTTATAACTGTGGGCCAAAGCCTCTTTACTTGCTGTTTGATTTCCCAGTAAAAGATTTTATTATTATGTCCTTTTTGTTTCAGATTCGAAAGAGCCAAAACCGAAATGCAGACAGAGCTGATACCTTGGAGGTGTTGAGGAGGAGAAAGGAAGGAAGGAAGGAAAGCAGGCAGGCAGGAAAGAAGGAAGACAGAAAGGAAGGCAGGAAGGCAGGAAGGCAGGAAGGAAGGAAGGAAGGAAGGAAGGAAGGAAGGAAGGAAGGAAGGAAGGAAGGAAGGAAGGAAGGAAGGAAGGAAGGACGGAGAAAATATTTTCAGCTCTGCTTTAGCACTAAGATCATCTGTGCTTGTGTTTTTCCATTCTGGAAAAGGAGAGTGATGCTACCAGAGATACATGCTTTCTTTCAGGAGAGATTTTGCTGGTAATAACTAAGGGATCACCTTTTGTTGCATTAGGAGCCCCCATCATTCTGCAGATCATGTTTTCAAAGGAAATAGCAGTTTATCAATGAACCTTCTGTAACTCAAATCTACTCAGTCAAATAACATCTATGTTTGAACTTTCATACTATTTTAACAGTATAAAATATTTATCTCTCCATTTATTATAAGGCTTTTAGTTCTCAGAAAAGTCTGAATTAAATCCATCTGATTCATTGTGTGCCTGTGTGAGAGAGAGATATTGAGAAAGAGCTCAAATAAGTTTAACTTGAGGTTTCATTTTTAATGTACTCATCTGAGAATAAGAAGAAAAAAGTGTCTTTACACCACATACTGCAGGTAGTACTGGGAAAACAGATCCTGAGGAAAAAAAATCTTAAATGTTCATGAAGTTTTATCAATCCTACTTCCTGAAAAAATAAAAAGAACCCCACAGTTTCAGCTTGCTACCCAAACAATCTCATGTTTGTCCATGATGGGCCAGGATTTTTACCTACATTTCTGAACCAGTGGCTATACAGCTAAGTGAAAAATTGCCCAGATCAGGCACTGGGACCTTATTGCCTATGACAATTAATTATTAGAAAGGTACCTAGTGCCTGCACCACCTGCTTGGCTCCACAGTAGCACTTACAAACCACTCCTCAGAGTTGGCCAGATACAGGGACCACTGACAGTGAAACAACCCTGCATGCAGCTATCATGTTTAGAAACTGAGAGAGCTTAAAAGTATGGAAGAGGCCGGAAAACCCTTTTTGGCCTGACTAGGCATCACTGCATTGATGGAATCCCTGCATAGGGGCAGGGATTCCATGTGTCCGTTGTGGCAATTCCTTCCTTCGTTTTTGCCTCTTGATAATTTGTTTGATGTCAAACGCTAAAAAGGTGCTCTCATTAATCATTGAAAGAGACAGAAGACAAACCCCAACAAGTGCATTACTGGACAGGAAGGAAAAGATATGATATACAGTCTTGAGCCATGCAAGAAGGGTAAAGAGATTGATTGCTGATCCACAGCTACAGTACTTATTATGGAAGGGGTTCTTTGGAACCTTCTTTTACATACTGCTAGGGAAAATATGTTAAAGAAAATAGCATACTCTTTTCCTGCATCTCAAAAGTCTACAGATTTTAAGTCATATTTTCCTCATTGAGACCCTGGTGAAATATATGGCTGCAATTCCATCTGTAAGAGTAAATTAATTCTAAATCCTAAATTAAAAGAATGCTTCTAGATTTACAAAAAAATGGTCTCAAATGGCAGTAGACCATCATGTTTAGGCAACAGAACAGTTTCAATTAAAAGATTAATTTCACCTGAATGTATTTGAGTATAAATTGTGTGGCTGAGATGGTGGTTACACAGTCACTTTAATTTAAGACTGCTTTTCTACAGCTTTAAAGTGAGCAGTTATGGCTCCCACAAATGTTAAGTTTTGCAGTCATTGCAGAAGCCGAGTCAAAGAATATGACTGCATGAAACCCATCTTTGTAAAAAAAAAATCCATATCCATATCCAGTTTTATAACCAAACATTTACCAGCTCTCACTCCTATGACACCAAAAGAGATATGGAAATAAGCCCAGACAGTGGAGCAAGGTGGGTCCACACTTTTGACAACAACCTAAATTTATGTTCATTTAAAATGACTGCATAATCTTGTCTTTTTATAAAGCAGTCATCAAGATTCCCTCTGCAATCAAGGGTAAAGAGAAGGCAGTTCCAGAGGGTGATTCATCCCCTTTATTTTAGGAGAGAATGAATCACCCTCCGGAGTTGCCTGTCTTTCTCTACTGATTATGGATGGTCAAAATGTGATTTATACTACTTACTTTTTGATAACTACAGTGTGTGTACCCTATCCTTGGTAACCCTGAAAATGGAAACAGGGGGCATCTAAAAGATGGATTAAAAAGAAAACAAAGTACTCAGGAGGGTCTTATTTACTCTTTGACACCAATATTTACTGAAGTGAATACTTAAAACAAGGAGATTTTTTGTGTGTATCTGTTTGATACAAAAGTATTCATGTAGCATTTAACTGGAAAAAGAAAAGAGTGCAAAATATTTCTCCTTATTGTGTAAATTGTATTCGGAAGAACATAAAAGTTTTGCTGAGTTCAATACCTAAGGATAGGGAATGCATCAGAAAAGAAAGAGTAATATGTTTTACAGCAAATGAGAAAACATTATCTAAAGCAGAAAAAAAGGAGTTAAATTTCAGACTAAATGGGATGGAGGTCGTATGGTAGCATAATTTGCCCAGGATTTAATGTATTGTTATGTCAGAAAATGCTAATCACTATTATCAATCATAAGGTCAATCACAAACCTCATTAAAAATGACAAGCATGGGATTCACAATTCATTTAGGCAAGGTGGAGAAGAAATTAAAAATGTTTTGCTTGGGAGCAGCTGAGGCAGTGCAGGTTGTGGTGGTGCATCTGCCAACCTCCCTGCCACAGGCCATGTTATGATCTGACAAATGCTAATATCTCCTTAGACTCTTAACCCATGCTGGGTTGTACAGGCAAGGATGGTGGTAAACACAAAGGCTAGAAAATTATCTGATTAGCTGCAAATAGTTCTTTTCTTTTCCTTTCTTTCTTTCTTTCTTTCTTTCTTTCTTTCTTTCTTTCTTTCTTTCTTTCTTTCTTTCTTTCTTTCTTTC
>JAOXXN010000446.1:94842664-94888717 GCA_026770055.1 Myrmophylax atrothorax
TTTCCCAATAATTAAGACCTGCAGGACAAAGTGGTTCAATCACACCTCTCTAATTCCTTAAATATACACCATTTACATAATTCAAGGCTAAGATTGGATGGCGGTCCTTTCTGTATCTCATGGATCAGTGGCAGGGCTTCTTTAGTAAATTTTGGCTAAGCCTTCTCCTCCCATCTGCAACACACTTTCAACACTTTCACTGTGTCCAGAGCAGAAATCACTGATACTTAAGAAGTACACAGGTTGCCAAACTACCTCCTCTCTCCCAGTGCTATGATCTCTTTCCAGGGTGGTCTGCCTACTGAAGCGGACAACAATGTCAAGTTCTTGTTAAATTTTTTCTTCGCTATCTTCCTATGTAGCTGCCCTGAATGACAGCACAATTCCATTACTGTAAAAGCTACTTAAGATATGCTGTTGTGGACTGGGACAGTACTAGGGTGGGAAAACACATATGTTTTAAATTCTTCATTAAGAAAATCCTTTACACATATTATGAAATAAATATCCTAGAATAAATGAGCTTTGTATCCACTGTGTTTGCTTTTCATAGTGTAAAATACATAATGTTGAGTTGATGAGCTCTGTATCCATCACATCTTTTCAAGGAAAGGCAGAGAACTGCTCTTTCTTGAAGTGCAAAAGTGAAAAGGCAGGCATGCTGATTCCCTGTTTGGATCAAATAAGGACAAATAGTTCCAGAACTAGGGAACCCAGTATTAGATTAGGCATTATCTTGGAAATTTCAGTACCAGGATTCAATTTCCTGCTAGGCAGGTGTCTTCAGAATGCCTGGGTGAACATTCACAAGTCATTTAGTCATACAAATTCCATGGTATTTCAGTAAATTTATGCTAAGAGTATTCTTACACTGTGAGAATACATACATTAAAGGTTTTCAGATATTGGCTATTCAATGATAAAATATATGAACTGGAGAAATATGAGCAATGCGCACACACACTTGGCACAGCAGAATGTGCTTCTGTGTGGGGTTTTCTCCTTTCAGTTCTAAAATGGGCCTGATTTAGAGCTCAATAGGATTTAAAAGAAATTTGATTCCTTATGCTTTTTTTTAATCTAAAAATTGCATTTCTTCTTCCTGAGGATTCTGATATGTGAAAGTTTATTTGGGATCAAAAGCAGAACTACCATATTTCACTGAAAAAAATAGTTTGAGACAGAAGGTATTAATTTTTTTTTAATTGAAATAATGTATTTTAAATATTACTGAATTTAAGTATTCCATCCCCACTATTCTGCAGTTCTTTGTTCTATTGGAACTTCCCATCTGTTTTGCTACATTTAATTTTGAAGTCAATTTGTATTACTAGTCATGCTAGTTCATTCACATTTTTCACTTGTTATATGGAAAGCAAATAGAAGGGCAAAGGGATCTATTGCATTCACTGCATATGTCCTTTTCACCCCTTTTTGTATTTCCCTAGAAATAACAGCTTTCTTGACAGGGCAGTCTAGTACAGAAAATGCTTAGTGACATTGGGTTTTTATCTCTAGCCTCTCGGTTACAGCATCTTTTTAAAATGTTGTCTTTATTAGGTTTTTACACTGTTTATCACCATATTAAATGATGTCTACACACCATTCCTGCAGTACACTGAAGTGGAGTCACAATTTTGTGGACTGGGACTGGTGACAGTGAGGAGAATAAGAAAGGTAGAAATTCTAATAAAGCCTGTAATTTCTCAGACATTCTGCTCTGATATTCAATTAAAAGTGTTCTACTACTTCTATTTTTGTGATTTTTTTTTTTTGAGGAAAAGTAAGTGACTTGCCAGAAGTGTGACAGAAGATCAGTACCATGATTAAAAACAATCTGCAAGTCCTCTTAGTCAATGCCTCCCCCATATCTTTTTCCTTTGAAGTCTACTTTTCACATTAACAGCTGGTTTTATAGTTCCATTTGTTGCTTTTGGAAGACCCAATTAAATTACCAGTGCTGGATGCTTGCTTTTATTTTATCCATTTGTAATATGCACTTATGGCAAAGCACTGAAATTAGGGAAAGCAATTTTACTCCAATACTACTTGTCATAATTAAATCTGTACTACTAAAATGACATGAGGAAAAATGACATGGCCCAGGTCACATCACATCCATAATGCTAAAATCTCTTCATCCAAAATGGACAGATCCATTCACAGTTACTATGTGAAACAAGTTCCAGACCTTGTGCCCTAAAGAGTGTGTCATTTGTTCATTTAAAACAGAAGAGACTGAAGCAGCAGGACCTACATTAGGGCACAGCTCCTGGGGTGACAAAAGCGCAATTGAGGGAGACTTGAATTCAGGATGCTTTTCCAAACTCAGAAGACCAGAGATTTGACTGCAGTCTTTGACTTACCACATTTTGATCTACTTGCCATAATGAGATATCTTCTTGTGTGTAAGTCCTCAGATCTTTATTGTATGAGTCTAAATGTGACAGGAATGTTCTGGGAACACATGCTACGTCTCACCCAAAGGTGAGATGGTTGAGGAATATACTGCTCAGTAATGCTCTGTAACAGTCTCCAAGCAGTTTGGCCTTTAGAAATTTATTCACATGCCTGTGGTAGTTTTAGTTAAGCCTAGATGTAGGCCTTAATTTTAGTAGGCCCTGATAATGTTACGTAGATTAGGAGAAACAGGTGTCATCTGACTTAAGCAACCAAAGAAATATTTCATAGCAGATGACACAAACTGAGATATAAATACAGTAGAGTAGGAAGTGTTCTCTGAGTGACAAAGACTGAGAAGTGCACTGAACGGACATCTAAATACAAAAACCAGTGAGGCATGAAATGACAAAAGTATGAGGCATCTGAATTCCTGTGTTCAGTTTGTTTACTTCTATTTTGTGTCACGTTTTGTAGGTTGGGCGTTTTAAGGTTCTTTGAGGGGAAGGAAGGGTCAAGTACACTGAGTAAAAGGACAAAAAATAGCCTAACAAAAGTACATACTACAGCTTACTAGGGTAAAATTCAATGTGCATGTATGGAAAACATACAACAGTAAGGTAATTGTATTACACCTTCACTTAGTGTGATGTGACACACCTATTGTGAATAAAAGTCATGGAGAAGTAGCAAAAATTTAATATGCTTTACAGTGGGTTATCCATACTGGACAGATACACACCTTAGGGGAAAACAAACAAAAAACCAAGCAATCAAACAAACAAACAAACAAACAAACCCACCAAACCAAAACAAGGGAAATAAAAAAATCCCTTGCTTTTCTAAGGGACATAAATTTGTTGGACTAAGGGACATGAATATGTGGTCTACATTTAAGTTTCTAGGATGTTGATCATAATATGTGAGTTTCCTCCATGTAACTTGTAAATAAAACATACATTTTCTTTTATTTATAAATAGAGTGCTTGTATTGCTACATTAAAAACAAGAAAGTTATTCATGGTTGTGAGATCCAATGCTCCAATATATTAAAACTAAATTAAATAGAAAAAAGATGGGATAATACAAATGGAATAAGAGCTTTTAGTAATTTAAAACTATTTCCCTTACCTTAATGCTGTGCAAATATTAAGAGCTCTTTCTTTGAAAGACAAAAAAAGTCATAATTTGGGATTTTTTACTAAAACTACTTTGACTTGGCAAGTTTTTGATTATAATAGGTATGTTTATGATAAATATGCATAAGCTTTAGTATAGTCTTTAAAAACATAAGAAAACAAATCAAAACTTAATATCCTAACATGAGTGATATTAATATCAAAACTGAATTAATATCAAATTAGTAAAACTTACTTGTGGCTCCTGTGCTCTATATAGCTGCACACGCAAATGGAGAAACCTCAGTTGTGACAAATATATGCTATGCTGATGAGGTAGATCATCACCATTTTACAGACAAGAAATTTGAATTTAATTTAATGCTGTACTTGACCAAAGAGTAAGTATGAATAACAGGATTTTCTGGGATATTGATACTATATCCACAGTAGGGACAAGGCCAGGGTCAACTATGATTTTATCTAGACTGCCTAAAACAGTTTCTTTCAAAGCACACCAGCAGCATGTGGAAGAGAGGTGTGAGATATAGGAGGCTTCATGAGTGAGATGTAAACATCTAGATCTTTTCTCAGTTTTTACCCAGAACATAATTAGTGCACATACACAGGTACCAATCCTGGGAAATGCTGCTACTCCCACTGCCTTAAACAGAGAGACTTGTGCTTGGTCATGAAGCAACACAATGTCAGAACTTGCCTCATGACTGCAAGTTCTAGATCATAGTTCTTGCCTTGGATGTTAAGGGTTTTCAAATTCTTTACATATTAACCATTTATGAAATTATTAAGAGTTAAATAGACCACAGTGATTAAGATGGACAAGCTTTCTCTGTAATTCTCACTTTATGGAGACAAGCACATGTATAAAATCATATTCTTGTAAGCAATGTATCTTCAATAAAGACAATTACTTCAAAAAGGTAGAACCAACAAATTAATTTTGAACACTGAATAATAATTCAATTTAAGATTTCTCTTCAACCATGGAAGTCAGAGCTATTATAATAGTGTTAAAATTAAGAATCTGTGTCAAAAATTCAGTCTGGATAAATAAATCACCAGAAGAGGCACCTAAAAACCTAATATGAAAACTGAGGAATCTGTCCATTGTGTTAACCTCTGACCCATCATTGTGGTTTAACCTCAGTTGGCAAGCCACTCACTCAATCCCCTACTAGTGAAATCAGGGAGAAAATTGGAAGGATAAAAGTGAGAAAACATGGGTTGAGAAGGCAGTTTAATAGGTAAAGCAAAACTCACACAATCAAGCAGAGCAAGACCAGGAATTCATTCACCACTTCTCACAGACAGGAAAGTCTTCAGTCGTGTCCTGGAAAGCTATGCTCAATCACATTGGGGAAACAAATGCAATCACTGCAAGTGTCTCCTGCTTCCTTCTTCTTTAACCAGCTTTATATGCTGAGCATGAGTCCATATGGTATGCAATATCCATTGGGTCAGTTGGGGTCAGCTGTCCTGTCTGTGTCCCCTCCCAACTCCTTCTGCACCCCCAACCTCATTGCTCATGGGGTTATGTGAGGAGCAGACGAGGTCTGTGTCAGTACTGCTCAACAAGAACGACACATCCCTGTGGTATCAGCACAGTTTTCACCACAAATCCAAAACACAATCCCATGTTAGCCACTGTGAAGAAAATTAACTCTATCCCAGTCCAAAATCAGCATACATGTCCAGAGTCAGAATTATTGGTCTCATAGGGAAGTTTGAGAGCAATTTTTTTTATGACATTCCTGTTCTGAGACAGTGTATAATGACTACATTATTATTCTGGGATAAGAGTAATATTACCATCATCTTAAGAACCAGTGTAACACTAACTAAATGTTCTTTACCTTATATGAGCTTCATATACATTGAGACCTCAGAACTTTTTTACAGTTATTGAAGCTGAGAGCTGGAAGATATGGGAGAAAATTAGTAGTATTTGTGTGTAGTTGCCAGTATGCATGACATAGATAGAAATGAACCATTTCTCTTTTTATCAAAAAAATTTAAAAATATGGCTAAAACATGTTTTAAAACAATCTATAAAGTATTGGCACAATAATTTTCATTAATTTTTGATATTATGGGCTCATTTGTCTGCATCAGCTCATTTGCTCGCATATTGTTATATAAAATCCTTTACTTAGAATATGTGGGCTCCTAGATATCCAGTTGGAGATGACAGATATAGTTCAAGACTTTGGGAAGACCTTTCTATCTGGACTTGTATTTGAGTAAACAAACATGCCACCTTAACATATCTCAAATGACACTAGATACCCTACACGTGGATGAGTGCATCAAGTCTCCACTGCCTGATAATTGAATCACACATTGTCCTTCACTGGCTGTATTAACTGGAGACCTAGTCTCACTTCAGAAAATGCAGGCTGTCCCACTTGACCTCAGCAGAACATCAATAGGTCTGAATAACTCTCATAACATCTGTGTCACATCTGGAAGTCTCCTTTGCTTGTTTATATAACCTACAATATCTTAATTGTGAGTAGGCATCTCTACTTCAAAAACTGCATCTCCCCTCTGGGGCTTGGTTTGCTGAACAGCTCTCTAAGAATCGTTGGGCATATTGCCTACATTCCCAGAACCTAACACAGCTTTTGACACTTATCACATACTTAAACACTCACATATATGTGCCAAAATCTACCTATTTTATATTTAACATGAATTCCAGCATAACAGGTACATCAGGTTGCTTCCAAAACCCCAGACTGAGGCACGAATTCCACACCAATATTGCAAATGGTAGGAACATTTTAGAGGAACATGAGATGGATGTGACATCCCATAAACTCCCATAATATTCCCAATTATCTTCATTCTCCTAGTATGTGATTTTTTTCTCTGTCTGATTTCCAACAGATAGTCTCTGTGTAGTTTCCAAATAAATGCACATTAAACTATTTTCATCATTGTTTTCAAGCACTTATTAGCACAAGCTGTGAAGAAGCCAGAATGAAGCTCAATACTTTACATAAGTGTCTTTCAGTGCCTGCCTGCATCAGAGTCTTTCAGTCCAAATATGCGAGCCTGGTCAGCTCTCATTCACCTGGTCCACCTGAATGCCACAAGAACAGGGTATTCATTGCTCCCTAAAGAATCCACTGTTAAGGCTTACTAGAATGTTCTGTGGATACCTCTTCCTGCTATTTTTAAGAGGACACAGATACCTGCTGCTTTGAAGTGAGCCAACAGAAATGGCAGAAGAGGACAATACTGAAAAATATTAAGACTGGTACATTCCAGGGAGGAGCTGATAAGGCCAGAGTGAATTTGAGAGCAAGAAATTTTCTTGCACAGGGAATCAAGTAAAAAAATGGTGCATTTGTCACTACGTGACATACACTTTATACTGGGAAGATTAAAAAAATCATTATCTTTTTCCAGTATAACTTTTTTTATTCCTATAATGTATTCAACCTATGAGTAAAAATAGATCTTAGAGCAAGCATGCCCCAAGAAGTAACCCTGACATTGATTCCATCCAGCATTCCAGAAGTCACACAAGATACTACAAAAAGTGTCTGTCACCTGGCTCATTCTTAGATACCCCACCAAAAAAGAAAAGGTGAAGTCTAAGAAGATTTTTCTGCATTTCATAGAGGCCTCCATGGTAGTACTCCCTCTGAGAAAATGCAGAAACCAAAAAGAAACACCCCTCCAATTTGATCTCTAAATCAAATTAGTGGACTGTCTTGAACAGGAATTTTGGTAGTTCTCCTAGACAGAAGTGTCCACAGCGATCACTAAAGGATTTTCTTTTCTGAACCCTGGACCTGTTCCAGACCCTAATTTGGACATGACCCAACTCACTTTTTTTCTCAGACAAATACGTGTATTGAACACAGCAAATGAATCACCTACAGATCCTTTGAACTCCAGCTATTCAGGGCAGAAAAGAAGATGCTCCCGGACTCTTTGCAGATCAAGAGCACTTCTGAAGATTATACTATTCCTTTTGCCTTGGAAGCATTTGTTTGGAAGAATGGCTATTAACAGACTAGAGCTTCTCTCTTCAGACTTACTGCAACTTATGCTTATGGTGAATAAAAGGTTTCTTTGGACCTGGGATTTGGGACATTGAAATGGACTC
The DNA here is from genome assembly GCA_026770055.1 of Myrmophylax atrothorax. NCBI lineage: Eukaryota > Metazoa > Chordata > Aves > Passeriformes > Thamnophilidae > Myrmophylax > Myrmophylax atrothorax. Next base: position 94,850,324 of record JAOXXN010000446.1, read on the forward strand.
TAGAAAATACCTTTACTGCTGTTTTTAGAGACAATAGTCTCTCAGGAAAGAGAGAGAGGGCAAATCATGACCAGCTATCTTCAGAATTAATTCCCAGCCATGGAGCCTTTTGCTCTGTCTTTTTTAGCTCTCTTTCAGTTCACAGATTGGTGTCCTCCCTGTGCTTGTCTAAAAAGTTTATGAAAGCAGCTTGAGGTTAGCAAACTCAAGCAGGGCAAAAGAAGAATGAAAATATATTTAGTATCAACTTCCTACATGTTTCTGAGAGCTGTGCTCTGATGAGGTTCACATGTGAGTGGCTGATCAGTAAGACAATAGCTGCACAAACTGCACTACAGGAATGAGAAAAAAAGAGCAGGGAGTTGAAGGAAGACGACAGCAAGGGCAGCAGATTTATGCAGTTTGGGAATATTTTGAATCCCAAGCATGGTAGTTTTGGCTTTAGTTTCAGTTTAGGCCTTGTTTAGGCCTCAGTTTTAGTAGGCCTCAAAGGATGTGACATAGATTAGAAGAGACAAACATCACCTGATTTAAGCAACCAAAGAGGCATTTCATACCATCTGACATCATTAAGAAGTATCAAAGGGTATAAAAAGAGAGGGAGGAGGAGTTTCTGTCTCTTTCGGTCTCTGCTTCAGCCCCATGAGGACGTGCTGCTCTGACTCCTGAGATTAGGCCCTACTGCAATCCACGCTGTTGTTTATCTAGGGAGGTGAACATTTTCTTGTTAATTTCCCTTCTCTCTTGCTGGGAAGTTTCTCGGGAAGAGTTTTTGGGAGGTTTCTGGGGTTTGGGTGGTTGGAATCTGTGTTATTAACTTGGGTGACTCGGTGGAGGTGCTATTATTTCTTTTTATATTTGTATATATATGTATTCTGTTTTAAATTTTCTTCTGTGTAAATATAAAAACCTTACCATTTCAAAGCTTTATTTCTAAGTTTTTTTTCCTCACTCCCTTTCTCCAGGAGGGGACCATTTGACTTTGTATTGGGCCATTGGCATTTTGCCAGCTCAAACCATAACACAAGACACGCCCTTTCTTTTAGAGGCTTCTGTAACTATAAATTCCTTCACAGTAGCTCCGAGCAATCTTTACCACTGTTCAGAAAAGTGGTGGTGGCCAGAACAAACTTTATGATTGCTGAGATAAAAATATGAGAACAAAGTGTGATGAAACAGGTAAAAAAACTGTGGGAAGTTGTGGATAGCAGCTATAAAGAACAATGGAACATACAAGTCTGTTGAGGATGCCAGGTTGTCTGAAGGGTCGCCTTGAGACTCACATGCAGCTTATTATTTTGGTTATAGCCCTAGACTTGATTTTCAGCAGCACTGTTAGAGAACAGTCTCCATGATGAAAGAAGGGGGATCAAATATCTGAAAGGAAATGAGACAGAATGGAGGATGATGAAGGAAAGGGGAACAGCTATTTCAATCATGACTGTCCATGATTCTCTATTTGCCATCATGGGGACAACTCAGATTCTGAGACTGAGAGCCTGGCTTGTGATTTTCTGTGGTGCAGGAAGAATTCCTCTCAGCAATCACTTTTTTGGGGTAGTCCCCAGAAAACTGCCAGAACATGGCACCGTGCATGTGCCAAAACAGTGAGACTACATGGTGTGAAGGACCAGTACAAAGACAGAATACACAGACTTTCTTTTCTGCTACATGGTACAGAATAAATTTAGAGCAATGAGGCCAGATAAAGATTTATCAGGACAGTTTGAGGATGAGGATGTGCACTGGACAGTTGTCCTGTAACACCTCGGAACAGAATTTTTTTGTAGTGTTTCAATATACCGTTCTCATTACACCTTTCTGTACTCATTTTGACTACAATGTCTGGTAATTTGGTCCCGTAAGTATTGCTGACTCTCAGCCATGTGACAACATAGACTTAGTCTTAACTAATACTTCATCACCATTCAGAAGAAATAGCTCTCTAAAGCTTGTAAAAGAATCATTTCCAGATCAATAAGAGGTGTATAATAAGGGTGGTTGTTTGGTTTGGTGTTTGTTGTTGTTTTTTTTTTTTTTTAATTGCAAATGTTGAAGTTTTTTTCCCAGACCTTTTGAGGCAAATTAAACACAGGCCCATGCCTGGACATAAATGAAATTTATTGTGCAGTGCATTGGGCAGAGCCCCACCACCATATATTGTTCAACAGACAGGTTGCAAAAATGTACCACAAGCCTATTCCTTGTGTGTGCTTGCACCCTCTCCAATGATACTGTTAGAAGTCATTACTGTGGTACTGCTTGTCCCATCTGCAAGGGAATTTATGTTTCCTTGTGTGGAATTATTCACCCTGTGGCATTTCCACGTCCAGCCAGTTTAACCAATTTCTGCAGTTGGGCTTCCTCCCCTACTAAACTGCATAGCTAGTTCTTCAGTCCCAAATTATTATCACTCAGCAGTTACCATCTGAATTTCCCTTTCATTTCTCCCTTTTTTGATATGTATTATTCATACACATTATTGTAAGTCTTTTAAATTCCTCCTTATGCTTCTTATCTATTTCCATTTACAACAATATTTGTTTTGCCTCTCTGTGAGTTCTTAATTTTTTTTTTCCCATCTTTACTTGTTTACAGCCCTTTTTCAGGCAACATAGAGTGATTGGACCAGTACATAAGCTATTATAATGATTAGTAATAGAATAATTGTTCACTTCAAGACCAATCTGAAAATATTCCCAAGCCATCCTCTGGTGTCTGGCAACCATCCACAACAGTTCTCTTTCCATTCCTAGTCATTTAATTTGTGGACGACTTGCATATTTTTCATCATAGTAGAAATGTCAGAGGTTATATGATCAGATTGATCAATCCAAGTACAGCAGGTGGTAATTATCAGTATACACTCATCACCTTGTGAGGGTAAAACCACATCTATTGCCAATTGATTCTGCAGGGCTACTTTCAATATTCCTGATACTACTACTTGTAAGGCTAGTATTTTTCTGTTGTCATATTGCTCATAGACTCTATAGTCTGGGACACATTTATGATGGTAGCCTCAATCTTGATTATATAAATAGTTGAAAATAGAGCTCAGAATACCTTCCTCTTGCATCTTGATCTTTTTACTAAAGCGTTAGAGATCTAATGTACTTTGGTATTTTGTGGGTCAACTCTGCAGAGAGAGTATGGTGTACTTCAGCACACGTAAGCACCCATCCCAGGGCACAGGTGCCTGTGGTGCTCAGCAGCAGGCCTTTGCAGACACAATGGCTGCATATGCAGAACAGTCTTGTGTGACTTACAAACTCAGATGTGCACAATGTCTGTCAGCAGAAAACAGAAGGCATGCCGGCACTTGGCATTTAGTTGGAAATGCCAATTCCTCAATTAGTAGTATTATATTCTGGGGGCTAATTGTGTATATGCTTCTGTCCTGGTTCTGGTCAGGACATGGTTAATTTTTGCAGCAGCCAGAAGGTGCGTTTATTCTATACCACCTGACATCATTAATGGGGAAGGGAACATTTCTTCTGGAGAAGGGATGTAGGAAGGGCTCTCTTCCAGGTCACATAGCAGGGTGGAGGGAGCATTCAGGTATTATTCGGGAAGTTCTGCGGGGAGTAAATTGTCTGCCTTTTTTTTGTACTCTTTGTCATTAGTATTGTTGCTGTTACAGTTCATTGTCTTATTTCATTGCTGTTTCCAGTAAATTCTTCTTGTCTCAACCTGTGGTCTTTACCTGTTGTGTGTCCAATTTTCCTCTTGTGCTGGTTTGAAAGTAAACCATCAGGAGAAATAAACCAAACACAAAAGGGATTATAAGTCAGAGTTACAATTTAATAAAATTACAATAAATGCAATAATACAAAGAAAAATTGGTTTTAACACACAAAACCCAGAAGTATAACCCAGCCCCCTAGGACAAAAACACAGTGGGGTTTGTTAGCCACTATGCTGAGCCCCACATGGTTCCCCCTGAGTCCAAGGTAAAAAGAAGTGAGAAACCTGTTAGTGCAGATGACGGTTGCAGTCTTGTCGAGAGTGGTTGTTGCAGTCCTCTAGAGGTTCTGGTCCTCCTCTGGATCTGACAAATGGTCCCCCAAGTCCCCAAATCCCTGAGATTATAGCCCCTCAGGTTCAGGTGGGACTGCCCAGTACCTCCTCCAGGGCAGGGAGTTACACAATGGGTGATATCACTCTCTGAGTATTTGGAATCATTGATGGCCCATTTCTTGGGTGACACCATCCAACAACAATGGTGCATGGATCCAGGCACTTATTTTGGCAAAATTCACCACTGTATGGGTGATCCAAAGCCCTTGGAGTGCACCAGCTCAGGGTAGTGACAAAGCATGTTTCATCTGAAGCCCTTTAGCAGACCCAGTCTACAGGTTTCAGGTCATGGCACAGCATACAGTTTGGAACTCGAATTCATGTGTGAATCTTGAACCTCTGAAGACACTGAAGAATAAAATCCACCTTTTCATGAGTGGCCAACCACATACTGTACCAAGACTGCCGCCCTTTGGAGTGTAACAGAATCTAGGTCTCATTTTAAGCACTGAAAGGAAAGAGTGAGGGATTCGCAGGACCATTGAGGAAGTCTGGTCCAGGTGTACTGTTGTCCTGGAAATAAAGGTAAAGAAAAAATGTGGATTGAGGCATATGGAGATAGAGAAGAAGGCAAAACAGAAGTCAATAACAGCAAAATTAAGGATGCTGGGATGGAGGTTGAACTTGTCAAGAATTAGGAACAAAATAGCAAAAGCCTTGGTTTTTCAAAGATCTTGGTCAAATCTCCAAATCTTGTTCATCAAATTTCCCCTCTTTTCTGGTGAAAAGTATGTTTGTGTTACAGAGTGACTGGGCTGGTATTAGGACACCTTGCTCCCTTAAGAAGAGGATGACAGGGCAGATGCCGCACTCAGCTTCTCAACAAGTGGGTATTGGGGAACTGTTGGGAATGCCTGATTAATTTTGCACTTAATTTTTACTAGTTAGCTGCTCAGAGTCTTTTCAAGTTATTAGAATGGGAAGACCACTGTTTGTAAGGAACCTGGGAGAGGAGCTTCAAGTCAATGGACTTCAGACTGTAACACTTCAACAGTTATCAGTGTGATCAAATTTCTGGTCTGATGATACAGAATGTCCAAATACACACCATCTGGGAAGTGAAAAATTGTGGCTCCTAATTTACACAATAAATCCATTCCCAGCAGTTTCACATGGACTGAAGAGAAAGAAATGCTCCTTGCTTAGTGGGAGAGGAGCATGTGAGTTGGTTCAGATACAGCATGAAGGATAATGCATCTACCAAGCCCTGCAGCATTACCTTATCAGTTGGTTTCAAACATGGGCTTTAGGGGTACTGGGGAAGGAAGCTCAACTTCAAGAGGGGTGTTGTGAGTCACAGTAGAATCAATTTGAGAGATATTATAATACTCCAAATCTAAATCTACTTGTAAACCTGCACCTGTGTGGGTACAAGGTACAGAGTCTGGCATCTACAGGGATATGTGCCTCAGATAGGTTTTGAACTAGAACTGCTGGGCTACAGGTGGAAGAAATACAGTGAGGTGATTCCAGGTGTCCAAGAGATCATCAGGATTATCAGAACATGGGGTTAGGACTGTTGCAGAAACACTGGATGCTAAACTTGGGCACAGAAATTTAAGTGCTGTAGCTGAAGTTTTAGAAGTATCCTTGCATTCATTTTTACCTGATTTCATCTTTTCAATTTGTTCTTCCATTGTTATGTTATTATGCAGTAAGATAGCTATATCTGCCAATGATTGTTCATCTCCTTTGTCCCACAAAGAAGCATCCATTTCTCTTGGTTTATTGTCTTCTAGGCAATTGCGAAGGTTAAGTGAACGCATTTAGGTCAGCTGGAAATTGCAATTCTATTTTGGCACAGCTGCAGTCATTCCACTGGTGGACAGGTTGGAACAGGTGTGGTCATGCACCATAATTGTGACACATGGAACCTAACAGGACTTTCAGATCTGGACAGGAGGGACCTTGATCCCCTTTGCAGATTTGTTTTCAGTGACAGAATGCAAAGCAAAGATCTATTCATGACAAAGGGACAGGAGGAGAAATTCAGGCATCCTTAAAACATAGAGCTTCAACCTTATCTTCTGAAAGCAAAATGTTTTCAGAGCCTAGGTTCATTTGACTAAACAAAAGCAGTATGCCTATAACTCTAGGCCCACAGAGGACCCTTCACAACCTACAGAAAGTGGGTTATGCAAATGAGATTTTCAAATGAGAATCTCTAGCTTCTTGTGGTGGCAACATGTTGGATATCCACTCTGGTTCCCTTCTGGTCACCAGTGTGCAGTAATCCCACTTATGAGACTAAATTTTGGGCAACTTTTGTCACACACCTTGAGGGGAATTAAGCACGCATTTCTGCTTAAGCATAAAGAGATATAAAATGCAATATATTGGGCAGAGTACCACCACCTTATTTTATTCAATGGACAGGCTGCAGAGATGTAGAAGGAGATGATTGTGTACAATTGCACCAACCACATCATTATGACATCGCAGCAGCATTTCCCACCTTATCTACAAGCGGATTTTTTCTCCCTTGTATGGAGTTGTTGTTCCCCCTCTAGCATTCCAGCCTCCAGTCAGTTTAACCTGGTTCTGCAGTCACCTGGCTCTTGCCCGAAAAACCAGGTCACTCTTCATTCCAAAGTTATTATTGCTGAGAAGTTACCATCTAAATTTCCCCTTCACAGGAGTGCCTAGAAGCTCCAGTCACAGATCGAAGTCTCTCTGTCCTAAAGCCCTGATGAACACAGAAGAGACAGTCAGCCTGTACCAAAATGTCTGCAGCATGGCTTCTTGTGTATTATTAACAGGAGCAAACATACTTCTCTGAGTCTGTTTAAACTATGAAAACATAGCAGAACTTAGCATTTCTAGCTAACAGAATGTGTACAATAGAACAAAGAAAATAACAATACTCTATTTAGTATGCACTTGTGACTAGAACAAAGACTTCTAGGAGCTAAGGTGTATGTTTCAATTACAGTAATAACTGTGCCTGCACACAATATTGAATTTTTCCTGCTGTTGTCATGTGTGCAAGTACTTAGATCTATGAAAGCAGATGAAGAAAAGCAAAATATAAAGTAACTTGGTTTTGTTATTAATTTCTTCCAGTCTTATGAATTTTGCTGTGTTTACCTGTTTGCTAAATTTTAATTCATCAGTTTGTTCTTCTACAAATATCCAGAAATAAAAGTCTAAAAAATTAAGCAAGATATTTGGAAAAGAAAGATTTGCATGCCTAGTCAATAAAGATACTATAGTGGTAGACTATTATTTGGTGATTTACCATTCACTGTTAAGTGACAGAGCTGAGTTATGCCTATCTATTGTCAAGGACTGAATTGTATTTGCAAATGATTTCCACTGGCAAAGACAGTCAGAAACTTTTACTTACTCAGAAATTGCTAAAGAAATATAGAGTATAAACTGATTAGATTCTTCTTCAATGGGAATTGCTTACCAGTTGATAGCAAAATCCCTCTAAGAATTTGTAAAACAAGAAAATAGTTTAAGCTTGTTTCAACACTAAGATCAGACTGCACCTGCAATCTAACTGAGTTTGTATCCTTTCAGCAAGAGAAATTTGTAACCTTTGGGATATTTTTTTCTCTTTTTCATGGTTTATTCACTGTTGGGAGTCAGCTTTGACAACCAGGTGGATCAAGAAAACACACACAGTTTATCAAGTAAAGATATGTTACAGCAAGAGGAGCTGTCGGTTAACTAAGCTTAAAGTTTTAACTCTCAAAGGAGTGATCTTTCAGTTTAGGTATGGAGGCAGTTTGAGTGGCATGCCAGCTCACTGGCACTAGTGACTCTAGGAAGGGAAAAACAGAAACCAATGAAAATGTGGTTTTAGTAACAGCAATGAAATACTGACTAGCCTAACAGTAAAGGACTAGATGCCATATGCTTATTAAAGAATATTATTAATTGGTTTTCAGAAGTAATCCAAACACTCTACAACTGCTGGTTGCAATTTTCTTAAGTACAGAGCAGTTTTTCTGTCTGTTATTGACTGTGGTGATTTCCTACCTGAAATTGTGATGATCAGTGACCCATTCTCATTATAGTTGGTTTTCCTATCACTTGGTAATTTAGTCCTTGCTTAACTTCCCTAGTGCTACAGAGCAGTCTATTAAGAAGCGTAGAATAGAGTGCTAGGTTTTAGCACATGTACCCCTGTGATGCCTTCCATTAGCTTCACCAGCATTCTCTGCAGCCTGGGCAGATACAAGAGAATTCAAAAAGCAGAATAGGAGGTACTTCCTAGCCATAACAAGGTGCTGAGAACTCAGGAGATATATTACTCAATGTTTCTTTGGCCATGCATGGGATCTTGTAGCAGACTTCTGCTGAAGCTCCTCCCTTGTGGAATTTGCAATAGAGTTCTCAGTTTTTATTAACTTTAGGGAGGAGGACACTGAGAGAAGAGCGTATGCTGAAGCATTCATATGAATGTGGAGTAGACCAATCAAAGAGAGAAATGGGTTCAGAAAAAGATTTCATCTTCTTTTTACAAGTACTAGGTGACAAACTGAGAGGCTCAACAGCTGACACCATGGAGGGAACAGACATCAGAAGGCTGCTGTGTTGGATGGGATGGAAACAGATAGATGGTAGTACAGGACTTGTCAAAAAGACAAATCTTTACATCTCCTTATCAGAATGAAAGACGATCTCTCCATTGATTTTTTCCAAATGGTCCAAAGGCAACACATATGCCTACTTCTTATTCAGAACTTTTATACCTAAATTAGCATTTGCGGATGACCCTGTTTTTGAGAAGATGCTGATAACTTTAGCAAAAACTGTAGTGATCTTACTGATTATTACCTGTATCAGATAGCTAGAGGAAGGAGAGTTGACCTTCTGACTAAGCAGATACTAAGTTTTCGCTAGACAACACACACACTACAAGAGACACGTCTCTGCCTTAAGTTTTGAGAACAGTATGCCATCAAATAGAATTTTTTTGCACTTTTCATGCTAGGGGAAAAAAAGCTTACTGCTAGTGAACTGAAGCTTTAGGATCTCTTGTGATTTTGCTGAGCTATAGACAACACCTACATAAGTGAGCTGGTTTGCTTCAGGACAAGTTACATCAATCAGGAGTCTCTTTGTTACATTGGAGACCCTCAGGATTACATACAAATTACATACCTTTATCCTCCATTCATAAAATTCCTTCCAAGAGTACCTTATAAACATATGTAATTTAGATGCATGCCTTATATAGGATAATTTACAAGAAAAAATGCCATTGTAGGTACTGATGTTTGTATCTTGAAGCTGTCTAACAAGTATCAAGGCAGACTGCCACGGACCAAATGAAATAATGTTCAAAACACACCTTTTAATGGGATCTGAACTGCCATGAAGGTGAGAAATGCGTCTGAAACACAAAGGAAAGCAGTGTGTGGTGATGTAATCCTCAAATCTGAGTAGTGTATATTATTCTCCTACCTAGATGCCCTTTCAAAAAGCTGGATGAACAAGTAGTTAACAATGGAGCCTCTCTGCAGCATGTCTTAGCCTTTTCTTGTTCTCTTCCTTTCAGCTCATTGGCTTTGTACAACAGGGCACTTATTGTTGTACAAAGGACATCTGATTTCTTTCAGCTGCCCTCCAGCATGCCAGATAAAGGACTAGACTTCGCCAAGCTGCCACATGCTTGTAAATGTTAGAAGTTAGCACCTCTGGTAGGATGTCCTTTGCCCAGGCCTCTCCAACCCCCTTCTTCTAATCCTTCAGGATCATTTACATCTTAGTTGCTGGAGCTGGCCATAAACACTGTGAACTCCTATTTGAAAAGGTAGCATACAGAAGTCAGCTTGCTAGACTATAGAAGAAACTGTCATGCTAATCCAAAAAAGTAACTTTATTATTAATCTACTACCTGTATGTGGTAATTCTGGAGGTTGTTTTTGAAGTTAAAAAAACCTACAAGAAACGGTTTTGGGTTTTTTTCTTTGTATTTCCCTGTAATCCGAATAAAACTGCAGAAATACAGGAACATTGCAGAAGCAATTATTTGTTGGATATTTAAATGTATCTGATCTGTCTAGGCACAGTGCATTTATACTGAGATTAATTTCTTATACCTGTACATCCTCACTAAGGCATATAAACTTCAGTACTGAGAAAGGATTCAGCTTTATCTGTGATATATCCTTTGCACAGCTGTGTAAGGGGCAGCCAGAACTGCTGCTTGCTCCAAAACAGGTGCAGGGTAGTATGTCCAGAATAATGACCCAGTACTTTTACAACTTGCTAGCAAAGAAATAATTGGAGCTGTACCATTTAGAGGGTAGTGCTTTAGCTTTGAACATATGGAGAAAACAAAAAGTCATTTAATCTCAGGCAGGGATAATAGAGGCTAGATCTGTGCCTGGAAAGAGAGGTCACAAGCTTTTGACCACGTGCAGATGCTTAAAAAGTCACATTGCTATCTAGGATTGGATGTTGATATTATATAGATTAGAGACAGGTTTTTCTCCAGCGGCTGCTCCAGTGGAGACCCTCAGCAATACTAATGGCACACTCCTAATATACCTACTTTACCATGTGGATTCCAGTAGCTGAAGATGTTAAATCATTGAAAAGATACAAGCCTTCATAAAAGAGGGCTTAATCAGAGTACTGACAAGCATTAGAATATTTTGTAGTAGTAATCTCTCACCTTTCAATACTTATAAGGTATTAAAGAAATATGAAATGTTCTCACAAAATTAGGCCCTCACTTTGAGCACTCAATAACCTTTGTTTTCTAAGTATGTCACCATCTTTACTTCATTTAACGAAACAAACATATGACATGACATCTTAGGCTTCCAGGCACTTTTACTTGCCACGTTTGTGCACAGTGATTCAAACAGAAATGCCTATGTGCACAAAATTTGTGTGTTACTCACAGACTACCTCTGTGTTATTCCACTTTTAATTACAGGCTTTGCCTAAATACCACAGAGAAAAAGAATTAGGCCACATTTTCCAAGCAGTACATGCAAGAATGCACAAGCCTATTTGAAAAAGTGACCTATAAAGACTTGCAGTTCCTTAAAGGAATTCTGTTACTTCACAATCTTGCTATCCATCACTCTGAGCCTTGTCCTTTACTTTGTGACTTTGCGAAAATGATTTGCTACTGATATGAATCAGGGCTACATGCAGGTACAATGAGGGGCTTGCAGTGATAACAGCTCCATCTCTGTCAGTGAGTGTGGAACAGACACAGCACCGGGGTAAGGAGAGAGAGAGAATGGAAGGTGGTAGAAAGTGCCACCTCCTAGGCTTCCTTAGATTGAAAGCTGGTAGAAAAATGGCTACTGAAATAAAGCTTGTCAGCTTTATACATTTAACTACTCAAAAAATAGCTTATCTATCTTTTAAAACTCCACAAGTTCTACAGTGCATATATTTGCTGAATCTCCGTCCTTTTGACTCTCTGGGAGATGATAGACTAGAGACGTTCATTACACCACCTGCCTCTCAGGGAAAATCTGTCATCCTATGTGATTGCTGAGAAGGTTTATACACACTGCTCCAGACCTGAACCTCTGTAAAGCCAGAAGGACTGAAAGAGACAACTTGAGGCTTCTTCAGTTTGATTATACAAGGTATTGCATGAACACCCACTAAGGTTATTTACAAGTACTCATAGAAGTAGCGTAGAGTTCATTCCAAACCCCAGGGCTTACCACTGTTTTTAGAAACTGCTGCTAAAAACCTATGCAGTCACAGTGAATTCTACCTAGTGTCTAAAATCAGTTGTTTTTTCATTCACCCTACAGTGTACCAGAATTGCACTAACAGAAGCAGAGAGATTGTACCCTCTCAAAAAAGTCTCTTTTGCCTCATTATGGAGCTGCAGCAGACAGGTGTAGCTTCTCCGTCAGAGATTTCCTGCTGATCTTTGGTCCAGCTATCCCCTCAATAAGGCCTAGTCAGGGTAGAGACATGGCTATTTTAACACAAGCCTAGAGACTCCTCAGCCTGGAATACAGGAGATGTACAAATACTCTATTTTCTGCATTTTCCTAGTTGTCTAAGAATCAAAATGTACACATCCAGTTTGTTAATAAACCTCCCAGCACAATGCAATGCAGCAATGAATGGATAGGTACATAGAGGAAGAAGAGCTACATTGGTTCAGTGCTATACTTGAACTATTTTACTGGAAGAGCAAATTAATCCACAGATATCAGATTAATCCCATTGGAAACACAGTATCTGTTTTGGGTGTTTTATTCTTTAAAGAAATCATTGAACATAATTCCCAGAATAATTCACTTTCACAAACTATAATGGTTAAGTGCACTTGAAAAGACCAAAAGGAAAATAGGCCTGTCTTAAAAAAAGAGCTTGAATCATGAGTAGCAGTAGAGTGTGGGTTGTAAAACAAAAAAATTAGGAGAAAATACAAGATTGAATGCCTGTCATTATGCAACATTTGTTTCAGAGGACTGGGGAAAACATTGTATTAAAACCATAATTTGTGAAATATTAATTAATAATAGAAGAAGATATCTTAAGGTAACACCGGAATTGTTCTAATGTCTGCCATGTCTGTGAGTTTTGAGGTTATTGACATTTTAGCAACTGAGTAGAAAAACACAGAGGTAAGAATAGTAAAACCTTTAACTGAGTATTCAATCTCAGAAAATCGTGGTTAGTGAGGTTTAGGACTAATTTTGGTTTAAATTCATTTTTCTGACTTAGTGAGATATTCTGTCCCTCACAATCAGGGATAGATTCCAGTTGTCTTAGAAAAATTAATTTGCCTTAATTGAGGCCTAGCTTTTTGCTTCTCCTCTTACCATTTGTCTAATTCACAAACTACCACATTTTAATTTTTCATCTTCTGAAGAAGCAATCCTATAGAAAATAATCATCTTTCCTTCAGTGACCCTTACCCATATCAGAGCAAATTTACTCAACATGCTATATTATTCAGGGGCCTTGCAGAAGAAGTCACTAGTAATCAAGGCAAAACATCTCTTGTCAATTAAAAATAATGAGAGCTTCTCAGGCATTCTCAATCCTGACATTTCCTAAAATCTGAGTAGTTGACTTTGCAACCAAAATAAATTTCTCTTAAGATATCTCTGTGGGTCATGTCCTACATGTGGTCATATATCAACTCTTCATCTGCACTGATAGTATTACTAAGACTACTGCAGAGATATTTTTTCAAACTTCGGGAATTACAACAGATTTCTTACACCATCACTAGAAAATAAAGAGATATTTACAGTTCTCATACCAAAGGAATGGTGAGACTTGACTACTGAAACTTTCATACAGCAGAATATTACCTTGTCAGCTGGAGTTTCCTTTCAATTTTCTTAGGGCATAACCTATTTTGTTTCACTGTGCCTCTGATACTCCTCATGTCACTTGATCATTTTTGCCTCTTGTTCCCATTCTCCTCATCTAACAATTTTAAATCTCCTTTCCTTCATAAACGATTCCTTGTCTTCTCTTATTTCCATCTGCTAATTTTTAATATTTTTAATTTAATTTAATTTAATTTAATTTAATTTAATTTAATTTAATTTAATTTTTATTTTATTTTATTTTATTTTATTTTATTTTATTTTATTTTATTTTATTTTATTTTATTTTATTTTATTTACACACTCATCATTCCTTGTCTCTGATTTTTATTCTAATCTTTCCACTCCAGCTTTTGAGCCAATCTCTGCGCCAGCTTCGCATCCACAAATGAGGATCCACTTCTTTATTCTTTTACATGTTTCTCCACCTCAGTTCCCCGTCCTAGCTTCCTTTCTTACTGCTTCAATCTAAAATACCTATGCCTATTTACCCTCTTGGAAGTCCTATCCATGTCCCTCTGAATTTTAATCAGGCAGGATACTTCTAAAGCCAACAGCCCTATAAGGTTGACTACTGTATAAGGGAAAGGGTTTCCTTGTTCCTTCTTACATGGGTTGTTTCTGCTCCTATCTCCAGCAGCCTACAGCTACCACTGCATTGAAAACCCTGCTAAAATGTCAAGAATGGAACATGTGGAATTAAATAAATCTATGGGGTACAAAACTGGTAAAATTGCACAGAGCAATGATGAGCTGATTTTTTGGGGGGGTACATATATGACCAAATTTCTAGAAGACAAAACGTTATTGCCTGACATAACCATTTCTTCACTCTTCCACCTTCTAGCCAAGTCCTTTCTCTAATGCATGGTGGAGATGGAGTTTTCCAAAGAAATGCGTTAGTTAACCCTTAGTTAGGAATCGATAGATGTGAGGGAATGAGGCCTCATGCTCTTCTGAGATAGAGCTGTGGACTTGCTTCCAGAGAAGAAAGTCCAATATTTACTCAGTTTTAACAAGACCAATTAAACTGAAATATATTGATTTAAAGTTGACAATCAAACCTTTCTTCAAACGAGAAAGATATAGTTGAATAGTCTACAATCTTGAAATCTTGGGAAATATTTCAACTTACTTCCAATTTAGCAAGATTTCAGTTAGGTAATTAACTGTGGGGTTTAGTGTATTGGTGGCAGGGGGAGGGTTTGGGTGTTTTTTGGTTGAGTTGCTTTTCGTTTGGTTGGTTGGGGTTTTTTCTCCAGTCTGCATATCCATTGCATCTTCATATTTTTCAAAGCTAATTGAAGAGTTGCCCTTTATAGTCACTAGAGAGGAATGAGCCCTTTGTGGGTGCAATTAATCTGATATGCACTGGATTTATACTTTCAAATGAGAGGTATTGTTTGATTTTCTCCGTGCTGTACAGAAGCATCTTATTCTGTTTCTTTCCAAGATGCGCAAAATCCCTATCTTTTTTAGGTTTTAACAAATTCTCTTATTCACATCTGTGTGTATTTTCCACAGTCCACTCTGTGTGACTGAGCCAAAGTCATATGTGAATGTAACTGTGGAAATGGAATCCTAGTCTCAAACACACTAGGTTTATTCTTGGAATCTCTTATATGTTGTTAAAGCTGATAGATTTCAAAAACAGCTTGTGGGTTTGGCCAGGCAGTTTGTGACCTCTTTGCTTGGATAAAGCCAGAGGAACAGAGAGCACTTCCATAGCTGTTGGGCTGAAGTGTATTGTCCTTGCTCAGGTGAAATGCTTTACTCCAATTTTAGATAAAGGTGTTCTGAAAGAATGGACCTTTTTCCTCAGATATACCAACCCTTTAATAGTCAAAATAATCCCTGAGCATGTGGCAAATCTCTTGCATTTTTTTCATAACCCCCTGAATATGCAAGACACAGTCTGGCCTTAGGTATATCTGTCTATGAATATACTGTGTCAAAAAAAGTACAATATTTGAGTTTGAAAAAGAATTTGCAACATCAAGCCACAGAATTTCCACTTTTAACCACCTCTCTTTGAATCACAGGTTTAGCAGTACTTTTGCCTGCTTAAAAAGTTTTGAAACAAACACACAGACAAAAAGGGTGACGTATTATTTGTCCCTAAGAGTTCCCTCAAAGGAAATCAAACAAAGCAATAAAGTTCTGTAGCAGACGAAAAATTCCCCTACCTTTTATTTTTTCTCTGCTTGTGTCTGGTTCTGTTGATACTTGAGATCTCTTATGCATTCACAACAACACTTCTCAATTTAGTGAGCATGTCATGGCAATTGATTTAGACAATGCAATAGCTGTGACAGCAATTGGGAGACACTCCAAATTTTGAAAAGTAACAGGACATGCAGAATTGAAGCCTACTGACTGTTTTTGTGATAATTGAATTTCATTGAGTTTTAGCAGTGAGAAATGAGCAATAAAAGGGCTGTTTCCAGCCACAATTCCAGGAGATGGCTCTGGTAGCATGTATCAGAAAAATATACATTGAACATTTACATGCAGAAATCATCTGAGTTACTGATTCAGCCCAACAACTTTCTTTCCTTCTTAACTGCAAAAATAATATCAAAATAGAATAGGCAAGCCTTTGAGATAAAGAATTAAAGTTAAAAAGGGCTGAATAATTTTGTATAGCTCCATGATGGCAGATTTGCTGTGTGGGAAATTTAAATATGTTCCATCATGAACAGTTGCAAATGGGGATGTATTTGGTTACAGTTTTTTCAGGTGTTTTCTGGTCCTTAAAAACTTAATTTTTCACAACAGAAAATATGCATTGGCTTTTTATGATGTCTGAACTCATTGCTCTTGGAGTGATTTTGTTTCTGCGGGTCAACTTTGAGGTCTTGCTTTCAATAAGAACAGTAGTTCTCTCTATCCTTAATGCAACTCCAATTCACTCTGCTGACACTCAGCAGTGCTTTGAGAAGAACAGCCTTCATACCTTCAGAAATAGCAGGTTAAGGAGTTGCACAGAATCTTTTGTTCTTCATAGGAAAAAACAAAGCTTCATACCATACTGTCCAACTGATCTTCATTTCTGCAAGTGGAGTTCAGGCAGGTTTAATCTAGACTGGATACAAACACATCTCTGTGACTGCTCCTTTGATTACAAAAAATGCACTCTCTCCCTTTACGGAAGTTGCAATCTTAAACAACACCTCTATCTATGTAACGCAGTTCTTCAGAAGTAAAGTTTTCTTGCATCTTTGTTATTGATTTTCTGAGTTCAGTAGCAGGTGATTAATGAATAAGTGATCCAGACCCTGAATAAAAACCTAGATAAAATAATGTCTGCCTTCTCAGATGTCTGGCCTATTTTAAATAAGAATTTTTATGACTGGTGAAACTTCAGGTAAGTGTTGTCTCAGAGCCAAGCCTTACAGTAACGATGCATGTACAGCACTTTTAGAACAACTATGGGACATCTGTGTTTGTACTGACACAGTCCAAAAGTTTCAGCAAGTTTTACAAGGGTCAGGACTAAATTTGACTATCAACTCAAATATCTGACAGAATGATACTAAAGAGAATCAGCACATAAGTTTTAATTTACACGCCTGCTGCTTGAGACTTATAATGAAAGAAGATTTATAAGGCTCTCAGAATGCAATAACATTTAGCTTAGCTACTTTTTATCACTTTTAACAAATAATAGTTGCATTGAAAGGCTTAAAAAGAATAAGGTTAACTAACATGGTTTTTGTCCTGAATAATTGCTGACTAACCTGTTTTAAGATCTTTCTTTTATATATTCATAAATTCTATTCTGTTACCTTGAAGATGTGGGAAGAACTGATGAGAATTGATTGGTAACAGATTTGGGGCAAAACTTAATCAAGTCATTGCATTATCTCTGCATAAATAATAATGTTTTGTCCGTAAGATAAGCGAGTTATTTATTGCACAGATAGAATTGTAAGAAAAAAAATGCCTTCATGCCTTCATTACTATTTATGCAAAGGGAATGTGGCAAAATGTGGGTGAATGTACAATTGGACATGAAAATCCAATAAAAGCAAAGAAGAACAATGGCAGCAAGGGGAACCATAAACCAGCACTGATTGGCATTTATCACTAATTTGTATTCAGTGTGTGATGCAGCTGATAAGGCATTGGGAAATAATGTATATTTGCGAGGCAGCGCTCAGAATTGCTCTGCCACCATGCCAAAGACCTAGTGAACTGAGGAAGTGTGACAATTGCCAGCTTTTTGCTCAAATGCAGAATCTGACTTTGAGGGATCAGCTTTCCTCTGTCACAGTGAAAAACAGAGATCCACAATGTTACATTTCAAAAAAAAGAACAAATGTAAATGTAAGCCAGCTGGGAGAATGAAGAAAACATATCAGATAGTTTCTATGGAGTAAAAGCTTAAATAGGGTATAAATGCAAATACCTTTCTGTCATGGTAACTTTGCAGGACACATTTAAAGGGTAACAGAAATGCAAGAATCTTGAAGGCATTGAATTACTTCTAAATTCTGCACAGAAAGCAGACTTTAGTCAGCCTCCACACTTTTTGCCCTCTCTTTTCAGAATAGGTTAATGTGGAAAAAATCAATAGGCTATTAAAATATTTCAAAGATATATTTCAAACCAGTTTTATAGAGATATTCTTATCTACTGGCGATGTACGTGTCTGTCAAGCAATGACAAGACTCTTATGTAGAACTTTTTTAATATTAGAATAAATACTAGACCATACTACGCTGTAAATGTCAAACGTACAAGTAAAACCTGCAAGGAAGGTTCTTTTTGTTCTTTTTTTTTTTTCTTTTTTGCTGAGTCTGCCCTTCTTTTGGCTTGCTCAGAGCACAGGTGCACAAGGCAGGAAGGCTTCCTTGCATGCTGAAGAGAAGCAGGCTACTGCACTATGGACTTGCCATGGTGACTCAGGGTACTCACTGAGGTACCAAAAGCTTTAACAGACAGAGCCTGCAGCCCAAAGCAGCTGCATGTGCTGATCCTTTTCACTGTAATAAAACATAGAGCAATGCACTTTTGCCAGCTGCACTTGTGATTTTGTTTACTAAAACTACTCAGCAGATTGTTAATTCTGAAGGAAAAGTCTGTTTCCTTCTAAGGTGAATCTTGTTACCAATTATTTAATCTTCAGGGTCCAGCACATATTACAGAATGTGGGCTAAAAGAGAAGCACTGATGGTGTATTTAGACATTTTTCTAGCTAGGCAGTGAGATTTGTGAAATGAAACTGGTTTGTTGCTGAATATCAGCATGTACAAGACGCATGCCAGAAAGGGAGTCAAGACTAGGAATTAACTTTACCATTGGCTCAATATGCAGTGCTTCTCACATCACTCTGGGGGTAGATCCTGATCCCAGTCCCAACTTTTAATACTGTAAACCAAGAAGACATGTCCCTCAATGTTAAAAAACTGTTCACTTGAAAATCCTGATCCAGCTCCACTTTCACCCTGTAAACCCTTGTATTAGTCTTCACACATAAAAGTTCAGCATTTTGAAATCACCTCATCTTTATTGTGAAAGAACAGCAAGGAAATATTTCAGGTAAAAGTTCACCTGAGATGCAGAAACTGCATTATTTCATTTAAAGCCTTTGAGTAACTCTATCTAGGTACAACTCTGGGAAGAGGCTTCACCCTAGAAGCAAATCCTCTTTTTAAGGGATGGCTAGAAGAGAATTACTTTTTTAATTAAATAGTGATTGGGTAAAAAGCTTGATTTGTTCTTAGATCAGGAAGCAGGGGAGCCAGATCATGCACCTTTTTTGATCCAGCAATTCTTTGACTGGTCAGTAAGAGTTGAGAGTATTCCTGTTGAGCTTTTCTTCCTTGTGGTAGACCTTTCTTTGGAGTAGTGACAACTGTGTACTTGAGATCCTCTGGTAAGAGGGGCTTTTTTTACCTAAGATCAACATGTTGTAACAAAAAAATCTGTGGCACCTATATTTTTTGCGTATCTAATACTATTAAGATATTTTTCCACACCAGGGCAGTAGAACTGGAAATTTGTGCTTGTTATAGGCCCAGAGCAAGCATGTCAATTGTTTAACTAAATAAGCAGAACTATATTATCTAACAATGGCATGATGGTTTGGCTGAGTGACTCACTGTGTCATCACCATCCGAAGATTCCTTTGCACTAAAATTAGATTATGCAGCTCATGATCAGCCTTGGGAGTAAAGATTAGAATACACTCATACAAACTTTTTAATCACTCTTGTTTCTATGCACCATCAGAGTCTTTGTTGGAGAGTTGTTTTTTGCAGATGGTTGCACTTGCAGAGCAGAAGAAGCAAGACCTGAAGATAATGACATCTAATTACCCAGCCACTTCAGTAAACCTCGAGTTAGCATTTCAGCAGAACAGATTTGTACCAACTAAAATTAAATAAGCAATATTCCCAGGTAAGCAGCATAAAAATAAGTGCTGTGGCTCTGTTTACTCTTTTTGGAGCAAAAGCTTTCTATGATGGTGCCTAATTCTAGTGTCTAAAGCACCAGCTTTGCTGTTGTTCCTCCTGATTTCAGTCTCTGAAAACACACCATAACACTAATCCAAACATCAGACTTTACTCGGTACATGCGCTTACATTCTATTAAGTGATGTGTGGATAGACACTTGCTATTAAAAACACATGAGATACTAAAATGATGCATTTTCGATCACTCTTGAATAAACTATAAAAATGATAGCATGTTCAAAGATGTTTTTATGAGGCGCACTGGAAGAATATCCACATAGGGATGAACATAGGTAGAGTTTTTGTAACTCTGGATTTAGTTGCTCAAACTTAAGCTCTTAGTATGGCTTTATTTATAGTGCGTGAGTTCTTATAACGCATAGTCATCTTCTGTTGAAATCCTGAAAACATAAAGTTATAGATATGTGTTAAATAAACTAATGCATGAAAAGCATGTCATATTAAGCAAATATTTTCTTTAAAAAACAGTTCAGCAGTAAGCTGTGTAATATTGATAAGCAACACTGGGAGTTTCTAGCTGCCAATAGAACTAGAATGGCATTCATCAGCAATGGCTAAACATAGTGAAGTAAGGGTCTCTGAAAATATTTTAGTGCAGCAAGCCAAAAAACCATCTGAGTTTTAGACAACAGTTGCAGGAATTTGCAGTTTATGAACTGTTTCACTGACCTCAGGTGGGCTACTTAATATTTACCAGGCTGAGTGAATCACAGGTGCAAACATTTTCTCAAGTGCCCTAGGATTGTGGTTGTGCTGATGACCACCATACTTCCTTATGATTACTTTCAGAGATGCTGGTGGGATGATGTATCTGGCAGTGAAGAAAGCATCCCTGGAAACCAGCTTCATGTAGGCCATGTTCATATGGTCATGAACAAACTTGTAAACTATCAATTATCAATCCTACAGTCTTTGATCATATCCATATTGTTCACTAGTATTTAATGGTTTTACACAGGTGCTCATTAAGCACCCAAACCCTTTTCAAATTTACTGGGAGTTTAGATAACATTACTTCATTACTTATTTAATATACCTAAGTCACTAATACAAATTATGGCAATACAGCCAAAGAAAATAGTCTGCCTTTTTGAAGAAGCTTTGGTTAATATGTTGTCTTCACTTGGTTTATGTGTTGTCTCCATGTATTAATCACCCTATTTTGTAAAAGTAAGGTAAATCTGACACGAGCTGCACATTCATTTATATAAGAAATAGTTTAAACTGTCTCTTTCTTTTTTCTCTTGATCTGTTAAACACTAAAGAGGTCCATTACTCACTGTTCTATAACTCATTTTCTGCCAGAGTATAATTTATATTTGTGCATTCCAGCATTTGCTTTGTAAATATACATATTACACTAGTCTATTAGGAATTCGGCAGAGGCAAATTGGCTGAGAATTAGGATGAACATTCTGGTTTTGGTCAATTTCTTCTCTGGCAGCAAAATATTTGATAAACAGAAAGTTGCATTGTAATTTCATTTGTATTTTCTTCCCTGTACATTCTTTATTCAAGGCCATAACGTGAGATGTTTTTTCAGCTACTCAGTTTTATTGGGATTGATATGATAATCTGGTGAATGAAAATAAGGAGCAAGGCAATAGAAACCCGATCCTTTTTAGGCAGGGTTAGCCAAACCATATTAGTCCAATATTATTGCAAAAAATAAATGTCTATTAAACCAGGATTTGTTTTTTTAAAAATTATTAAACTACATCCTTTTTCTTGGAAAAGAGTTCAAAGAGTGCCAGTATTACACTGTGCTAATTTCACAGAATATTGATTGTCTAACACATTTGTAGCCAAGGTATCTTACCAAAAAAGTAATTTTGAAGAGTGACTTCCCTAATAAAACAGACTTTGGCCATTGGAATTCTGCTTGAGATTTACTAGAAAATTGTTGGCAGATCTTCAGCTCAGGCACATTGTTAGATTTTCTCATTCTGATGGTTTATTGTGTTGCTCTGCAAGTGAACATGATAATTAAAAAAGAATGCAAACAGATAAACATTGTTTTTCCAAGATATTATTGGATTGCTATTTAAGAGATCAGAATAGTACAAACTGTGATTGGGGACTGACTGTAATATTAGCTAATTGGTAAACATTCTCAGATTAGTTAATATTTTATGTATTTCAGAAAGCTTTTGACTATTGCTGAACAGCCGTTCTTTGTGTGAACAGTACAGGTGGATCATCTACAAATGAACACTGACATCTCCAGAAGAATATTTTATCTACATAGAACGTTGAAGATTTATATTGATAATCACAGAGAACAATACATAACTTTTATTTCAGATTTTTTCCTTAAACCTCTTAATATTCTGGTTTCAAAACCTATATATTTATTAAGACTTGAAAATTCTATGCACATACTTCGTGATAGTCAGATCTATTCTAATTCCTTTTTCTTTTCTCTTTTCAGTTTCAAACCAAGAGTAATTCCATAAATATTAAGAAGTCAGTAAGCCTGTAGTCACAGCTTTCACTGAGAATTGTTGCTAAGGTTGGATCTTCTGATGCTTAATTTAATTCTGTCTCAACAAGTCAGCTGCCCAAAGCAAGTATAACAATAACTGCAAATGAATGTAGAGTCCAAGGAACTTATATTTTCTAAATATTCTTATTAGTTAAAGCCATTTTCTGTTGGTGTTTTTTTCAGGAACCATGTATTGCTATTTCTATTCTCAGAATACTGGTTAGAAATACTAGAAGAGCTGCTTTGTATTTTCCAAATACGCTAAGATTCATTGGTTTGGTGTATTTTATTTTGAGTGCGAGCGTTCAAAATTCTGACATGCCTAATTCCAATTGTGCTACACGCATTGGGGTAGACAATTCCACCTACAGACAGCAGACACTGAATTTGGAATGAAGACAAGCACTGTTCTTGTCCAGTTATGTCACAGAGTTCTCAATCTTTAGTTACGAGAGCACTAAGTTACATCTACACCATACAGTATTGTGTGGACCCAGCCTATCCTGTACAGCACTTGATAGTGGATAGTGGTTCTAGTACTTACATTTTAATGTTGTTGCCATATGCAATGATGTAGCAAACCAACACTGGCAATACAAAAAATATAAAATTCTTTGACAATTCGACGTCTAACTATATTTTGGTTTTACTTCTGTGGACATCAGTGGGATTCAACACCAGGGAGTCATTAGACTCATCCTAAAATAAGGTCCAACACAGGCAAAATGAATCCTTTTATGGAGAATCTAAGTACTCCCTTCTCACTATGAAAGAAGACTGGATAACTAGTTTGGACAAGACATCTACAATGGGATTTGTCCACTGTAACACATATATTAGATAGACAGGCATTTTAACTACACATCTTAGGGTCACTTTTAAAGCTAGAGTTCAGTTTCAGTTTTTAACAACTAAAATTTCACAATTCTTCACTAGAAAAACACAGATCTTCAAAAAGCCCAAGAGTGAATTAGTCTGACAGTACAAATGGAACAAAACTGTGCAAAAAGAAGGTAAAGATCACACTGAAGTTAGTGAAAAAAGTTGTTTTCAAACAAAAGAAAAATCAGTTTGGAGGGGTTTTAGCTCTTGCTATGAGACCAAATCACAGTGGGAATGAGAATGAAGAAAGGGGAAAAAAACTAGAGACATGGAAACTACCTAAAAGTAGTGCTTTTTCAAGATTTTTTCTGAGAGAAAATAGTCATATAGCTGAGCTAATTTAATCAAGGATATGATGCTGTGAGTGCAAAAGTACCCAATATGGGAGAATTAAAGATATTTGCTGCAGAGTATCATAGGGCACAACTCAAATGACAGTCTGCAAAAATGGAACATGACAATGACTTTCATAAAAAAGCCTCCAAAGCGTTCTGCTTCCCAAGAGGAGTTTGCAAGCCTCAGTACAAGATGGACTGCATGTGCAAGGAATGACAATATCAATTAGAGCTAAGCAGAATTCTTTGGAGGAGTAATGGGCAACACTGTCTTGCATGAGGATATCCTTATGAAAAACAAATGGAACAGACAGTAATTTTGAGTTGGATATAGGTGCACAAGCCAGTGTGTTTTCAGTAGCAATCATAATAGCATGGGTTTAGGAAAAACAGCTTTGGAAGCAAATAAATTATTGAAGCTCTAGATCTACTATGGTCAGAAAAAAGTTATCCCCACTGACACAGAATATGATCTGAATTGGATATTACACATTTCACCTCATTTCGCCTAAAAATTTATATTAAATATCCTCATACAGGGAAGAAGGCTGTAGTGTTTACAGCATGACCATGAAAAATGTGCCTATATATGGAATTTGCACTGAAGCTAGAAGTAAATATACCCTTTTTGGGTTTTAAATAAGCAAATGGTCTTGAAAAGAGGGTGCATGCAAAAGAACGAGGACAATGACAAAAAAGGCATATCATAGAGATAGAGAAGCTCTCAACAGTTTATGACAAAGAGTAAACATACCAAGATTATCCCCCAGGTCATGAGCTAAGGAAAGTATCTTGCAGCTTAAATCAAAGGCTGTAGGATCTTTCTAGATTAATTAATTCAGTGTACAGATGATACATGGAGAAAACTATAATAAATTTTGTATTATTAATTTAATTATTGGTCAGCACCCAGGTCAGTAAATTAAAAAATATATATATATTTCTGCACATGCTTAAAAAACCAGAATAACTGTGTAAAAAATCCCCACCAGATATATATACAAGGGAAAAATTAACAAGGCAAAATATTATTCTATCCCTGAGGGACTGACACCTTTAAAAATACACAGCACATATTTGTGCATGCGAAATGTTTGTTGTGGCAGATGCTGACAATGGTCATTTGGTTAGTATTTGTGACATAATTGCTAAGATTCAGTTCACCTAACTTTAGCCATCAAATTTTGTCCAGAATGCCTTCATTGTGTGCTTTGTGATCTCTTGAGTAGTTCTTTCATTTATTTCAATATCTATAGGCCTGATTCAGCCACCTTAACATGGACATCTAATACCATTTAAGATATATTAGGGTACAAAATGTAGTTTTACAGGGCAATGTCAGGACTTACAAGACTGTTTTGCCTTTCTAGAGAGGCAGCCAGAGGTAAGGCAGCACCCAAAGGCTCTTAAATGGTATTGGATAGTCATGTAGTGTGCAGGCAACTGGATCAAGGCCTAAATCCTCATTATTTGTAAAAGGATATATATATATATAAATTATCTGTATATATATATATAAATTATCTATACATATATAGAGATAAATTATCTGTAAACTTGGCTTGCATTTAGGCTTCTACTTTTAAATACCTACACTAACATATTTTAATCTGAAAGTAAATTCCACTTGATTTGTCTGCAACACAGTTGCTTAGATCTCTGCTTGGTGTCCAGGCTGCCATTGTAACTAATGGAGATGTAGCCAACACAGTCAGAGTTAGATTCCTTTAGCTGAACAAATATCTAGTACCCTCTCAGATGTACCACTGTATCCAAGATCATTGATAGACCTGGAAGATAGGACTCACAATAAACATGAGACCCACACGTTTCTGGAATAGGAGCTGAAAGCCAGATAGTATATGCCCTAGTGAGACAAATAGCACAATGTGGCTGCCCTCAGGTGGATAAAAATTGAAATTTGTAAATTTAATAAAAATTGGCGTTTCAGATTTCTCAGGAGCTGGGTATCAAATTTCAGTCTTAGACTACAAATTGATTTGATTTGAAAGTGCTGTCTTATTTAACAGAATTCAGTGTTGTAATATCCAGAGCTTTTTCTGAGGATAAAATCCTGAAAGAAACATGTTGAAGTATTTTCTCATAATGGAAAAACATTTCCATCATCAATTATCAATTTGCAGAGGACTCTTGTAGTAGATTAGATGTAATTTAAAGTCACTACAGCAAACCTGTTACTAGGGATGTGTGTGATTAGATAGAAACTGAGAAATCTAAAGGAAAGGTCAGAAGCATTCTGAACTAACATAACAGGGGCAGAGACATTGGCAAAATGTAATTCTAAACTGAGGACAAATCAAAGAAACACATCAATATTGCTGGCACACACACAAAGGTAAAACAAGTCCCTTCACTCCCTGAAAATCAAAGTTAAACGTACCTTTGTGTAATAGACAAATATTTTTACTAAAAATTTTTGTACCATAGCAAAATGACTTTTTGATTGGAATATATTTAGATCTCAGTCAAAATCTTTTATTTTTAATTGCTACTACTAAATTTTATTGTAAAAATTTCCTTTCAAGGGGCCCTTGAATTATGCAGATATCAGAATTAAGGTATTAAATTATATCTATGAGATCCAATAAGTCTCAATGGCTGGGGTTCAGAGGGACCTCAGCAAGCAGGAGGAGCAGCTTGACAAAAGTCTCATGAAATTCAACAAAGGCAATGAAGTCCTGCACTTGAAATTACATTAAGCATGCAACAATACTGGCTGTGGGCTTACTGGTTGGAGTGACAGCTCTGCAGAAAAGAACCTGGTGACCCTGGGGGACAGGTGGAACTGCAGTCAGCACACATCCTTGTGGGGAAGAACCTTAATCATATACTGGACTGCATTATTAAGGATATAGCTAGAAAACCAAGGGACATAGGTATTCCCATCTTCCCAGAACCTGTGCAGTTGCTTCTGTAATACTATGCCTGGTTTGGGGCACCGCTGTGAATGATAGATATCCACAAGCTAGAGAGAGTCTAGAGGAAGAACGTTAAAATGCTTAGGAGGCTGAACATAGGACATACAAGGAAAACACGAAGGAACTGGATGCCTAGGGATGCCATGGAGCCACCCTCTCTTGATACATTCAAAATCCACCTAGACGCATTCCTGTGTCACCTGCTCTAGGTGACCCTGCCCTGGCAGAGGGGCTGAATTTGTTTGGCCTGGAGGCAAGACCGAGAGGGAAGGATCCAACTTCAGCCTTTCACTGCCTAAAGGGAGTGATAGGGAAGATGGAGCCAAACTCCCGGATAAGGAGGGTGGAGCCAAACGTGCGATCACAGGATAAGAAGAAAAGGTTGCAAGTTACAATGAAGAAACTTCAGTCTAGGTAGAGTGTTTAAGCCCTGGAAGGGGCTGCTCAGAGAGGCTATGTAGTCATTGTCCTTGGAAATATGCAGAACTCAACTGGACAAAGCCTGGAAAATGTGGTGTAATTTAGAAGTTACCCTTGCTTTGAGCAGTAGGAGGTCATACTAGATGTCCTCCAGAGGTCCCTTTCAGCCTAAATTATTACATGAATCTGTGACTATTTATCATAACCTTTTTTCCTATAGTGAGTTCCTAGCCAACAGATCATACATAATAGCCCAAATTCCACCAACATCTGAGATGTCCTTCTGTCCTAAAGCAATATTGGGTTTTTCCCTGCTCTGTATTTGTTGGTTTCTTCTTGCTACAAATTTTTTTCTGTCATATTTAGAATCAAAAAATGTGTAAGATTGGAAGGAACCACAGTGGGTTATCTGATCCAACCTCCGTGCTCAAGGAGGGTCATCCTGGAGCACATTGCACAGGGTTGCATCCAGATGGTTCTTGGATACCTACAGTGAGGAAGACTTCACAACTTCCCTGGGCAATCTGTTCCAGTGCATGGTCACCCACAGAGTAAAGATGTTCTTCCTCATGTTCAGGTGGAACTTCCTGTGCATCAGTTTCTGCCCATTGACTCTTGTCCTGTTGCTTGGCACCACTGAGAAGAGCCTGGCTCCACTGTCTTGAGACACTTCCTTCAGATACTTATACACATTGATGAGGTTCCCTCTCAGTTGTCTCTTCTCAAGGCTCAACATGTTCAGATGCCTCAGTCTGTCCTTGTAAGAGGGACACTTCAGTCCCTCAATCATACAGTAAATTTACATGATACATTCATTATCATGAAATTACTGGGGGATAGCAGGGAAGAACAGGAGAAAAGATGACTCAGACATGTGGCATGGAGGATAAGGTATTCTTCTGTCTGTGAGAAACATTTATCCAGTATTTTGAAAAAGACTCTTTGGAGGAGGGAATGGAGCTGTTGGATAGTCATAGCTCCTTTCTGCACTCTGCCACATGAGTCTCAATTTCATTGCTGCAAAATACCTCAGATCCAATTCACCTTTAATGCCACCTGCACTTTCCAACATCTGTCATAGATGAATGCTCAGTGCCCCAGGCAGCCTTATGGAACAAGTGGTTTGAATTTCTTCAGGTTGAAGAATCAATTAAACACAGGTTCTTCCACTTTTAAGTGACTAATACAGGAGTTGACTAATATAGGAAGCAGAGTTACTGTGATCTTTTTAAATCTGCTTGCTAAAGGAGCTTGGCATGTAAAGAAAATCTATTGATCAGACCCTAAAAGGACATGTAGTTTCTGGCTCCAGTTAATATTATGCATTCAAGACACTTGGCTTGCAGGGATGTAGTAATCCAGGCAAGGGAAGACTTTGAAGCCAAGTGGAGACGTGGAATTTTGGGTTAAACAAAGATCAGGCAGCAGCTGGATGGTTATTTCTGGATATAAGCACTTCAGTTCCATTTCAGTCCTGTACTTTTTTAAAGTATCTAGTTATAAAGTGACATTTTCCACACCAGAAGTGATGAATAAAAAGTACATTTTTTTGATCTGAAATATATAGTGACTCCCAAGAAAATATAAGGTGCTTTATAATAGTGTGTGTATCCCTGCCTTCTGATGGATTGTGAAAAGAATAACTTGCCTGGTTGCCTTGTACTCTGAACTAGTTACAGAAGACCTATGGGAACAAAGAGACTTGATTATGCTTATTTGCATGTTCCCAGTTGGAGTCATTGCTAATGTAACATTACTGGTGTTTGTGTCCAGTGTTTCTTGAACAATTTGCTGAGATCACTTTTCTTCTTAGTAGTAGATAAGTGCACTTATCTTTCATAAAACTTGTATTTTATTCAGTTATCCTCAGCCACAAAGCCCTCTTGTTTTGCTGTGCTAAGTTAAGCTGCAAAGATGGAATTGATCTAAACTAATACCAGGGACATAGCTGAGTTAGGATTTTGGTTGTTTGGGGCTTCCTCAGTACCTGGTGGAGAGAAAGGCTGTTCCAGGTGGATGGGATCTCAGACAAATCTTCTGAAACTGTATCAGGACCAACATTATACAATCCAATATGTTGTACAACTTTACAGTGCCACTTGCGTTTGGTTCTGATCAGGATTCAGATGCAAATGGAGGAAAATTTGATTCATGTGGCACCAGAGTGACCATCACTATGTGACACGTCTCCTCTCAAAGTGAAGACTGATTCCAAATACTCTGCAATGTACTCTTCCCCATACATTGTTTATCATGATGAAATCTATTGATATACAACCTACAGACATATTGAAATTATTTCTTAATACCAAATCTTAATTAATATGATTCTACTAAATATAGAAAGAGCAAGTAAAGCTGACTGATAATAAATATGAAACAGGAATAACAGGATATTTTTTATAACAAAATGGGAAATATTATCTCTATACAGAAGTACTATCCAAATTGCTACCTATTTTTTTCCTATTTGTACTTGAAATGAACCACTGAAACTCTACCTTTATTTTTTTTTCTCTGCTAGTGCGCCAAAGCATGATGTCAGAGAGAAAAAGTAAGAGGCAGGGGCCAGTGCTAGAGTGTATTAATCTTTTGTGCTTTCATACATGGCCTACTTTCAAGGTTTGATAAATACCCAGAATTTTCCTCAGATCTCTTCAAATTTGTTATAGTTATTTTGGAGCCTATCAGTAATTCTCTCATGTGAGTGTGCCTCTGTTAACCTTGCAATCTATTCTCATTCTGTGAGCATTGTCTTGCCCTTCCACAATGCTTTGTTGAGGTAACTTTTCCTCTCTATTATAAACCTCAGAAATCCTTTCCTTGATTACAGTATCTCACAGTATGAAGTCTTACTGCGATTTGTGTGATGTGTACCTGGTCAGTACACAGACCATCAATGACCTGTTGTACTGGACACCCAGGGGAGTTTTCCATATTTTTAATTACTTTTTAAAATTATACAGCTTTTCTGATAGGCATTCATCTAGTCTTTGAAGAATGTAATTTAGACAGAAACAGCAGTTTTCCCACAGGGCTAATTGTCCCTTCAATTAGACCCACTGGATAAAAAACAGAAGGACAAACAAGTTTGAAATTATTTGGACTCAGTAGTTGAAGTCAGTGGAGTGCATAGCTCACAGACAGGCACCCTAGCTGTTACAAGCTTTTTTAGTGACAGGGCTTAGTAGGGAATGCAAGACTAAAAGAATTTATTGGCATCTCTTCTTTCAGGGATACTTAAGAAAATTCTAGACCATCTCTGCTTTACAGATTAGCAGATTATTTTCTTTTCCAAAGGTCTTTTCTAAAGACTTTGGGACTGAGGACAGAGTTCAGAGGTGTTTTCTGAGCTCATAGCAAATTTTCATCTTATTATCCCCACCCATTTCAGACATTACCCCACTGTTCTTTAGAACAGACCACTGGATGTGCAGGGCACTTGAATGATGTGCAGTGAAAGACAGATTTTAATTTTCACTGTAGGATCTAATAAAAAGCTCTGCCAAATTATTAACTTTCATCATCATCAGATAAAATCAACATACATCCAGGTGAGACTGCACTAAGTCTATGACAGTATATTTCATAGGATTCCTCATCTCTGGATTAATCTGACTTTGTCCCTTCACTCATAAAGGGACCTAAATCTCTTTTTCTGAGAAAAGAGCAAGATTTTTTTCTGCATGCATATTTCTAAAGTTCTTTTTTTTTTTTTCCCTGTGGAAAAGGATACACTACACAAGTGTAGCATTGCCTGTTGCTTGTTTTTTTCAAATCAACAGTTCCTCAGTGATTGTTCTAGAGGCAGAAATGAAGAGACTAGCACTTAGAGGAAGCAATTTCTTTATTTCACATATTTACAAAATTCTATCCCATCCAATTTATTCTTGACTTGTAGATCTCCAAGGACTGAAAATTGATTATCTATAAATAAATACGATATTTTAAGATGTCTTCTGCTTTTCATTTGGTTGATTTATTGTATTATTATCAATGTAACATCTGAGATTGTTCCATATTTATTTGAAATGCAAATAAAGGAAGAACCGAAAACTTTTAACAAGTTTTAATAGTTTTCTTCTCAGACAGAAATTGATAATATACAGAATTGTAAAAATAAACAAACAGATGGCAGAACAGCTTTTTTGTATATGATTGTTATACTTTCCCTTTGTTGCAATCCACCTCCCAGAGGAAACTGTGACAAAGGGCAATTAACTAAATTCACATAGTACTTCCGTCATATGATTTGCTAATGAGGTTCAAACCATATTTAAGAGAGAAGAAGCATGAGGAAATTATTCTGCTTGGATTTTTTTATATTTACAACATGTTACTCCCAGGCCATGATAACATCCCTGTATTTCTGCTGTTGGGTCTTGCAGCCACATTTTCTGTACTAGGCATCGCATGCAGCATCACACAGCAATGAGCAAACTGCACAAAGCCACATCAAATCATTCCACTGTGAATAATTCAAAATGTTTGTGAATGGTAACAGTACCTCGTATCTGGGCCCCTTGCTGGTGAACTTCTCCAGTCTTCTGTTTTATTCTGGAAGCCATACATGTAAAACTACCAGGAGATATTTTTGAAACACCACAGTGAACAGTGTGTTGCTGATTTTCAGTTCAAACCATCTTGCACATCATACCCTAACAGCACTGCTTCCCATCTGCCTCATGCTTACAGGGGATCAGCTTCTGAGTTGGAATTCAGCTGGCTGAAACTAAATCTCAATGAGACAGAAATGAGGTTAGAAGGAAAAGGGTAACATTTTGAAGAACTAGCCAAAGCCGTGACAGGATCCTCAAACAAGGGGTCTGTTTTTTGACTGTCAAGAGATTTCACAGCCTCAGGGTTAGCTGACATCCTCCCAAGTATGAAATCTGTCAGAAATAAATTCTTCCATCCATGATGAGCCAGCACGCTGTTCCTATGAACATCCTCTCAGATGCTGACTTGGCAATAGCATTGTACATATCCATGGCTTCCAGGCTCCATGGCTTTGGTATTCTGTGCTGGCCGTGCCAGTGATAGCCTTCAATGGGCAGCTGACCAAAACTTGTCACTCGGCTTGCTAAGCAAAATAAGTCAATTCTGGTACACCATCCCAGTGCTGTGAATGTTATGTTGGCTGTTGATTGAATGGTGAATCATATTTGTTGTTCTAATCCTAATCTTTAAAGCCCTAGATTCAGATTACTTTGAGGATAATATTTTATCACTGTGTGAAACAACCTGCTCCTCAAGGGTGGTGGAGTTATCAGCTAGGCAGGCAAATATGCTGACAGAAGGAGCTTTGGATCACTCTTCCACATTAAGAAGATGTGGAATGCTCACCCATCTTCAAGACAGAATACGAAATAAATCCCTTCAGAATAAACCTGAATTTTGTGAGTGAACACCCCCACCCCCACCAGCACACCCCAGTTTCAGGAAAGACAGGAGTGTAACTACAAGTGTTTAATATTACAATTGATTTAAGATAGTATGTCTTTATAAAAGATTATGAAGTATCTAGCTGTGGGTCAATCTGACCAGCAAGTTCTATGGAATTCAAGTTCTGTACCCTGATGATCCTATACCTTGGTGGAAAATTTGGTATAAACAGATTAGACAATATTTGTAAGGATCTTGATCTCAGTGTGAAAAGCGCTGTGTCCCATTGCAATTGTTTTAATGATTCAGCTTCTCAAACAACATGTTTTGCATTTCTTGAAGTAAACAACCACTTAAATAATCCTTGATTTGTTTTTCCCAAAGGTATGTCACATTTCAGCCCACAGCCACTCAATAAAAGAAGAGATGCATTTTCTGGACTTAATTCAATAAATAAACCTAAAGCAGTTTGTTTTCTTTGCTTTTCATGTTAACTCAACAGGCTAGTAAATTAATGAACCTGCTTGGCAATCATATAGGCATGCAACTGCAGATGTAGACAGAGCAAGCATCTGTATTAAAATAATTAGCACTGAATTGGTACATCCTTACAGTCATTCTAAGACTGTCTGCCTAACATTATTTTTCTATTTTAATGACAACTTTTGTTCATGAAATGAAGCAGACTTTTATATTTTAAACAAGAGAAATAAGTGAGAACACAGTGAACTGTGTGATGCAGACCAATAAGATAGCTGGAAAACAAGTTTGAAAATAGAGGGACAAATCTTCAGTTGGTGCAAATTGGCATCCTTAAAGTCATTACCTCTGCTGTAGCTATCAAGCAATTAGGAATGTTTTAAGTTTAACAGAAAGCAAAAAATTTGGGGCCAAGAGAAACACATGCGTAAGCCTAAACCTTAACCTCCTCAAGCCCCTCTCTCCATCTGATGTTCAATTTGCCATCCAGCCTACTCATTTTTCATGCTTACTGTTGTAGTCAACATTTTGAAGGATTTGAGATGTACAAGAAAAAAATAGAAAGGAAAAAATAAACCAGTTTTTTACAAGCTTCAGAAAATCCTTGGTTCTGTGGGCTTCCTATAAATCAACAACCAAATAGACTCCAGTAGTGTTTAGAGGTTGATTTCTTTCTTACACATACCATAGTATCAAGTCATTGTCAAGGTTAAGAATTTTAAAGTGTATGAGAAAACTAAGGACCAGTGAAAACAAAGGATATTGTTTTGGTTTTTTGAGGGATGCTACTGACTATTAGCAAAAAATCCCCTAGACGATATTGCAGATTAATAAATGACAACCAAATTTTATATTAATAGCAGTTCCAGTTGCCACAGAAAATAATTCTCAGATTCTAGAGAGACATATTTTTCTACCTTTTCTGGAGTTTCCTATGAATCAATTTTTTTCACAAAGATCTAGGCTGCTTCAATTTCAAAGCACAGGTATGTGATACTCCATGAACCCTATACATTGTTTCAGATTATCATCATGGCCAGGCTTCACAAACAAAGATTTGGGAAGGGCTCTCCCCACGTGGGTGTAGCCTTTGAGCCTGCGCAGTGGATGTTTTAGGTGAAGCACAGCGTGAACGGAACTGACCCCACCCTTTAACTCCTAAGGTTCATCTGCCACGGCCGAGCGAGCTTGGACAGTGACAGTGAAGTCCTCAGGACTAGAACTTCCAGCCCCCAGTATAGCCAGGAGGTCTCCCATCCAAGGACTAACCGGGGCTGACCCTGCTGAGCTTCTGAGATCTGGGATTGGGTGTCAGGGTGGCATTTAACTGTCTACCATTCTGTGATTCTGTGAAATCAAATGACCAGTTCTCTTCAGTTACTGATGAGACACCTAGAAAAGTTTTAAAAGAATGCACCAAACTTCCTGTAACATGTATCTAGAACAGATCAAGTGTTCTTCACGAACCCTCACAAAAAACTTTCTGCATTAACCTGGGATTTGTAAGAAGCTGCAACTAAATGGAATTTCAGTTTCTATTGAGATGAAGATATAGCTTTTATACTCAGAGACAATTTTAAGTATTCTCAAGGTTTAGAAAATATTACCAGTTATCCTCATTAACCCAAGCAAATATTAAATATTTGGACATATGGAGATGCAAGAAGCAAATAGAAAGGATGTTTCAAATGCAACTGAACAAGTTGGGAATCTTTACCTTCCATTATTCTCAGAACCTGCATTTTCAATCATTCAAGCACCTCTGAAAATTTGGTTTTATAAGCCATGGAACTAAATTTACTGCTACCAGTGCATGAACCAGGATAAACAACTGAGTGGTAAAGAGAGAAGGAGAAGCCTAGCAAGAGCATTCCCAGCCAAAATTACAGTATTTCTGGTTTGCATATAACTGCTCTTTCAGTTTAGACAAGGCAAGATTTACTGTGCAAACAAAACAGTACTATTACGGCAAAGAAACAACATCCAGAACTTACTCTCTGTGAAGACTGCAGAGTCTGTTAATATTTATGAAGTCTGAAGTAGCTTCAAAGACTCTTTACTTCATTTTTTTATGTCATAATGAAAAGCAGCACTAACTCATTAAATTTCAAGATGAGTTCACCACTGTTGTAGTAAATCCTGAGCTCCTAGGAAAAGGCTTAACTTCCTTGTTTTGCGTGTGTGTGTGTCCGGTAGCAATGACAATGGCCAAAAGATGCAAAGACAAAATCTGCATTTGTTCATAAACTTGAAAGACCAAAACACATAAAACTGCAAAGCACCCAACACTGTGGCCAAACCACTACATTTGATGTCCATACTTCTGTGCACAGATTACTTCATGGATTAACCTGCCAGCTTAAGGGCAGTGGGCAAGGAGAGAATCTGTTTTGAAAGACCCTGATTAAGCACTTACTGTCAAAAGCTTTCCCTCTCATCAAACTCTGTGTCATAAAAATAACCCATCAGAGAAAGTGATCTCTCCTCCTAGCATGGATGCTGCCATGCAGATATTATTTAGCTGAGAAAAATCTATGCAGAAAAGAAACAGTGTTACAGGATAAAGGTAGAAAATGGTGTACTTTATTTGGGCCTGACACAGTCAGACTTGGACAAGAGAGCCTCCAATTTGAGATGGCAGATCTGCACATAATGCTGGAGCATTTTGGTAATAGCTAGGGCTTTGGAGAATTCAAACTTAGAGACCATCGCAGCTAAGCCTGAAAAATATTGGAGGTGAGGTGAGGGAGGAAGAGGCTGTGACCAGCCATTGAATAGCTGCATAGCTTTAACCCAAAAAATTCAGAGGTATATGTGGACCTTGACTCAAGCATTCCTGAACAGTATGTATTATCCAGACCTATAAAAACCAAAACATCAGGAAATGTGATCCATTACTCCTTAAATAAAAAAATATTCACCGTAATGGTGTTAATGGGACTATTAACCATACATAGACTCATATCTTCAAGAATCCCTATGGATTTGGCAGTGATGCAGACAGAATGAGAAATGGGGTCTTTGTTATTCTTCCAATAGACCTGTCATTGCTTTCGGGGTTAAACGGTTAATGCTTCTCCCTAGCTTTGAAGTCCCTGTATCAAGGATTGAATATTCAACTATCAGAATGACGCTGAAGACACACCACGTATGTGTAGTATCACACGTATGTACTTCGTATGTACTCACAATGTTTCATACCCCAGATCTATACCTGACCTTTAACAGCAGCACTAATCACGTGTCAGACACTGAAAAGTTCCCTTACCAAAATAAAATAATCCAACTGGGCGTTTTTTCCCCAGCTTTCAAACAATACTGAATCTCTGTGGCATGCAATATTGCCTCACCCATCCACTCTTATAATGAACTTATGCTCCTATAAGCTTTGAATATCACACACTAGGAAGAAAGGGGTAGGACCAAGGGACAGCTTCTGCATCTGTTACCTGCTGTAAATCACCGGGAATTAAGTCTCCAGACGGGAAGACAGCAGGGCTGCCAGTCAGCCCCCTGATTCTGCCTCCTCAGTTGTGATCTCCCTTGTAGAACTCTCTCTTAAACCAAGCCCCACAGAAGAGCAGTGTCAGGGCAGGCTTTTCCCAGCCGCTGGCCTTAATTCCTCCCACCCCCACAGGCACTGACGTCAGGTCACCAGGCCACAGCCACGCTCACAAGGCGTCAGGCAGGAGGTCAAAGCCTGAGTGATGCCTTCACCCAGAGCAGAAGCCATACCATGCCAAGGAGTGGCACACACACATACAAACAACAGCAGGCTACCCCGCACCACTTGACAGCCACCTCCTGATACAGGACATGCTGTGCAGATCAGGTCTCAATAGTGCCACAGTTAAACAAGAAAAAAATAAACCAAACCCATCAGTCTAATACTATAGCTCAGGTTAGTCCTAACTACTACCAGACAAAACCAGCTCCAAGAGCTTACCTGCATGGCTCATTTTCAGTTCAGTCTGGCATCTCAGCCCCAAACTGACTCTATTAGGGCAGAGGCATGAGCAAAAAGTTCTTGTGGCCACCATATGGAAAACAGTGAAATGTAACTTTGGCTTTCATGGAATTTTGAACAATTTGGTGCCCTAAGACCAGCAATTTTATATTTTATCCATTTCAGAGCTAGTAGCTTAAATGTCATCTTCAGAAGAACACAGGCTGGGACTAAAAAAAAGGTTTCCCATTTTGAATAACTAGATATGGTATTTGATAACTAAGTATGGCACTAAAAATAGTTAAGCTCGCACTTCTAGTTCTGAGGAATGAAAGTACTTAGCACATGTTAAAAGCTAAAGCAGGATACTGTCAGACAACGCAGAGCACAGGGACATGGGAGCCCGACTTTATTAAATATTTCCTCTCCCCACCCACATCTCAACCACCATTGGAAATGTGATACCCGAGAACTTGTCCATCATTCATTCCACATTCACATAAGCTGAACAGTACCACATCTACTCAATCTGAAACTCTGCAGCAAAGAAGCATGATACAAAAACCTGACAAAAAGCTGTCATTTCCCATTTGCCTCATACATGCATTTAAGCCGAGCAACGACCCACAGAAGCACGCAGGAAGCCCCCAAAATACATGCACACCTACTGACCTGACTGTGAACCAGTCATTTACCACGGCTCTGCCAACCTCTCAGTCTCCTTGAAAGTAAGCTCTCCAGCAGCAGTTCTCTGGTCCTACTCCTCCAACGCTCCCGTGCCCCATTTGCTCCACATCAAGATGCATCCAGACACTGCACACTCTGGGGGACTGGTACATTGCTGGCTACTATTTAACAGAACATGTGGCTAGTCCCTAAATCACCTGAGCTCAGCTACCGCTCAGGAAGCAAACCTCCCAACTTCTGCTCCCAGCTTCTACTGCCAAATCGCATGCCACCCAGCTGCCACCCCGGCCGGGGGCGCCAGGAGGTAAAGGAGGGGACGACGCAGCTCGAACTGCTTCCCCCTCGCCAAGGGAGATCCCCGCAGGCAGCTGTAGGAAACACCGCCGTGCTCAGACCCAACGCCGCAGCACGCAGGAACAGGGAGCAGCAGCACCGTGCCCAGGACAACAACTGGGGAGCCCAGCGAGGACGGGCTGCGTGTGCACACAGGGATGCGATGTGACCTTTACCGGGTTCACCGCCGCCCCATGCGCTGTGTTTACTACAGCCGGTGGCTCCCGGCCGGTGGCGGCGGTGCCACCGCCTGGTCCCCGCAGCCCAGGGCAGCTGCTGCGTACCGGAGGGGGACCAGGAGGGAGAGGAGGGCCGCTCCTCCACCGGGGAAGGAGGGAGAGGGGCAGCCGGACACTCCCTGCGCCCACGGGGCCAGTCTGCCGTCTCCCGCAAAGGCCCAGAGAGCTGGGCCACCGGCCGAGATCTCCGGTGGCTCCCCCGCAGCTCCCCGGTCCGTCCCTTCCCCGCCAGGGCCGTGAGCGCCGAACAAAAGGCAAACGAAGGACCAATGGACAGCAACCCCCCCTCCCGAGAGTCCCGTCCAGGCGCGGCGAGAGGCACCGCGCCCCGCACGCAGCGCTGCCCGGAGCGAGGCGGCGCGTCCGCCCCCCGCCCGCGGGGCCGGAGGGGCGGAGGGCTCGGGCTCCCCG
>JAOXXN010000446.1:94903101-94914579 GCA_026770055.1 Myrmophylax atrothorax
CAAATTTGTAAACATGGTGTTAGAGACATGCGTTAGTGGTGAAGATTGGCAGTGTTAGGTTTCCATTTAGATTCAATGATCTTAAGGGTCTTTTCCAACTTAAATAATTCTGTAATTCTATGAAATATAAGAATGAAGAATCTATCTGAATATTGTGGGTATCTAAACATTGCTTAAACTTTGTAGAGCTCTTCATTTTATTAGAGTACACATCAGTTTCCACTACTAAACTGATCAACATCAAATAACTACAGTTTCTCTCATGTTTGAAATAAATGTACTCAGGCTTATGTGCTGTCCAGAGCAGTTGATGCTGCCCAGGAAATATTATAGTTAGAATATTCATTGAGACACAGGATCACAGAATGATTTTGGTTTGGAGAGACCATAGAGATCATCTAGATCTAACCCTCCTGCCATAGGCTGGGGCACTTTGTGCTGGACCAGGTTG
Organism: Myrmophylax atrothorax; assembly: GCA_026770055.1. Classification (NCBI taxonomy): domain Eukaryota; kingdom Metazoa; phylum Chordata; class Aves; order Passeriformes; family Thamnophilidae; genus Myrmophylax; species Myrmophylax atrothorax. Next base: position 94,903,553 of record JAOXXN010000446.1, read on the forward strand.
TGCACAGCTCCATCCAGCCTGGCCTTAAATATCTCCAGGGACAGGGCACCCACAGCTTCTCTGGGCAAGCTGTTCCAGAGTCTCACTGCACTCAGAGTAAAGAATTTCTTCCTAATGTCTAATATAAACTTAGGCTGTTTAAGTTTGAAACCACTTCCCCTTGTCCCATCACCACATGTTCTAGTCAAAAGTCCCGTTCCAGCCTTCTTGTGGGTGCTTCCGTATTTTCATCATCTTTGTGGAAGTAACTGCATTTCCAAGTATATGAGAAATCTCTGGAACAGATGATATAGAAAAAGATTTCTTTACAGATTGAAGACGCAAACATTTTTGATAAATACTGTTAACATTGTCATATTTGGATAATTTTTTGAGATATTAATAGCAAGACGTGAGAAACATACTAACCATGGACAAATATGCATTCTTTTACAATTATTAAGCATATTGAACTTCTAAGAACTCTAAGAAGTCTGGGAATTTTAAAGCAAGACTATAGGCCTGCATGAAAATATTAAGGTTCCATGATTTGAAAAACCTGTCACTCAGGTGTAGTCTCTTAGAAGAATGTTAGTCCATATCTGAAGAAAAAAGTGTTAAGTTAGTCTAGAGAGATATATATATAAAATGTGTGTGTGTGTGTGTGTGTGTGTGTGTGTGTACATGTATGTATATATGTATACTGAAGCAAGCCCCATGGAGCAGTACAAGGGACCATGTCTTTTAGCAATCAGGTGTGCAGAACTAGTACTATGGTATCCTCCACTGTATGACTAATAACAGAAGCATTGCCTTGTTAGTGTGAAAGGCAGATGTATCTTGAAGTCAGGTCTAAGGTTTCATTATTGGTGCTTGGTCTGGTTACATGCCCTCGAGGCTTGGTCTGGCTGTAAAATCTGAATGCAGCAGTTCACTCAGTTTATCTTTAGTGACATATATTCTGCTGTAGTTACTGTTTGGTAATACAGATAGGGAAATGGAAACTGCCTTTTCAAGGCTAGGATAGGAGCCCTGCAACTTTTTTTTTTGTGTGAGAGATAAGCCATCATCAGAGCATGTGAGCTATGTGGTGCTGCATCCAGACCTATGCTGTTGTGCCTCTGGAGGAGACTGGCCTCCAGCACTGAGCCAGGGGGGTTTCAATCTACCATGAACACCTACAAGAAAAGGACTACACTCCTAATAATGAGAATTTTCCCTAAAAAGCTGGGTCTTGTGATTAAAGGTGTAACATATGGAAACCCCACCTACAGCCTGATTCTCACAGAGATCTATTCCAAGCATCTGCAAGAATATATTATCAATTACATACCCCTTCTATGGCTGAATAATTCTTAACATTAATGCAGGCTCTGTGAGTGCTTCAAGTGATGAATAGAGCCCACAGTGAACGGAGATACACTGATATTTCTTTTTCTGTTTCAAGAACTTTATTCTTCAAAGGAATATCTTTTTAATAGTCAGAAAAAGACAGATCACTCTAGTTTTTTGTTGGTTTATCCATTACAATTAGACCACTTACTGCTATGGTAGAATATTTCAAAAGCAGAAATAGGCAGTCAGATGCTGAACACCCACTGAACACCAAAGGGAATTTGGATCCTAACTCCCTCATATCTTTGAAAATCTGCCCCAGAAGCTTTAAGTATAACAAATCAGCTCAATGCTGACTCTCTATTACATGTTCTTATTTTCACTGCAAGCTTTAAGCAAATCATCTATACCATAAAAGAATACACTTTTGTTATATTGCAATAGATTGCATTTTAAAGCCAATGGAATAAAAACAATGACTGACAGACGGTTCAGTGAACATGCAAAATGAAAAAGGTACGAGGAATTGCTCTCTGTCTGTGCTAGGATCATACCTTATCCCCACCCCCAAGGGATTCCTGTCTTTTTCTGCTGCAGAAAGCACAGCAGTCCAGCAGAGATGACAAAGCATGCACCATCACTTTGGATGAATGACTGGGGAGAGTCACTCATCCACTTAACAAAAGGACCAAGGCCATCCACCTAATGTCAGGCATATAATTCCTGCAAGCTACCTGTACAGCAAATACAGAACGTACTCTTAGGTACAGATCACGATCTGATGCTATCTGGGTTCTTGCTGTCTCTCAGCTAGGTGACTAAAATTAGCAAAATGGCTCTTAATCACTCTGAACTTTGGGACCTAGAACAGTGTGAGGCCTCCTGCACATACTATGACCTAGGAATGCACTATCACCTGCTTCTGAATAGTCTAAATGAAAATAAAATAATAATAAATTATTGAGGACCGAGGTCCTGTGGAAGACAAACCCATTGCTTCATTAAGGTCTTTCCAGATTGACAGACCTATTTCCAACAAACTCTACATTGTCAGTATTACCTTTTTATGATGTTTTTAGTAACTGCCTTTAATGAAGGGATCCAGTTCAATCTCATGGACTCAAAAAGCCTTATGATATGGCAGCTCCCTCACAGACACTAATGTATGTCACACTGACTTCAGCACATTGCCATGAGAATGGGTGGAGTATTTTTTTAAGATCAAATGAATTTTGATCTACTTTCCAAAATCTTCAAAGAAATCTTATGCTTCCTATTTCAGAAGTCTCATCTTCCCATGAGGAAGCAAGGACCACAGATAATAACACTGAGAATTTCTAGTTCTTGATTTTTTCTAACAATAATATAAAAAAGTTCCAAATTGCTCACTTTTGTAGTAATTTCTTTAAAATATTTGAAGACATGAAATTATTGCATGCTTAGAACAGATGTTAGTGAAATTCCGTTGTTCTGATTTTCTTTCACTCCATTTTCTGCCCTGTTATGGAGGGCCGAAAATACAGAGATTTAAAGCAATGCCAGGTAAACATAACGGCTAAATAGTGCAAAGGACTGATGATAACTAACTTAATGAGAAATATGTCCATTTGAAAAATGACAGTGATCTTATCTTGCTCATCTGAATTCAATCAGAGTTCATCTGATTCTTTCAGGTCTGCAGTCCATGAGATAAGCTCCCCACAAAGATGGAAATAGAGACTTGAGGCAGGAAGGGGAAAGGTGAATCTGAGAAGCAAGTTATTTCCGCAGTAAGTTCTGACTGTAGTGTGTAGAAGTCCTGCAGACTAGGTTACTGATGTTCTCAATAAGAAAAGTCCCTCTTATGCATCTTTTTTAGACACAGAGGAACTCTAATTTTGAAGTAGGGATAAGAAAGCAAAGACAACTTAGAAGGAGATGAACTATAAAGTAGGGAGGATAGATAATTACTGCTCAAAACTCACTGCTTTAGAACAGCTGGTTAAAATGCTATGCAAGAGAATAAGATTATGAAAACCAAAAAAAAAAAACCACAAAAAATTCAGTAAAAAAGGCTAGACCTCTCTTAATTTCATGAATGAAGGGCAGAACATGGTTCTGCCTTCTTTTCAAATGAAAAAAATCATGACTGGTTAAAGCAAGCAGAGAGATATTTAAGCTCATTATTTATGAAGATCATTAATGCCTCTCTTCAGAAAGGCATTTTGCCAGCTTTATTTAAGCAGCAGTTAGGCTCTTGGTCAAAAATCCGTATTTGGATGATGTTAGCAAAGCCAATCACTGTCCGGTGTCAGGCCATCCAATATTTGGGAAGATAATTGAGGTTATGCTGATGGGTCAATGTTAGCAATGTTTGCATTTCAAAGATTTAGATGGTCCCCATCTGGCTTGGTCAATATGTGAGTAGAGAAATGAGACTACATGATCACTTCCTAATGCCTCTGTTCTGCTGATGGGCCTTTTGGATTTTTTTTTTCCTGTGGAGGGAGATATTATTGATTTCATAATTGGCTACTGAAGGAAGAACACATCAAATTCTTCATTTTGTACCTGCAAAGAGGTACAAAATTCCACCAGTAGATGACTCTTGCCCCATGTTTATACATAGTTGCTGGGAGTAATGCTGAAACTTTAACACCACTGATACTTTGATTTTATAAAATAACTCCTTGTTTCTCAGTCAAAATTCTAGTTCTATTACTTGTATAGGACAGGATTCTGTCATCACTGAAGTCAGTGGGAAGGCTGTCACTTAGCTCAGATTCCCAGTATGCAAGGCTTTGATAGATAGTTACAGTAAGTCTTCATGTGTGCTCTGTTACTTTGCAGTAATTGTAAGGCTGTTTGCTGCTTAAGAAAAGTGGAATCAACTCCCCCACAGTGAAGGGTTAGAATATGTACATGGGGCCAAAAACACTTTGGTAAGATGCAGACACCCCAAGATTAGCTAAGTTGGTCAGAGCATGGGGCTAATAACACTGAGATTGTGAGTTTGATCCCCATATGGGCCATTCACTTAAGAGCTGGACTTGACGGTCCTTGTGGATCATCCAGCTCAGAATATTCTGTGAAATGCAGATGCATAAATTTATACTTTACAATATACACATCCCAGTTCATGATGCTGTAACTCCTCTGTGCAGCCACATCATGAGATGGAAATGGGAGTAAGAAGCAGATTAACACATAAAAGAAAAAAACACATAAGGAAACATTTTGGAGATGTTTAGGTAATTTTAAACCTGACTTTGTTATGCAGTTTGCTTAAACCAGATCATCAAATTCTTTTTCAGTCAATACAGAGAGATAAGTAGCTGTAAAATCTGGCAAGCACTTGAACAGACTGTCTCCCTCTGCAGGCCTGCACAGACTGCTATAAGGAACCTCAACATCAGGAGATCCCTGAAGTGTGGATGGGTGCAGATTCAGTGGTTGAGGTACATAGGTGAAATTCATCAACTCTGAAGAAAGATTTTGAGATGTGGCAGAAGTTATTTCTGCAATATCTATTTGGAATACAAATGTGGGCTTTACAAGATTATTCATATCCCATATGTTCTACTGGGACTGTCAGTGTTACTACTGTCCAGCTTAGCACACCCAGTGAGCCCACCATCAGAACTCTGGAAACTGCAGAAATATCTTTATAATAAAAACATCACAGAAATCCTATCTGTCTTTATTGCAGTACTCTTTTCTTATGAGCAGGTGAAGGGTACCCAAAATTTCAGTTACTATAAGCCATAGCAACTTATTTCTTGGAGCACCTGCCAAAGTGAATATATCTCTAGAGATTAAGTCACTTTAGTCAAAGACTCTTTGAGTCTAAGTGTAATTTCTTGATACTGATTATTTTTAAAGCACTGATGATTGCACACCTGGTTATCTATGCATTCTCCCCATTTTCCTATCAGGCCTGTTAAAATGCCATGTGCAGACTCTGCTAATAAAATGTATGTCAAAAATTAACTTTACTCTTCTTCATTTCCTCCTTTAACCGTTAACTTTCTTTACTCTTTTTTTTTTAGTTATTATTATTATTTTTACCATGGCATCAAAAGTCTGCTTGCCTCCTTTTGCTCCTCTAGATGCTTCAATGCCTCCATTCTACCCAGTCACCTATTTCTTTCATGATTAGTAACATAATTTGTCACCATTATTCTCATGACGTGTACTCCCCTTGTTCTATTTTGTCTCTTCTGACAATTTGTCCCTTTATTTAGGGATTAGTTTTTGCCATGTTAGAAATGGCATGATTTTACCTACATTTCCCTTCATTTCACTTTCAACTACCAGGTATTGGCTCATTCTTTATGAAAGAAGAATGAGAACACTAGAAGAACATTAGAATTACTGTGACACTCCTGTAAATTCCTTTGAAGCAACTTGTTTTCTCTGTTTTAACCTGCCCCTTCTTCAGGGGCACCTGAAACTACTCATTCCTCAATCTCTAAAAACTATCTTAAGTTCATGAAGAAACCATTTTAACCCACTTGGACCTATCGCAGAAGTCTTCTTAGAATACTGTATGTCCATGTCATCAAAATTCTCTTTTCACCTGATTACCAAGGTGATATATTTGAGAACATACTTTGCATCCACTCTTCAAATACTGTGTGGGTTTTCTGTCCTTGTTTTCCTTCTCTCTCCTCTCTACACCTTGTTTCTCTGTGATCTCATCAGCAACTACAAATTCAACTACCATCTGTTTGCTAATGACTCAGAGATATACTAGCCTACTCCAGACTAATCTCCTTATGTCCAAAATGAAATCTCAACCTGCCTCTCTGATATCTTCTCATGTATATGTAGCCATCATCTCCAACACATCATGAATCAAAGGCACCCTGTCCTTTCTCATACCCTAAACCTATCTTGCTCAGTCAGTTAATTCAAAATGTAAGTCAGGAATAGAACTTAAGTATATTTCCAAACACAAAAAACCCTTTAGTTTTTATCAAGTGGGTTTTAAGATGGAATGAAATGTATGACTTATCATAAGGAAACCACATCAACAGAGCTAGGTTGAAGCCTGACTTCCAAATGCTTAAACAAGTAGTATGAAAGAGCCATGGTAGCTCAAGTCACAGCAGTTCATTAAAAGCTAAACCAAGCACTTTGTTAATGTGTCAGTGTGTGCTCATAATTAAGACACTGCATAGCTGTACTTCATTGAGCATCATGGTCACTCTAATGCAAAACAGCCCACGTGAAGTCACTAGACTCTCAGTACATGTGGGTAGGGAGCCCTCCTGAAAGGTATGACCAAAATGTCCTCACAACCAGACATCTATCATCCTGTCTCAGTAAAAGCAGTATTTTTCCAGCTCTGATAAACGCAGTCTTGCCCTTCTCATAGCCAATGACATTTCTGCCAAAAAAGATTGTTTTCTGACCTATTGTTGGCCTCACTTCTCTGGTTCTTCCCTATCTCTCCCATCTGATAGGAGTTACTACTTTTTATTCTCAAGCTTGCTGCCACTCTGTCACATTTTGCTCTGTCAAGTTACTGATTTGTCTGTTTAGACCGTAATGTGAGCTATGGTTATCACATGTTACTAGACTGTTTCAAACTTTCTCATATAGCCATACCTCATGCTTTGCAATGTCTTCTTACACTTAACTTGAAAGCAAATCACCTGTTTTTCTTGAATGGCTTCAACAAAGTTCCCTTTGCCTCTGTTAACCCTCAGAAGCCAAAAGGTTTAAACCTCTGAACAACAGTACCTAAGTGGAATGACCTTGATGTTGTCTCCTATAGGGACTCTGAAGACTACTACCTACAAATGTCACCTTCCCTCAAAGGCAGAAACGTCTTTCAGACATCTCATCTTCCTAACTTCTATTATTAATGTCACCTTAAGGACAGATGGGATCAGTGTAGATGCTTAGAAAAGAAGCAGTGTGATGGAGCCTCCCCCTGAGGAGCTAAGTAATGCTTGAGGGTACTTTAAAACAGGCAACATACTTCCCCCCCCCCCAGTCTTGCCAACTGTTCCCCCTAAACTAAGCACTCCAGAGGGGAATATAATGTAGCAGAGCAATAATTTAGCCCCAGAGGCCTTCTTGAACAACACTATCATAATATCCTCTCTTGCTGACCAATATTCTCTTGAAGCACCCCTCCTGCCAGCCTGTAACCATGTTTTTCCTGTTTACTTCTTCTTTTTCCATCATAGAAGACTATGGGTACTTACATTTATTGGCCTGTGCTGGTACAGTATATAAAATAATGTAGTTGTAGCTGATGTTGCAGATGTAGTTGATGTGGCTGTAGTCATCACCATTGTCAATCTTACAAGATTGATTTAGTTTGGAGAGAATGTCACCACAAAAAGCAAGCAGAGTCAAATCTGAACTCAAGCAACAAAATTTCTAACTGTAGACACTGTGGGTGGCATGGCCAGCTTTTTATTCTTTATGGTATAACAAACTGGGGTTAGGAACACATGTACATATAAACATTTTTTATCATTCCTGACTTGGAAGACTATTATGACTAAAGAAATCATTAAATGTTTCAAGTCTGTAAGCAGGTCTTAAAAAGAGAATGCGTTAAACGAGAGTATTTGGAACTCTGGTCTCTGTTCTTACTTCACAACTAAAGAGATTACATGACAAAACCCATGTTTTGATGAAGCTGCTTATGGAGAAAACAATTCTACTTTCTGACTTCCTCATATGCAATCTGTATTCTGCTGAAGATTTCTCTTCTTATAGACTTTTTTCCCCTCCAACATAGTATCTTGAATTTTTAAGCTTTCACATTTTTAACTTCACAGTAACCTTCTGGCAGAAAGCAATAGACTTCTGTGTCCACTGGCAAGTACAAATTCTGGTTATGGGCTCCCACCAGCGTCCCTTTTTAATGAGTATATAGTACATTTTCATCTATGTTTTGATTCAATAGTTTTGCTTATATATGAGCAAATATTCCTGCACCTTACAGAAAGATAGATGCTTCTTTCTCCCATAAAATGACAACAGGGAAATGTGGATTCAATATTATTAACATAACAAGCTGAAAAAAAAATTTAAAAAAAGAGGAAATCTAACCTTTCAGACCTTTTTTTTTTTATATATGCAGAAGGAAGTAAAAGGACAAGCTCTCAATTGAAAATAAATCCCTGTCAAGCTACCTTTAAATCACCCTGATTAGTACAAACAGTCTTGACATATACACACTCCCCCATACTGTCTATAGGGAATAGAGAGAAATATTGCCTCTGTTCAAACTCATAAATTCATGGATTTTACGGCAGTACATTAGGTACTTAATATACAATAGAGAGATTACAGTCATTACATTAGATCATATTCTGTAATTACTGTGTTTAGGTACTGAAGTTCCACACTGAGCTTAAGTCAGGCACTAACTCATGTGGCAAGTGATAAAATACTAAAGGTCAACAATGTTTATGCATACAGTTTGCTATCATAGGATGCAAGAAAGAAGAGAAGGCATCTTTAGCAGTGATAGTGATTGTGGTGCCCAGTTATTTTGCCTTATCTAGTGTTATGAAGGGAAGAAATTAACACTTGTATAACTCAATAGAGAAGGAATCAGGTCCCAAAAGCTCAATAAAGCCCAGAAAAATCTCAGAAGAACAGAAAGCCTCAGGAAACAGTAAATCTAAGTCGGGTGACTCAAGACCAAGAAAGCACATATTATATCATATCGAAGCTTTCTGCAGAATCTGTTATGAGCAGAGTTAAACAGCAACTTCTCAAATGAAGAGTGTTTACTTACGCAGCACAGCAAGAAATGATACCATTGTTACCACTTTCAACTAGACCCAGGCATATAAAGTGGGGTTTATTTATAACTTTTTAAATATTCTAACTCAAAATACAGTACAATGAAGCAAAATTAGAAGTTATTGTGATCTCTTGGGCCAGATGCAATAAAAAAAATTCTTTATTTCAAAAATCTAAACCTCAGACTACTGAAGGCCAGAAAGAAAGAGCCTCAACTTAAGCTTAGTGTCCATTTCTGTCTTTCTCTCAGTCATTAACAAATTCCCCCTTGTCCGCTGACAAGAATAAATGGAGGGGCCTGAAACAGGAGAAGCCTCAGCAGCTTTGACTGGGGAATTCTGCACAGCAGCTTGGGTACATGATGTCTGGTACTAACAAGTACATCATTTTAGGTTCACGAATGCAACAAATGAGTCCCCGAGGGGTTCTTCAAATAAGGATGAATATAAGACCGGGTCCCTCCTGTGGAAGTGTTTGGAGTGCAGTGGGTTTGGGGGCTGTGGGGAAAGGTACGGCAGGGACTGCAGTCCGGGAGCAGCAGGGAGGGAGAGCTTGCCACGAGATGGCAGCAATGCCACGTCTGGCTCGGCAGCCTGCCTAGCCCTGCTTTGTTAATTTTTTTTTTCTTGTGAGAACCACAACCTTTTTACATAAATACAAGCTTATTACAAAGTCAGCCTACCTCGTTCAGTGCCCATTCACCACCTTCTTGCAACTTACAATGAGAAAACAACTTTGCATATTTCACCAAGAAAGAAAACTCATCATAAGTGAATAATTACAACCTTGAAACTACCTTTCCAAAAGAGCTCGTGTTTCTCTTTCCTTGCTATGAGCCTTTGTGTTTTAATTATGGATATAGGTAAGCATTAATTATGGAGTCAGGCCCAGTGTGCAGTGGTGGTGACAATCTTTACAATTCTTATTGGATTTGAAGTCAGACTTGGCCACTTCTTTGCCACCCGTTTGGAGGTAGGCCTGGCACAGAAACCCTTGTTGGCAAAGGACATCCCCTGCCGGGGCCACGGAGCATAGGGACCTGTGACAGGCCAACCCGGGGTAACCATATCCTTTCTCTAGGGCTCAGAGAACCAACCCTGCCTGCTCCAGGGTGGTGGTGGGGAAGCTTCTGTGTGCATCTGCCATGCCACATTTTGATTGGTTTTTCTTTAGTTTTGGAAAGGATTGTTAATGGCAGAAATTCCTCTTGGCAACAGGAGCTCTCGGGAATGGCAACATAAAGACAAAGCAGTGTTCCTCAAGGAGAGATTGGCTCCCCTCCTTCCCCTCAAGAACGACAGCTTGTTCTTATGAGCAAGTTGGAAGGAACGAGCAAGGGCACATTTAGGACCTGAAAACCTTCCTTTTTCACTAGCGAGGACGAAAGCAAAGGGGAGTTTCATTTAGGACAAGAGACCGAGCATCCGCACCACCCGCACCCCACACGTGTCTGGGGGTGCCAGACTGCAGGCAGAGCCGGGGGACAGGGCACCACGGCATCGCAGCAGGGACCTCCCGGGCAGGTGTAGCTCTGCAGCCGCTACCCTTCCCCGCACCGGGGGGGCACCGGACCGGGGGACAGCCTTTTCCCCCGGGGGCTTCCGGCGGGCAGCAAAACCGGCCCGGGGCCGCGGCCCGGGGCGACGCCACGGCCGCGCCGGGGTGCCGTGCGGTGTCGTCCGGCGTATCGGGGCAGCTGAGGGCTCGGGCTGCGCCGGCACAGCTCCGGCCCCTTCCCCTCTCCGTGGGAAGTGATGGTTGAGTCCGGCGATAGCGACTTCTCGTGTGGCTGGCAGCCGCTCCGCTGCGCTGCCTCCGCTGCTCTCGCCGCGATCCCTCCCTCCCTCTCCTCTCCTCCTCCTCCTTCTTCTCCTCCTCCTCTTCCTCGCACTTCCCGCATCCCTCTCCTACCGACGCCGCCGCTGGCCGGCTCTCCCAGCCGGCGGCCGTGCATG
>JAOXXN010000446.1:94925476-94944392 GCA_026770055.1 Myrmophylax atrothorax
GTGCCTCCAAATTTTTTGACCTATCTGAATTGTATTTCACTCCACTGGCAATCACCAGTTATGTAATTAATTTTGTTCTTAGAGAAGAGATGAACCTTTAATTGCTTTCTTTAGCAACATTTAGTAAACAGACTGATAGCATGGAGATGATCTATGCAAACAGCAAAGAAGGATTTCTTCAACTCATGTTGCCATGACAATTTAGATTTTTCTTGTGAACTCCTGAGAAGCTTCAAAGTAATTTCTTTAAAGCATTGAATCAGGGGATATTTTGGAAATTGAAGTTGCTCTCTTTTTTCAATTTAGTATCATTTAACACAGTAAGGAGCCTGACCCAAAAGATTTTAAAATCTACAAACATGAACTATTGCAAAAATATATCATCATGTAACCCTCTTCATGGATCTCTGATGATTCACAACAGCAGTGAAGCTGACTTCAGATGCGTTATCAAGAGAATTAGATTTTGTTTATTAACTGTATAGTAATAAAGATCTATTAAAAAAAAGTAATGTGGAGAGGCCAGCTTATAGCAGTCATTTTGATCCTCAGGACAATATTTTGTCTTGCAGCTATTTTGAGGTAATTAGATTACAGAAGGATTATAGTACAAAGAAGGACTAAACATTTTATTCTTGTTACAGTGACAATTGTAAAATTAGTTCAATGAATGAAGAATAAAATCAAAAGACTGTTGTCCACATATTTAAATTACTATCCAAAATGAGTTTCATATACAGTGTTATTACTAATCAAACTGAACTTCTCTCTTTTTATTTGTTTTAATTGAAATAACCTGTTTTGAAAAAAACCCATAGAACTAACCCAAAATACTTTAATTCTTAAGAAATAAATTACTGGTTTAATGAGGTATTTCTTAGGCTGCTGTTAGTGGTGATGAAAACATGGTAAATGAAAAGAAGATAATGTGAAGTGCTGTTTCTGCTGGGAAAATAGGTTTCTCTGTATGGAAGATAGGAAAAGTAGATCAGTAATGGTTTTCTTTTTAAAATGTTCCTGGCAGATGATGGCTACTGTGTTGGTGTAGTTTGTTTACCACTTTGCAATAGGTTTGAGGTGAGTCATATCACATTAGAAGGAAAATTGAGAAGTTGTTTTGTCAAAAGGAATTCAGTTTTCCTTTTTTGTCATACATACTCAAATTATTAGTTCTCTTTAAAGAGAGGCTCCTAATTGATTTTTATAGGTATCTATTCTTGTTGTGTCCACAAATCCGAGTTCTTGTTGCTAGAAATAGTAAGTGCAGATCTACCATTTCTATGCACTGGATAAGGTGACTGAGCTGGAGTCTTTATGCATCTTCTTTAAAGTTCTAGCCATTTTATTTTCAAGGAAGTTTGAACCACAATAATTTCAATGTCTACAAGCACGGTTGTTTTTCACAAGCCTTTCTATCTCCTTGCCTTCAGAATGGGAGTTGACTGAGTAAGGACTATAGGATGGCTTCTCAAGATTTCATGTTGTATAGAAATTTTTTTGCTCTTATTTCTTTGCTTACTTTTTAAGTCCACTTTACTGATAATGCATCTCTGTGTATCTACAGTGTTAGGAGAAATGGTACTTATGAGAATATTTGGTAAACAGACTTGTGGATAGAATACTTAGAATACATCAGGTCATAGACATTCAGCAGGAAAAACGACCTTCTTTTTCAAAATATATGATGGAAGAGAAGATCTGTTTGTTAAATGAAAGAACATGTGCATATTGAACAGTAAAACGTCTGAACTCATTTTACGTGCAAGGCAAGCTTTAGTGTCAGGTTTAAGGACACTGGGAAGAGGGCAGAAGGTACTGTTTATTGTCAAGACCCTAGATTGTATTTTTGCTTTCTTTCCTGTAGTGCCAAATATCTGCAGTTCCCACTGCCATAGGAGAAAATTGCAGATCTCAGCACTTTTGAACATAAATTTGTACTGTACTTAGTTTTACCCTTGAGAATGATAATCTGAATGCAATACAGTACTGTAAAGAGAATGGATAGACAGCAGTATTAAGCATTTACTATTGTTATCCCCTATGTAGTATCTAAAATAAGCAAAGTTTCTGTATCTGTCATTTTTTTAGGAAGAAGAGATTCCTCAGAGGAACTTAAAGTTTATTTTTCTTTAAAACTGTTGCACTTAAGTAATTCTGTGTATTAAAAAAAACACAAAAAACCCACCAAAAACACCAAACCCAAACCAACCTGAATCTGTTGTAGCCTGGAACAAAACAACTGTGATTACAAAGCGAAAAAATATGTACCCAGTTGTATCACTGTAGAATAGGTACAAAGTTCTTTGGATATTGTGTATCACTCTGCAGACCATATTTGCAGGATGGATATATTTGTGCAAGTATTTTGAATGTGCTTTGTATGGCCAGGTTTTGTTAGTGGAGATGCTACAGGGGTGGCTTCTGTGAGAAGACTCTAGAAGCCAGTAGAGCCAATGCCACCTGGTCCCAAAATGGACCTGCTCCTGGGCAAAGCGATGGTGGTAGTGCCTTGGAAAAACATAGTTAAAAAGAGGGAAGTAACCTGTGCAATGGCAACTACAGCTGGGAAAGAAGAGTGAAAATATAGGAGAGGAACAACTCTGCAGGCATCCAAGTGAAGTGAAGAAGGAGAGGGAGAAGGTGCCCTAGGTGCCAGAGCAGAGATTCCCCTGCACCTCTGGTGAAGACCATGGTGAGGCAGCTGTGCCTCCGCAGCCCATGGAGTTCCATGGGGAAGCAGATATTCACCGGCAGTCTGTGGAGGTCCCCATGCTGGAACAGGTGGATGCCTGAAAGAAGCTGTGACCTTGTGCTGGAGCAGGCTCTTGGCAGGACCTGTGGACCCATGGAGAGAGTAGCCCATGCTGGAGCAGGTTTGTGGCAGGACTTGGGACCCTGTGAGGGACCCATGCTGGAGCAGTCTGTTCCTGAAGGACTGCATCCCATGGAAGGGTCCCAGGCAGGAGCAGATTGCGAAGAACCGGAGCTCGTGGGAAGGACTCATGTCAGAGAAGTTCATTGAAGACTGTCTCCTGTGGGAGGGATCCCATGCTGGGTCAGGGGAAGAGTGTGAGTCCTCCTGAGGAGGGAGGAGTGACAGAGACAGCTGTGATGAACTGATTGTAACACCCATTCCCTGTCCCTCTGCACTACTGGGGGAACAAGGTACAGAAAATATTGGGGGTGAAGTTGAGCCCCAGATGAAGGAGGGGTGGCGGAAGGTGTTTTAAGATTTGGGTTTGTTTTTCATTATCCTACTCTGATTTGATTGTTGATAAACTAATTTCCCTGAGTGGAGTCTGTTTTGCCTGTGACAGTAACTAGTGAGTGATTTCTCCCTGTCCTTATCTTGATCCACGAGCCTTTTCATTATTTTTTCTCTCTCCTGTCCAGCTGAGGTGGGGAGTAATAGAGCAGCTTTGAGGGGAACCCAACATCCAGCCAGGGGCAGCCTAGCATAGTCACACAACACTGGTACTTCCAGGCCAAGTTTTGTAAAGCAGAAGCATTTTGTGCAATTGTCTCAACAATAGTTAGTTGCTCATATCTACTCTGTTATGCTGCTGTTGTTTTAGGTACTGTCCCAGAAGAGCAATGTGCATGAGAGTCAGGTCCCCTGAGGGTAAAAAATCAATTAAACCAAGAAACTATTCTTTGATGCTAGAAGGATAATGTACTGCCCACTGTGAAAAAATGAGCCATTGTGGTGACAGACTGTGTTAGGTGAAAGATTGGCATTCGGCATAGACAGCTGATGGAAATCATTCTTAAATTTCATTGACACATGCTTCAATAGTACCATTGAAGAAGATAAGCTGTCTCAAAAGTAGACGCTACATATGAAAAAGTATGACAGCATTTAATGGGGGTTTCAGTCAGGACTACTTTATTTTTTTAAATCAATCTGTACTCTTGTCATTTGCCCTTTTGCACTCATTTTTTTTCCCTTGGATAATTTGTGTATTATTATATTTATTATTAAAGTCTGTTAGGCAGTGACCTGTGTGGAGGATTTATTAATTTGCTTTATAGTATATACTAGAGTATAGGGACCTATCATACAAAGGATTATATGAACACACAGAAAATGAAATGAACAACATGGACAACATTGTGACAGGAAACTTAAGTCTGGGGAATATTATTTCCTGCGTGACCAGATTAAACAAATAACCTCTTTTGAAACCTAGGCCATAGGAGCTTCATGCTGACCTGCATTTTACAGAGGATATAGCCCATATTAGTTAACTCATAGCCATCTGTTTTCAGGATTATTCAGGTTTTTTTTCTGATTTCCATTACCAATACTTGTCTTGCTGGCAAGCAGTGCATAATCAGCTTCCCTTATTGCCACCAGTAACACAGACATACTGACTTAGTCTTGCTATGCAGAAATGGTAAGAATAGCTCAAAACTTGAAATGTCTGCTGGCAGTTGTCCTCATTGGGAGTCCTGGTGCCACTACTGCGAAGGTCTGATATGGTCTCATAAATAATGACTGGTACCCTCATGGTCATGCCAGTTAAGCTGCTGGGCTGATACAGGCTTTATGCTGACATGCTGAAAATCATGTCTTTTATCTTGTGAGACTGGCAGGGCTGGCACCAACAGATTTGCATTATTAAAGACTATATCTCTTTTTCTTCCATTACTAATTCTTTAAAATTTTCCCTTTGCAAAGCTTATCTTTCTTGTTCCAGTCACTCTATTATTTCCTCTTTTGCTGAAGGAGTATAAAATAACTTATTTACTATTCTCCTACATGGCTGTTTAACATTCCCAAAGAGGAGGGTGCCCTGATCAAATCTGTGATGACTCCTGGACTAGGGGCAACCAGCACAAAGGCTGAAGATGGGCACAGGGCACTCTTAAAACCTGAAGAATTAAGTCAGGAAAATAAATTGTGCCTAGATTTAGTGCACGTCCTATGAATTTGGTTAAGTTTCAGTCTTCACATATTTAAAAATGCAAGAAGTGTCACATCAAATCAGACCAAAATAACCTCTATCTGACAATGGCCATTAGCAAATGCATAGGAAAAAATGAAGGAATGGAAGATATAGACAGGCTTTTTTATTTTTGCAGCCTCCGGTCAGTTTAGAGAACTCTTAGCCAGAGGTTGCATCTATGTTCAACATCCATCAACAAATTTAACCTTCATGAATCTGTTCTTGAACCTATTCATAATTCAGACTACCGCACTATTTTCTGACAATCTGTTTTACAATTTAATTCCTGCTGTGCAGAAAAACACTGCATTTTGCTTGTTTTGAAGCTTCTACCTGCTTGTTTCCCTGAGCACTTTCAGCTCTTCAGAAATACTTCACCCTAAACAGAACTTTGCATCTGATGGATAGGAAGGATTTATGTGAACCTATAAATTACATACTTTCCCCATGTACACCTAAAAATACATATAGATATTTAGAGTAACTGATTTCAGTCAATACTAACATATGATTCCAAGTGCATTTCTCATAATCTTTTAGTGATCATGATACTGTAGTCAGTGCTATTGATGCACTTAAAAGAATAATAGTCTGTGTTTCATTATGAACATCCACTACTTAGTTTTTGTTCTCATAATAATATTTTATTATTTGCTTTCCAGTAAATAGTAAAGACACTACGTTGTGACCA
Organism: Myrmophylax atrothorax; assembly: GCA_026770055.1. Lineage (NCBI taxonomy): Eukaryota > Metazoa > Chordata > Aves > Passeriformes > Thamnophilidae > Myrmophylax > Myrmophylax atrothorax. The sequence continues at coordinate 94,931,117 of JAOXXN010000446.1, forward strand.
TCTGGAAGACAGTGATGTCAACATTTTGCCCTGTGAGAGATTTCCAGAGGGACAACAGAGGAAATGCTTAGAAAATTAGGTCCTGGTTGGAAATGTAGACATCAAACCAGATGCTTAGTGATCTAAGCACCTCTCCCACTAATGCTGACCTCCATGGAGTGTGTTAGTAGCTCACTGATAATATAAAGTGCACTAAATAGTGGATTCATCTTGCATATATGGCATTTGCCCGACTGTGGTCCAGTCTTTCACTGGTTGCAAGTCATATCTTGATGGGATCGGTGAAGGATTGGGTTTCTGCAAAGATTAGGGAAACACTGAAAGAATTTCTGTTAAAAAAGTTTTAGAGGTCTGTTGTACTGAGAATTCTGAATTGACTTCATCCTTATAAATCAGCCAATTTGCCCCCTCAGAAAACCCAGATCTAGGACAAAGTGTGAAACCCTTTCCCACAAAAAGACTGAAAATTCTGCCAGTAGATAGAGATGTACCTCAATTCTTAAAACATGGAAGATATTCTGTGAGCTCAAATGCATACGGTTCTGATTGCAGTTTCACGTTAGAAAATTTGTCACTGTCTCAAAAAGAATTATTTCTCTTGTTCCCTAAAGACAGCAGCCTTTCTACATGTGTTTAAGATGGTTGTACAGGATATACAAATTCTGCCTTTCCCCTTTATTCTACTTCTTCCTCTCAGGACTGCCAGTCAAAAAACATACCACTATCATAAAAGAAAAAAAAAAAGTGATGCAAATAAGTAACTAGCAAGAGTATAGCTGACCACTGTGAACAAGAGCAGCATGATACAGAAGAAACTAGATTCTTTTTAATGTTAGCAATTGTTCCATGACTGTTCCTGCTCCTTCATTCTGAAAGGCTCTATTTCCATAGACAAGAAATTTCTGAATATTCCCGATAGTCTGTTCAGGAAGGGAGGGAATTCATTACTCCTGTCCTGTGCAAACAAAACCATTGCTTAGCTTTTTAGAAGGGATAGGAACCCAGGTTTTTAAGAGGTGACTGGAAAAGGGCTACTTCTCAGCCATATTTAATGTATCTGATGTACTGCTACCTAATCTTCCAGCAATACAAGGTAAAGACTGAATTCTTCGAGCAGGACTGTTTTAATCAGATATCAAAATTGTTCTTCAAGCAAGCTTTGTTTTCTGCTTGATTGGAAGAACATTTCACAAACAGTTATTAAAAGGAGAAAATGTCTTAACAGCTGAAGATTATGATCAAAAAACTAGACAAGTTTACAAATAAATACTGTGTTTAATTATAAAAGTAATTGCTCCTTTTAGGTAGCAGTACTTTAATGCTGGTTTGGGATGACATAAGAATTTGTGTAGTCCTGTGTTGGTATTAAGCTTGTCTCTTCTAAAAGTTACTCACTTGACCATAACAAAAAATGCCATATAGAATATCTCAAAAATTTTCATAAAAGGATTAAGTGACATGTACATTTAGCTGCTTGAATTAGTAGAATAGTGTTTCTTCAGAGAAACTTAAAGATATTTTGTTGATAAACTGTAACTTACTCTTACATTGCTGGCATAATCCTCAATATCTTTTTTTTCTTCTCTCTGCCTAGAATTTTTTGTAAGTATAGCACATGTACCTGAAAATTTCAGAAAATAAAACCTGGTGATTACTCTGAAATGATGTAATGTGTAAATTCCAGAGCTAGATCTGAGATATGCTGAACTCTTCAGTTTCTACTTTATTTCATGGATGTTGAGGGCACTGTGTGGTAAAAATATACACAGAAGATTTTAAGCATCAGGCTTTTCCTTTATTGTGAAGATACTTACATTTAGTACTTAAATTACCAAACTACCACTCAACAGCTGCTTAAACCCCAAAACACACAAATTTACACAGGCCTATTTTTAATTGGAAAATACCTTTGAGCCTAAAATTACATTCCTTGGCATATTCAGAATGGTTGCATACTGTGACAGTCTGTATAGGGCTGTTACTGAACAGTCATTGTAATCTTCAATATAGATGCTGTTCCACAAGAATAAAACTGCTTGGCTGTCTTTAAGTGCGCCTGCCAACTTTGGCCTTACATAAGATATTCCTGGGGGTGGAAGTGGTGCCCTCTCATTTTCCCACAGTAGAGAGAGTAATTTGAGAGTTGGAGCACTTAGCTAGATTGTGAAAAATCTACATTCAGCTACCTCTTCCCATAGACAGTTAAAGGCCGTATCATCTTTTTCTTTTTTTCCTGGTGTATACTGTTAATGCCCTTGGCTCTCCTTGGTTGGTGCCATTCAGGTTTCCAATTAAAGTTTCCTTTGGAGGTAGAGGGTTTGGGTTCAAAACCTTGCTTAAGGTAATCATTCTGAAATCTAAAAAAAGCTGCTGGGAGAGTAACTGGACATCTACTGGTCCCCTCTTACATGGACAGCATTACTTGACACATCAGAGTCGTGCTTCTGGATGGGTTTCTGTCTTGCTCAGTGAATATTTGATTACTCTATGAAAAGTGGAATTGCAAGTAATCCACTTGGAATGTTGCTCTGAGGCTCATTTGCCAGTAAACACATAAAAGATAAGTACTGCAATACATATTTTTAGTTCATTTCAGGAAATAATCAATAGCTTTTATCTCTAGGGACCTAACAATGACCATGTTATGCCCATCACATAAGTCTACAAAGGAATCTTACAAAGAGAGGTAAGCTATTATCAGGGAGGTTGATTGATTTGTCCCATGGTTCCTATTTATTTAAAATCTAGGCAAAATATTTTTTTTATTCTAGCTCAAAATTTGCAATGCCACTTAACTTATGTCTGTCACATCTCTGCTGACATCATAATTGATATTTGACAGATGAAAAAATTTAGGTCTAGATTTAACACTCTCCTATGAAATTTACATTCATTAGTCTTAAGGTGCACAGTTACCATGGTGATGAATGTAGTATAAATATATGTGTGCACATGTGTCTCAGAGAGAGAGGCAGAATTCAGTCATTCGAATTTCTTGTGGAGGTAGCACCTTAGGTACCATTCACTATTCTTCAAGTTTTGTCCATTTTTCTAATAAGGTAAAAAACTCCCCTTGTTTATAAGTTCAGCAGTCACAGCCACATCCTGCCACACAGGAAGATGCCATATCTGAGGTGCTTCACCCTAACCCATTGAAATTCAGCAGCTCAAGTTGATGACCTTGAACTTCCGCTAGGGATTTCTGCAATCCTGGAGTGATGTGCTGGCGGTGTGTTGCCTTGCTTATCAAATGAAACATTACATGGATTTTCACCTCAAGACAGAGAGAGTCATGTAATCAATACTGGAGGCCACAGATATGTAAATTTATCACCAAGTCCATTTCCCTTGGGAAGATACATTGTATTTTGCCTCCCTGTAAACAGATGAATGCATTTAGAACAGCTTTTGATAGCTATTCCACCATGCTGAGGAGTAGGGCCCCTTGAAAAGCTGTTTCCCCCCTCCGTAAATGCAACATGAACAAACTATTTTTAATTTTACCACTCTATATGACAACAATGGTTTGTTTCATTTTACTACATGCAGTAAAATAGCACATACAAACGGGTACCACCCCCACCCCCCAAAACAACAATCAAAAAGGAATGATTTTATGATTTTTCTTCATCAAAACCAGTTTTGAAAACCTACATTTAAACAGCTAGTGGGGAACCTAGGGGGATGAAAGTCTGTTTACTGACACAATTTAAACTAGATCTGTCTAGGAATAATTTTTTTTGAAATTGAAAGAAGCAAGCAAATAAAAAAAGATTAAAGACTTCCAAGAAAATATAAATCAGTGAATTTAACAAGGGTTGTGTGGAAAACTAAACTACCATAAGGAAGTGTGAAAGAACAGCTTGAAAATCAGTTTGATTAAGGATAACCAGCATAGATTCAGGCAGGGGAGGTCATGCTTAACTAACCTGCTGGAGTTCTTTGAAGATATTACTGCTACTGTAGATAAGGGAAATTTAATGGATGTAGTCTACTTGTAAGCCTTTGACAAGGCACCACATCTGGTATTAATGGCTAAGAGAAATCATCATGAAAGCAAAGAAACTGTGGGATGGAAAACTAGCTTAAGTTGGCCACAAAGGGAAAATCTGGACAGAGTTTCTGAGGAGTCAATGTTGGGCCCTCTGTTGTTCATGATTATGTATGTCTGAATGTAAGTGAGAGGGCGGGGGAATTTGTGACTTATGTGGGATCTAAAAACATAGCAGGAAGTGCAGAGCAATGTGCTTGTGTTCAAAAGGTGTTGTATCCTTTATATAACTTGTTTGGCAAAAATAAGCAGAATTGTCCTAGGAAAATGTAGAATAATTAATATAGGAACACAAAACCATAATAGAAAATACTTGCTAAATAAAGAAGTCTTCTAATATAATAAGCAAGAAAAAAAATTTGAAATTATTAAGGAAATAAACTGAAGTCATCAGCCCAGACAAAAACAGTATTTTAAAAGGTCATCAAGATGCAAAGAGATTTTAGAACACAGAAAACATACTAAAGAAAACAAAGAATATTGTTTGCACAAAACCAGAGTAAGAACATCTCTTGGATGTGGTCTACAGTATTTCTAATAGTTGTTCAGGGAAAAAGATATTTTTATGTTGGGATTAATTTCAGGGAAACAAAGGCTATAAGGTCCTAATAATGTGAAGAATGATAGAGAACCACAGGACTTTTTTATTGTAAACCAGGAAAATATATGTTTCATTATAGTAAGACCCAGGAATTCTAGTCAAAATTAAGGTACTATTGTGTTAGGCATGCTAATGGAAGACAGCACCTTCCTGTGCTAAGAAGGTTATAAAAAAATAGCTTAACTGTACAGACAAGGAGAAAAAAAGACACAAAGAACACAACAATTTATCCACAGAAAGTATGTGTCTGAATTTTGATCTGGGATTCATATTTTATGAGTCTCAATTCAATATTTTATATAATGAGCTACATAATCCTTTATAGGTGTAAGGGTTTTGCTTAATATGAGGCAGAAAACCTACGTGATTACCTTTTTTATTCATATATATATAAGCTTAGAAATAGAAAATTCTTATTCTGCATTTATTCAGGGCTTAACCTTAGTCACTGATTCCACAGACCCCTACTGAAATCTAGTAAAGATTAAATTAGATTTTTAAAGACTCTTTATATTAATTCCTAAATACCTGAATTTCAGAGAAAAAAAGACATATTCATTTTCAAGGGAAAATAATGAAATAAAATACAGAAGTAATCCAGTACACATTTGGTTTTATGTGAGAAAAATGAGGAAAACAAAATTATCAAAATTGACTGAAATGGCTAGTTTTTGATTAACATGGACTCAATTCTTTATGACTTTCTTATACTCTAAGGTCTTCTAGGAAATAAAATTATTTTCAGAAGATCAGAATTTCCTCCTAGTTATGTGAAGTTTCTTTGCTATATGACTCAGGTCTTTGAAGTTCATATACTTAACCTTTTCTTTCATACATATATTCAGTCTTAGAGCTAGGGGTATATCCAAAAAGAGACTTTGCTGCCCCAACAGTAGGAGCCCTGGTGCCTGATTTCCAATCATCTGGCCCCAAAAACTGAAACTGCAAGTCTGTGTTGAGCTTTATTTCTTGTTGGGGAAAAACTTAGGGATCTTGGAATAAAATCATTAATAGGCACCAGGCAGGGTGTTTGTAGCAGTAGATACAACATCCTCTCTCCCTTCCTCCTCTAGATGTATTTCACTCAGCCCTTCTTTAGCACTAGTTCTACTACAGCTACATCTTCATAGCTATGCTTCATACATTCAGTGACTATGTCTATACACCAAACTGCATGAAATCTCAGTCCAGGGTTGACCATTCTGTCATTCTGATGGCACATACTCTCCTGCTCGGTGGTAACTGTAGATCCTACTCCTAAACCTTCATGTTGGTCATTATATGATTCAGGCTCATGTAAAATACTCCTGATCTTCCGGACTAAGCATGTTTTACTCAGAATGAACTTTGCAATGGGAACATGAGACAAGGAAAATGTTGGTGGCCTTAGCTGGGTAACAGTTCTGAACTGACTCACCTACTGTAGCAGTTGTTTTCACTATTGAGGAATTCACTGTGCATAAGGAAAAATGTGGTCTGAAGGCAAGACACTCCCAGGAAGTTGAGTCAAGGGCATTTTCTGTGTCTGTCTCCTCTCATGTCAATCCTGAACATAAACAGAGATAGGGAGAGGGAACACAGCCTTCCTTTAGAGCTTGTTTCACTTGGATGAAAACAACTCAAGACTGGTGCAGTCGATTTGCTAGAGAATAATGGTATCCTACTGATCTGGTGTAGTCCCATGAAAAGTTTGAGACTAAAACATCCTAGAAGGACTTTTTTACACCTGTTACATGAAAGTCATTGGAAAGAGTTGAAGGATCATATAGTTTAGGTCCTTCAAGGCTGAGGCAGAAACAGTTTTCAAGGTACTGAGTTGGGGACTTCTGTTCCAGTTAAGACCTCACCTTGTTTTCAGCAAGGAGGGTGCTGCCTTGCTTGTTCAGGAGTGCAGGGCGATGCCCCTAAAGCACATGAGGTGGGTAGAGGCAGCGCTGCTAGCCAAGGCCACAAAGCACCCGGAGCCGAGTGCGGAGGCTGGTGGCCAGGGATGCTGGTGGAGGGGCTGGCAGGCAGGTAGGCCAGTGGCACCAGCAGCAAGGCAGGATGACTCCTCTCTTCCCTCCCTGCTATGACATGCAGAGTTAGAGGGTGCCTGCAGGTGTGACTGCTGTCAAAGACTGGAGTCTGATTCTTAATAGTCAACTTTGCTTTTGACTTTACTGTAGACACAACTGGAGTTTTTGAAATGAACTTTCTGAGGCATAAAGAAGTGCATCTTAAATTTTCTGATTAGATAATGAATAGTCCTTTTCTGAACCAAAAAGAAATCCAGGTTAACATCTTGCAGAACAGTTTTTATGGAACACTGACAGCAAAAGCTGTCTGTTGAAAAGAAGAAAATGAGTACATATACTTGATGCAGGTTATTATAGCTGAGTCAAGAAGAGGCATACTATTTTCTATTTACCATTTCTTTCTCTATTTATTTGTTAACATTGAAGTCAAGCAAAACATTTTCTTTTCTTTACAAATGTCTTGAAAATATCACCTGTGGTAGGCAGCTTATTAATCTTTTGCTGCTTTAAACACACAGGTTTTGAGAACTGCCTTAGATATTTATGTAAAAACAGGCAAGAGACTTTTAGGTCAAGCTCCACAACCATATTTACTTAAAAAGAAAGTTGATAAATTGCTTACTGTTACAAAGCACAGTTTGTTTATGTGACAGCTTTCTTGGGTTTTCCCTGTTAAAATTCTTTCAGAAATAAGCAGCTGAAAACCTTGTAAAACCCTAATGCCTTTATTAATTCACTTTACCTAGTAAAGTTCTTAAGCTTTTGTAACTCATAAAAGCAAACGTATCACTACAGATTTGTCTAGAGTCCAGAAGGTAATAAAATGTCACAGTACTCCTGCATGTCAGAATTTCAATAATTTTCAAAACATGATTGATCACTGAAAAAGATTTTCTGTGTTTTTTATGACCTATCCATACATTTGGAAATTAAATTATTTCAAAGTTGTTTCAACTGTTCCTATTGTCGAAAGCAATTCCAGCAGTTTCAGACAATCTGTATTCATATGAAATGTGTGATTTTTTTAGTTTGAGAATAAAAAAAACTAACCTAAAATGCTTGAAGTGAAGCTGTTGCTTGTGTTCAAAAAATGCAACTATGACCCTGTCCATTTTTATTGATGGATTTTGTTAGGATAACAGAACTTCACTGGATGTTATTTGAAATACTGGGTCAGATACCAATAAGCAGAAAGTACAAAAGGTGAGATTCCAGAGGGAAAAGTATGCTTATCAACTTGTTATCTTTTCATACACATTTAGAAGTTAACTTACTGGGTAACAAAGCAAACCTTTTGACTAGAGACTCTCTACAGAGAACAGCAATGGTCTCCTATGGAGCTCGGTGGATATTGAAGTAAATTTTTTAAATGCAGGATTTAGTGGTTATAAAATGTTAATCCATCTGGGTGGCTTAGGTATCAAAATCTCATTTTCAAAGTGATTTGGACATTTAAAGTAAGTCCCATTAAAGGCTTCGAGTGCTACAATAAGTAGAATCAAAAGACTCTTCCCCAGGCATCAGACCCTCCATTTATGTAAGGAGCATTAGATGCCTGAGAACAGTCCCAAACAGTAGTCAACTGAATGGGCAGCATCCAACAGACAGCAGTTAGATAATATTTTGGTCTCTCAGAACATCAGAGATTCACACATCCTTTTTTTACGAGTCAGCTACAGAAACTTCCCCTGAATCAGAATGCCTATTTTTTTTTTTTTTACAGAAGACCAGTCAAGGTTGTTCTTTAAAGGATTGTTTCCAGAAGAGGAGGGAGTAATAGTGTGGACTTTAAACAATGTTGATTAGTTGCAGAATACTCCAAATGTAATTTCTCTTTGGTATTTCTCATTCACATGGAAGTTATCCTAACCATTATTCTCAGGCGTGTTTGTAGTGCTTTCAGTAAAAATAATTTCACTGTGCTGAAAAGAATTCAGGATAGCTTGGCTTAGTGAGGTGCATCTAGAAGTTTGGGACCTCATGTGGTAAGGACCTTTTTTATTTTCCCAAATGACCATGACCTCAAAGAAATTTTAAAAAATCTTGGTAGAAGGACTGAATTTTAGCTTTTCCCATTCCTAAATAAATGTCCAGATCACCAGATTATAGTTTCACATGACAGGCACTTTCCTCAAAGGAGGCTGTATATGTACACCATACAGAATTTGGTAACTTCAAAAGGAGAGGCTGAGATCATATATTATGTTTAGGCTACCACTAGGATGAGGAGATGTGAATCTGAATACCTCTGCCAGAGGGCTAATGTCCTGGCTGGATAGTGCTTTAACGCCAGCAATACGTAGGTAAACTATGCCATGAAGGGAGAAACTACCTGTATTTTGTATTCAGTCAGATCTGTTGAAATGCTCTAAGAGTAACCAGATCATGTCTTTCACTTAACATAGTTGGAGAAAGATCTTTGTATATTCTTGTTTATTAGGCTTCGAGATGGTCAGTACTAAAATGCTTTTGAGTTTGTCCCAAAGCAAACCAGTATGTACTTGAAATACTCCCATGAGGAAAACATGGTGCCTAGAGGTGAGGTTGCAGCAGAATAATCCTTTGCCTCCATACTAGGAATATTAATTACTTTTACTCAGTTTTTCATAGAATCACAGAACGGTTTGAGTTGGAGGGGACCTTCAAGATCATCTAGTTTCAACTCTTCTGCGATGGGCAGGGAACCTTCCACTAGACCTGGTTGCTGAAAGCCCCATTCAGCTGGTCTTGAACACTTCCAGGAATGGGGCATCCACAACTTTTCTGGGCAACCTGTTCCAATGCCTCATTACCCTCACGGTTTTTAGAAGTTCTGTTACTTTTGATTCTGTAATTTGCTAAATAGTATTTATTTTAACAATCTGCATTTTTATTTATTCTAGTTTTATACAACATCAGCATAAGTAGTTAATAATTCAAAATACTGACTTCCCATTTCAACTGATGTTAATATTGCAAATTAATGGGTGTAATTGAAAATAATGAGCTCAGTTGATGTCACTGACACAATATCATGTGTTAATAATGGTCTAATTGATATACATCATGCCAAGTTAAAATTTTTTATGAGATCTATATTTTCTGCTTATCTTTGTTTCAAGTATTCTAGGAATGTAAATTACTCAGCCTAACTTTACATTTTTAACAGAATCTTTCCAGTTTGTAAATTAGAGTTGATATTATGATTTTGCAATGTGAATCATCATAGCACTCCAAGAAACTGCCCGTTAGCTAATCTGAGGCAACTGAATACCTTAATTCACCCCAAATATGAGTTAAAGTCATAAATCAATACGGATCACCTTCTCTAACACTCTCTGAGAGTACACACAGGATAGTGATAACTTGGCTAATGTAGGAGTGATTTGCTAAGTTATTATAACTTAATCAAGTGTTCACTTCCCAGGTTGTACAATGATCAAGGCATTGTACTTTATCCACTTATCTTGTGCTAAGTGTCATCCATATTTAGTAACAGTATTATTAAAAAGAGAAATGTATCATTATTACACATGCAGTATCTTAGCTTTTTGTGTTTGATTTATTTGCTGAAGTTCTTTAAGTGCAAGGAGGCAATTTCTGTTGGCATACTGCAGTAAAGCAAACTGCTTTCATACAGCCTCTCATGGAAGCCGTGACATGGGATGTCACACTCCTATGGTGTGACCCACAGCAGAGGAATAAAATGCCTAAGCAGAAGTGTAAGGTGGAAGCTTCTAAAGCACAAAAAGCTATCTTATGATTTTAGCAGGAATATATTTAAAAATCCTTTCACATATTCAAGCGCTTTTTTTTCTTTCTCCACATTACGATTCTTAGTACCAGTTGCTACGCTTTGTTATATTGGAAAAACAACTGTGTCACTACACTGATTTAAGCTTTCTAGAGCCCAGCCTTTCTTCTATAAAGAAAAATAATTGTTGCTTAATTTCAAGTTCCCTCCTTCCAGCCAAAGAAACAACAGTCTTGAGGAGCATGACTGCGGTCTGCACTCTGAAGATCTGTATGCTTAACACTAATTACTGTATGTGTAATTCCTGGCCATACTAGCCTTGCCAAGAAGTGAATTACAGTCTTTTGAGAACATTAGTATCTATAAGCTAACCCTTCAGCTTGTAGGGCCAGTATAACTTACCAAACACTCACATTAAGCACCCAGTACTACTATCTGATTGCCTTTTATGCTTCTGTTGTATTAACCCTTCAGTCACTCTGACAAGTACATTTGAATCAAGGGAGGAAGATGATTTTGACAGTTTTTCATAGAACAATAATGTAGAAAATCTAAGACTGCCAGAATGAGAAGCAGCATGTAGTGCTGATGCTCTACTTTTATACCATCTCTTTAAAGAAATCAGAAATGATAATGTCTTTTTTTTAATTATTTTTCTAATATTACCAGGCTGCTGTTGATTTTTCTGTATTTACAATATATGCAATAATTGTTACTGTTAACAACTGTTAACAACAACTGTTGTCATATGCTAGATTTTATGCTAGGTGGACTCTAATATTCTTTTTAGCAGCACTGATCATAACAATTTCAACCAGTATTAGTTGTAATAGCACTGATCATAAAGCATTCATTTGCTATTCATACAGTTGTCACAGATGTTTCCATAGGACTTATGCTAACTGCAATCTTAGGTTCCTTTAATGGATACTTACACAATGACTGGTTTTAAAAGGCTTTCCTGCCACTTCCCGGTTGATTGATTTAGCTTTGGCTAAATGGAAGTAGACCTCAAAATATGTGGGGGGTTGTACACCAAGCTCTTTAAAAATAATAATGTTCATTTTGCATGTTGTTTTCCAGTACCCAGATTTTGAAGACTGCATATTTAGCAATTGACCAGTCATGGAGCTTCATGGAGGAGAAATCTATTCTCAGACATAGTCTTCATGCTTCTGCTGAGACTCAATAGTTACAAGTATTTTTGGCATCACTTGCAGTGGCAGAAAAGGATATTTACAAGAAAAGTGTAGGTAAATTGTGCCCAGGGGAAAAAAGGTATATCTCTGACTAATAGTGATTCAGAGTGCACTAAAATTGGGTAGATTAAATACTATTACAACAAGGAGGTCTCAGTGCCCTGAGCTGGAGGACCATGATTGTGAGAACGATCAACTCCCAATTGACCCTGAAACTGTGCAGTATCTGCCGTTCCAGCTGGATCCCTGCAAATCTATGGGGCCTGGTGGGATTTATCCCACAATCCTCCAAGAGCTAACTGATATCATTGCAAGACCATCTCTCCAGGAATTTTGAGTGGTCTTGAGAATTCAGAGAGGTCCCAGCTGACTGGAAGCTGGTGAACTTTGTCCAAATTTTCAAGAAGGCGAAGCAGCAGGACCCTGGAAACTATAGGCCTATCAGTCTCACTTCAGTGCCTGTTAAAGTTATGGAGAAGATTATTCTAGGTAGTACTGAAAAACACCTGAAAGACAACACAGTCATTGGTAACAGCCAGCACAGCTTCATGAGAGGAAAGTCCTGCTTGTCAAACCTGATTTCCTTTTATGAGCAGGTAATCCACCTGGGTGATCAAGGGAAGCCAGTTGATGTCATTCCTATGGATTTCAGTATTTGCTTCTGATACTGTCTCTCACAGGATCCTTCTGGACAAAATGTCCAGCACAAAGCTGGATAAACACATCATGTGGTAGGTGAGCAATTGGCTCACAGGTCGAGCACAGAGGGTCACAGTGCATTGGGTGACATCAGCCTGGTTTCTAGAGGGGTTCCACAGGGCTCCATCTTAAGCCCTGTGCTCTTCAACATCTTCATAAATGACTTGGACACAGGACTGGAAGGGATACTGAGCAAGTCTGAAGACGACACAGAACTGGGAGTAGCTGTTGACCCCCCCAAAGGCAGGAAGGCCCTGCAGAGAGACCTTGACAAATTAGAGGACTGAGAAATCACCAACCATGGGAAGTTCAACAAGGGAAAGTGGTGAATTCTGCACCTGGGATGGGACAACCCTGGATGTTTCTACAGACTTGGGAATGAGGTGCTGGAAAGCAGTGCCATGGAAAGGGACCTGGGGGTCCTGGTCTAGGACAAGTTGAATGTGAGTCAGCAGTGCCCTGGCAGCCAGGAGGGTCAAGCATGTCCTGGGCAGCATCAGGTACAGCATCACCAGCCAGCTGAGGGAGGGGATTGTCCTGCTCTGCCCTGCACTGCGGTGGCCTCACCTTGAATACTGTGTGCAGTTTTGGGCACTACGATATAAAAAAGATATTAATCTATTAGACAGTGTCCAAAGGAGGGCAATGAAGATGGTGAAGCACCTTGAGGGGAAGCCAAATGAGGAGCAGCTGAGGTCACTTGAGCTGTTCATCCTGGAGAGGAAGAGACTGAGGGGAGACCTCATTGCAGTTACAACTTCCTTGTGAGGGGAAGATAAGGGTCAGGCACTGATCTCTTCTCTGTGTGGACCAGTGACAGAACTCAAGGGAATGGCCTGAAGTTGTGTCAGGGGAGGTTTGGGTTGGATATTAGGAAAACGTTCTTCACCCAGAGTGTGGTTAGGAACTGGAACAGGCTCTCCAGAGAGGTGGTCACAGCACCAAAGCTGATAGAGTTCAAGAAGCATTTGGATG
>JAOXXN010000446.1:94957819-94975826 GCA_026770055.1 Myrmophylax atrothorax
AGATTCTATTCTGCTAAAAGATTCCTTTTCCGTAGTTTTCAGCAAATATGAAAGTCATAGGGAGGGCAGAGGTTATGTGGCTTTTCAGCTCAACTAGGAGAGAATAATCATAGAATAATTTGATTTGGAAAGGATCTTCTAGGTCATCTAGTCCAACCCCTCTGCAATGAGCAGGGACATCTTCAACTAGATCAGGTTTCTCAGAGCCCCATCCAAACCAACTTTGAATGTTTCCAGGGATGAAGCATCCACCACCTTTCTGGGCAACCTGTGCCACTGCTTCACCACCCTCACTGTAAAAAAATTCTTTCTTATATCTAGTCTGAATATACCCTGATTTTTATATTTTTTTTAACTGAAAGAGAGTAGTTTTAGATTAATATTGGAGCACAGCAGAGAGAAGAGGAGAGTTATAGACAAACCAGGTTTTAAACCCTAGATTTAATATTCAGTTAAAGCCAATTAGTAGTTAATATATATCTCTGAATATACATGAATTATGGCAATAATAGTAGTAATAATAATACTCTAGATGTATGTAATGAATATGACTCATTAGGACTCAGATTGTGTTTTAAGGGCCATTTCAATTTTTGAGGCATTCACCAAAGTGGGTTCTGTTCCTGAAGGCAGACTTTGGGTATGACAGTGAAAAGAATTCAATCTCAAATAAGAATATGTCTTTTATTCACTCTCACTCTTCTGTGATCTTGCCAGGGGAGAGCTGTGCTACTTGCAGCTTAGGTTGCTTGCAAGATAAAGAGTTATCAGGAAATATGCTAATCCAGCACATCCATTTTGCACTGCAGTTCTGTCTTCTCTTCAGAACAGTCTTGCCAGGGTGGCCTTGGTGAGTTGGTCAACCAGCAAGTCTTCCAGGCTTCATATGCAAATGCAAGTAAAAACTGGAACTACAAAGTCACAACTGTAAGTCAAACAAAATTAAAATATTTATTACTGACATTTAATACAGAGGTAAAATCAAGGTGCAAATTATATTAAATTGAGTAATTTCCTTCAGTTATATATTGGGAAAACAATACCATAATCATTTTCCAGGACTATATTCAGAAACTCTTTCAAGCTGAGGAGGTGCAAAGAGTTATCTCCCTTAAGTGAGGTCACCCAAGTCCCAGATACAGCTCTATCATTTCTCCTTGCTCTCAGCTGCTTTGAGGAGCAAAGAGTGTTTGGAACAAACTAGGCTGCCATCTGTAGGAAGTGTCTTCAGGCTCTTTTCCAGAAAGGGTGACGTTTCCTTTCACAGCCTCTTCCTTATGTTAACCTTGGAGGTTCTGATTAAAGAAATGCACTTCGAATGGGAGATAAGGAGCAACATTTGCCCCCATCTCCCCTGCTGTTAACCTTTGTCATTCAAGGATTATTAGCAGCTGAACTCCAGATGCTTTGCTTTTCCTAACATTTCCCCTTGCTACTTTTAGGATTGTGGGTTATAATTCATCTGAGTCTGTTGCTTTGTCAACTTTTAATCATTCTAATTACCTAATTATCTACTCTAATGAAATGATAAAGTCTTTAACAGTTCAGTCTTCCTTCTCCCTGTGGGAAATTCTATCTCCTCCTCTGGGATGTTACCTTTGTTTAAATATGAAATAAGAGAAATTATTTGGAGGCGGGGCATAAATGCTTGTTTTTCCTGTTTAAACACTTTCCTTGCTGATTGATTGCTTTTTATAACTGTAGTTACTCGTTAGCCTTTGTTTACAAATCAATGTTTTTATTAAACTTCCTTAACAATAAGTGGCAGCAGGGAGAGAGGAAACAGACCCTGCATAAAATCTAGAAACTCCTTCCAAATCAGGGAAAAAAGGGCAGATTTTACCAACACCAAAGGCTGTTCATAGGAATGAATTTCAAATCATTCTGCATTTTGATTCAGTGAAGCATACTTTCTTTCTGCAAGATCACTTTAGCATGAGAAGTATGGAATGAGACATCAGTCTATGAAATTATATTATGCGGGTTCATTTACCTTAAGCCAATGAAAGAAGTGAACTTGTTTTTTTTCTCCACTGTCAATAAATACTCCAAATTTGCATCTGCTTTATATTTTAGCTCTTTTTTATTTTTCCTTTAGCTGTGTTTCAAAAGAAGGAATACTTTTAAAAATTAAGTGCTTGAGCATATATTCAGGAGATGATCTTACAGAATAGCTGCTGTATGGGCTGAGATAACTGACTGCAGTCTTGGGGGAGGTATCAGATCTACAGTCAGTTCCTGTTGCTCTGTTTCCTGGCTGACTGCCTCAGGGTAGCTGCACACTGAGAACAGGCTATATGGTACCTTTCCCGTCCAGTATACTGCCTAGTTTGAATCCCCTTTTGAGTTGGCCAAGTGCCACGTGCTGTATTCTTCCCTAATCAATGTTTTTGCACATCCTTTCTCTTATCCCCAACAGAAGAGGGTCTGTGTCAGCCTGCTATGCTGCAGGGACAGTCTACAGCTAGCACAAGTTTTTTCACAGTTTTCTTGTTGGAAGATACATCTTACCTATTGAACACATGAAGTCAGAGAAAGTACCTGGCTTCCACAATAGCAAATCTCCAAAGAGAAGCATTTACTTTTTGAAGGAAGAATGGAAGCGGTAAGGGGCATTGGGATATGATTTAGTCTCTCCCTCACTTAAAAGTGTGTCAGTAGAAAATCATCCCCCCAAAGCAGTATTTGAACAGAGAGAATAAAAGTGTAAGAGAGTTCGGAAAGAAAGATCTGTAAAGAGGAGGAGGACAGACAAGGGAAAGAAGGAAACAAGAGGACAAGGCACTTAAAATGTGAAGAGAAATTGGCCTAGGAGAAGAATAGGGGGAAAAAACCTCCACTGTGCACGAGATATATGGAAGAGCAAAAAAAGAATGGAGTTCTGTCTTTTGGAAAAGGAGGGTCAGGACATGAGAGAAAGCATTTAAAAGAGTATGAAGTGAGTTAAGAAGAAAGAAGCAGAGAGAGGAGGTTGGAAATGTGGGAACTGAGAAAACTTTCAGGCAAACATGCAGTGATTTTATGTCCTTAACTATTTCCTTGGAAGACCAATATGGGCATAACTCAAGCCTGTTGTAAGTGCAATTCCATTCAAGTCCAATCCTCACTGTTTCCAGATTTGAATTCTGTACTTCTGCAGGCTTACAGGCAGTTGGAGACATACTATTCATACAGCATCCTCACACAATTTCATTCACAAGGCATGGGACTTCATGTCACTTTTCTATCCTTAGGATCTATATTGCATAACTTTCAAAATGTATTCCTTTTGTTTCCATTAAGTCCATGCTCCTTGTCTGCTATTTCAAATTCTTTTCTTGTTTAAGGCAATCAAGTTTCTAATTTCCCCTTCTAGGAAGTATGTTGCTGTGGAAGGCTTCTGAACATGTCTCCAGTCATGCAGGAATTATTCCCTTTTCTGGAGTGTTCAATCAGCACATTTACATGGGAGCCACAGCCCTCTGGCATGCACAAACCTCAGTCTCTGGTTCAAAAGCCTCAGAATCACAAGAATCTCATTGGTTTCCACCTCATCTATCCAGCATTCCTCACAGGAGTAAATTCTCAGCTGGAGTGTGTTACGTCTAGGAACAAGTCCCAGTAAACTCATCTTTTGCTTTCAAAGCTGCATATAATGGAACCTGATTTAGTTGTCCCCGAATTCAGCTGAATGGGACAGAACATTTTAGAAGGATTGCCACATAGCTATTTTGAACACATTGTAACATTGAACACATGCAACGCAGTTACAGATCTGAATCTGTGATCGAGATCTTTAAATTCTGTAAACTGACATACTTTCTTTGAAATCTATTATTGTGTAATACATGGAACTCTGATTTCTACAATTTACGGATCTAGCCTTATTTTTAGTGTATCACTAAAGATCTGCTGGAGTTCTTAGAACTAAGAGATAGTGGCAGCAGGTCTCTTCTACCACATGAAAATTGTAATTCTTTATTAAAATGGAAATTCACAGTAAATCAGATCAAAGGAAGTATTTGGATTTTTAAATTTTTTGATGGGTATTTTCAGACATATATAGTGACAGTGTAGCTCTTCCTCTCTTTGTTGGATCTTAGAAAAAAACTATCTTGAATGTATTGTAATCTCTCCTGTGCTATGTGTCACAAAAGATACTGTAGGAGCTCTGGCCCACAGAAACCAATGGCAACTGAGATCAGTCTGAGATCCAGATATTTCAGTTTTCATTGAAATAACATTTTCAGAAATCTAGTATTTTAGGTGACTTTTGAATAAAAATTCAAAATTATACTTACAATTTTATGGGAAAAAAGAAAAAAATAACCTTTTTTGAGAAGAGAACTATTTTGTAATAGAAAATAAATCTTTTCAAAAAGTCTTACAAAAACTTTTTTTCTCTATTCTGGGTGAGGAATAGTCCAAACAAGACATATCAAAGTTGTTTCATAGCTTTGAACTGCCTTGCACATGACTGTGTGAAAAGTGTGGCCATAAGGACAAATGAAAGACAGCATTTTTTGACATTATAGAAAGAAACATGAGCTCAACACTCTTGAGATGCTGATTTTAAGGCTAGTTTCTCATTTTCCTATTTGACTGCCATGACTCCATGGCACCTGTCTACAAAAGGAAAGGCAAAGAAGCAGAGTGAAGCCTCATGTGTGTGCAAAGGAGATGTATCAGGAGTGACTGAGGTTCATTAGACATTCATGCAAAGGAATACTTTTGTGCCTTTGAATTCATCAAGACATCTACATAGGCTGAAAGACTGGACACAGGCAGATACGTGCCTTTCCAGAATAGCAACTGTAAATCAGGCATCATGTCCTAAAATTAAATCAGATGCCTATGTTTAGGCAACACACCCTAGAAATCTTGCCCCTCAGTTACACCATGGAGGGAGCCAGGATATTTGCATTCTTTGCAGTAAAAGTAATGCAAAAAATAACATTCCTGTTTGTTGGCACTGCCTGCAATATTAAACCGTGTGACTTAATGAGTGTTTGTTTAGTCTTGGTTACAGTTTCTTCCAGAGTCTGAGACAATTAAACACCTGAATCCAAATGCAGTTTAAATAGAAAAGAAAAATTTAGAAAAAAATGGTGTTTAGAACAGATAAAACATTTACTAGTCAAAATGGCATCTAGAGAGCATTTAAGTGTGTGTAAATCTATTCTAAAAGGTTAAATCATCCAAAAAAAAAAAAAAAAGAAAAAAGAAGATTGTAACGCTGTACCTTAGGCTGTTTTTGTGGGTTTGGAGAGTCCTAGATACACATTTCGCCTCCCCGAACTGTCTGCATTTTCCTGTCAGTGGATATATATAAACATGCTTAGGAAAGTAAGAGAGGTTCTGGATTCCATTCTTGGCATCAGGCAGAAAAACATATCATTATGATGTAAATTCTGCATTTGGATGGCAGGTTTCTTTGAAAGTCCCAAACTCCTGCCATAAAGGTAATTCTGATTTATATTTATTCACATAATTAGTTTTGGAAGATATTTTCTTCCTTTTTAAATTTCTTAATTTTATTTTTTTCATCCACATACATTTCAAAAAGGAAGAAATCATGAGATTAAGATATTCCCATCAGAAAAAGCAAGAAAAAAATACATGTAATAGCCAGCCACAATTGACCACACAGCATGATGGATCTATAAAGGAATAGAAAAAAAGAAAAGAATTTCAGCCAGTTGGGAAGCTGTCCCAGATACTGATGAAAAGATAATAATTAATGATAGGATTTTTATTCATTTATTTATTTAGAGACAGATGCATTACTAATTTTAACCTCAAAAGGACATTTCAGCCTTGCAAATTGTACAGATTTTTGGATGGTACTTTTTAGATATTTCTGTAAGAAATGTGGACTTTGCTATTGGCATTTTCTCTCAAGGATCCTTTCAAGCTAAAGGTACTCCCTTCCCTTTTGCAGTTTCTACAGAGCTGAAAACATGAAGTCTGTGCATAATATTTTGATATCTTTTAAGCTTGTTTACCTTAAGAACTATTCACTACTCAGAGCAAAAGATAAAGTTTTCACCTAGCCACTTTCAGAGGATCAGGGTTCCCCTCAACCATTTTCCAATGTGGGTTTGAGAAAGGCCTCATGTGTGTCAAAAATAAAATGTTTCTAGTATGCCTCTTATGTTTTATATGACTGTTTCTTTGTTGGTGAAAAGAGGATAGTGTTGCAGTTTATTGCCAATATTTATCCAGTATTTGAATTATTTTTGTGACACTATGGATTTATTTCTCTCTAACATATCACCAAAGAATGTAAAAGGCTGCCCCCTGAAGTCACTGATGGATATGTTGATTGTCTTTGGATGGAATCCTGCAAGAAGTACCACACTTTGCCGATAGAAACATTTTGACACCCTGTTATCTTCCTGAGTTGATCAGACACCTGCTGCTACTCCACCTGCCTTCTTGGCAACCAGAAATGCCTGTCTGCTTCGCTTTCCTAGGTTGTTTTCCCCACCCCCTCCCCCAGCTCTGGCTGTGTAAGTATCAACAGGTGGGATCAATTGTGAGGAAGGATGTTGTGCCAATGCTTCATTGCTGGCATGGAGGCAGGAGTTCCTGTAGCGAGGATAGCATGTGTGGCTTGAAGGCTGCTCTGCAGAAGTTGGTGTTGTCTGGCACCCATGCATTACTAGAAGGGTCAAACCAACTTTGGGGCAGGTAGGGTGCCATTCTGACAGAAGGTGTAGCCAAGATGCCAAGTAGTTATGCAGCAAGTGTGTTTATTGAGGGTTTGAATGAGAGCCAGCAATTTTTAAATGATTGTTAGTCTTGAATTTATACACAGTTATTTAACAAAATGCATGAAAACTAATATAAAATAACATGTTATTAAGAAAAAAGTAAAAAGCGCTTCTGAAGCCAAGCCGAAAGGTGGCTTGCAGCCATAGCTGTATTTCACTGGTGGGTATGTTCCTGTGCTTTTGTTTACAGTGACAAGTCTCTCTTGGGCCTGTTTTACACTAGGAACTGACCCCCAATAATAAGTATTGACTTTTCTTTCAATGTAGATGGCAGAAATATACAAATTTGAAAATGTTGAAAGGATCAACCCAATCGGATCTGCCAGACAGAATTCTTTTCTGGATCTGGTAAAGCTTTTAAAAATCCTAATAATTTAACCTAGTTAGGTGCATTTTTCAGACAGAAACAAGGAGGATGGATATGCAGAAGGATATAAAGAGCACTTTAAAATCCATTGACCATGTTAACATTTTTACAAAAAGTTCCCTCTCAATTTCTGTGTGAAGATTTGAATAAGTACTTAAAATATCTGCTTTAATGTACCCCTTAAGCAGTCACCTCTGTTTTGAGAGCAGTCATGCCTGTTTGCAGCTAATCTCCTCATTCTAAGCTACTAAATAACAACTTTAACACAAACATTTGAATTAATTGCTGGCATCTCAATGGGACAGATTGCCAAGACTTTATGGATGAGATCCAGCCTTGATACTGTATAGGATATCAGACTCACATTAGACTAGTAGTCAGGCAGGTCCCTTAAATACTTCTCCTGTGGCGAGCAGACAAAGCCCTCATTACACCCTGTATAGCTCTCAGTATGCAAAATTGTCTTCTTATGTCATGGAGCTGTCTTATTAGTCGATATCCAGAATGAAAGGCTGTGCTATTGTCCCATTTTCAACTTTCTCCATTCCATCATTGATGGATGTAACACTTGTAATACTATTATAATCATATCGATTAAGATAGAACCTTAGGTGAAGATTGTAAAGACAAGGTAACTCCTTGGACAGTCCTTAGATTGTATCAGTGCCTGTTTAAAAACAGGCTGCTACACAGGCTGAGGAAAATTATACCAATCATGACGCCCTCCTAAGTCTTTATTGCTTTCTCCATTGCTGCAGCTCATTGTTATATTTAGTATCTGACCACAGGATCTGCCATAAGATGAACAGTCAAAATGAAAAGAAGAAAAAATAAGATTGCATTTTAGCAATTTCTGCTGAACTTATAAGCTCTTAAAAATGTGAAATTTGGCAGTAGCTCAGAGATGTATTACCTCTTCCAACACTGTACTGTTTAATTATTTTACATATTTTAAGAAGTATGATGTGCATTTTATAGGAAGTAAAGAGAAACAATTTACTGGAGACTAAAGGACAAATAGGTTATGCTGATTAATCTTTGACCAAGATTGACTCAGTGAGGTGAGACAGAAGCTTTGAAAATTCTCTTGCGTTTTTCTTCTTGATGTTTTTTTCTAAATCTTAGAAATGTTATGTCAGAATAAAAGCCTGAATCTGAGTTTCCACACTGGGAGAACTACTGTGGCATTTTGAGATGTCTCATTAAAAAAAGATTCACTTTGAAAATGCTTTTAAAGAAACTAGATGTTATGTTTGTCTGTACACTTAGTCTGACATACACTGGCCAGTGGTGTAACATGCTCATAAATCAACTTATGCTGGTCAACTGTAATGTGTTCATTACAGGCAGTAGTAAATCAGGCCTTGGTAATTTTATTCACAACATAATTAAAGGTGTTGTCCTCTGTTTTAGCAACTCTGTTTTTCTAACAAAAGATTTAAAATTTCTAATTCAGCAAGGGCTAATGGATCAGTATATATGTAGAAGTAGTATATATACATATGCCTGGAGAAGCATTCTTCAGTGTTTGCAGTCCAGAAATCCAAATGCGATTATCCACTAGCTGAACAATCCCATACCTATTTTCAAGCTCCTCCAAAGGGCTTAGTAGAGGAAAATGTGACCTTACAGAGCACTGCAGTAGTTGGTCTTTGGAAGCTCAGGAGACATCATCCTCAGTTTTACGGAGGTAAAGAATCTGTACTTTTTTCTTCCCTAACAGGTTTATCACTGTGCACAACTGTGTTAATGAAGGACCACAATTAATTTACCACCTAATTTGTTACTTGCTATTTGATTGCAAGCGTACCATTAGAAGCATTTGTGATGGTAGTTGGTCAGGAATTAGATTTAAATAAACTATATGGCCTATAGAAATTTCCTCTTACAGATCACCAGCTGACAGAGACAACTCATTATGTTCAAAAGAAAGGGGAGGTGAATATGTTTCAATGTTTGCTTAACAGTGGGTTTGCCAAGTCCAGCAGCAGCCTCGTGTAGAAGCATTTCCACACACTTTTACTGTGATAAGAAGAGAAAGAATGATTACCTCTTTGTAACTAAAAATGTGATGCTTTTCATAAAGCCACCTATCTTAACATCTCCACATTGCCATATTTTCATGGTCTGGAATATTGCCTAGATAGGGCTTCTTTCCAACTCCTTGACTTATTTCCTGAGCATAAAAAGGAACTAGGACAAAGCACCCTATTGATTGTGAAGCTCGGAATAGAAAATACTGTAACATATAAGGTTGTGTTGTAATACAGTATGCTTGGTAACAATTCTGTTGAGAACACTGCTTTAACTCAACAGCAAGCTGTTTTGTATAGCTCTGTTCAGAAGCATTTATAGTCCCTGGAATGGATCAGTTTCTAAATCATAGCTGACTGTGATTTCTGCTATTTGTATTTGTTGTAGGAGCAATACTTTTAGGGGAGAAATCATTGCAAATTTAAAATACTGTTTTGATAAACATCAAAATTCAAGAACTGGAGACACAGAAGCACATTTAAGAGCTAAATAGGAAACAGTTGAAATCTATCTGCAAAGTGATTGCTAAATGGAAATCAAAAAGGTCAGCTGCAATTCACTCTAGGGAATCAAGATTCATACACTAAGAGATGCTGCAGGTGCTGTGCAGGACAGTGAAACACAATGTTTTTAATTAAATCATGGGTCTTCCTGAGGGAATATTGCATTAAAATCCATGTGAATCTGACATAATGGCAAGATCTACATTCCTGGTTCTTTGTCAAGTCATTACATTAGTCTGCCAATTAGATCAGGAGGGAGGCATTTCAAATTACAGCAGCAGTTTTACAGAGTAGATAATTATGGCAAGTTATGAATGAGAGAAATTACTGCAGCTAGTTGGGTTTTTTTCTGCTCACTCCCTCCCCCCTGCCTTTTTTGCTTTTCCCCTTTTTTCTGTCTTTCTTCCGTAGTGTTGGTTCTTTTTTTTTTCTTTACTTTTGACGTTTCCTAGAATTAAAATGTTATATAGCACTTTGGTTACTGTGTAGTTCTTATTGTTACTTTATTAAACAAACTGCCAGTCATAATTTCTCTGTGACTGTTGCTGACAATTATAGCTGAACTAGAATAATTATTATATTTATGCTTCTAGTCTCCAAATAGCTAAATTCTTTCACTGTTGTAATATCTAGCTTCAAAGTAGTGGCCACAAAAGTTACCAATGCAGTAATTTCATTGGATGTGACATCTTATTTACAGTTGAATACTGATTTTTATGTAATTTCACTAGGACAAAAAACATGCTGTGCTAGTGTGAAGATTAATTTTGACTTAACAGAAGAATAATTGAAACAGAAGAAATAAGAGATTTAATTCTAAAATATTTTAATTAATGCATATTAGAGTACCATATTTTTCCCAACGTTTAAAATCTGCTTATATGTCCAAATAAAGTAATTAGTGTTGTCAGTAGGCACCTGCACTGTTTATGTTTATACTGTGTCCTCTAGAAATGCAGGTCTTGTTTGCAAGATTATTTTCTTTTATGTTTCTATTAACTAATGCTGAATTAGAGTTGATTTGATTTGGAGTATATAGAACAGCCTCCCCTAGTTACTTCATCTGGATAATTTCTACTGTGGGTTTAGACATATTTATTATGACTGTATTCTCAGGACTATATGATAGTATTTCTATGTCTATAGATTTGAATAGAAGAGTATGGGGATCAGTTAATTTTGAATTGCATTTATTTGTAAATATCTTTACTAATATAAATAAGCTTGTTTGGTCCATATGAACTATTTCCTTTGATCTAAAATGAATTTTTTTGATAGAAAATCCTACTTTCAATATGAGATAAATTCTTGACTTAGTAATTTGTCCAATAGCTCAGAAGATAAACATCCATCGAGGATGCAGCATAGTTATGCTTGATTCTTTTTTGCGTTAAGAAGGCTAAAGTCTGTGATTTCAAGGGGTAGCACATCACCACTCTAAGACACAATTTTCAGCATCCTCCTGACAATCTTCTGATTTTGTTTAAAGAGGAAACCCTATGGTGCATGCATTAGGAACTGACCTGACAGAGTCAACAGCAGGTTTGCTTTTATTTTCATTCCTTAGGCAATGAGTAACCAAATATTCTTCACAAGGGAGTGAAGAAACTTGATGGTACCTTATTGATTAGGGTATCCTCATTAAGACCAGGATTCAAACTCTACCTTTGTATGGAAAAGGAGTAAATTTGAACTGTGATTTCTTTCAGATAGGTACTCTCAACAGAAGATTTTAAGATGCATTTGCTTCAGCTGTTCTTTTTGAAACTGTTTTGCTCTTTAGAAAATGCTTAAACTTATTTACCTAGTTATTGAGGGCATGTGAAGTTCAAGTGGCAAAACCAAGTGTTTATTGAGTACATAGGTAGTAGTACTATCAAATTCGTAGCCAAAGGAGACTGGGAATACAAAACAATCCCCCGTGCCTGGCACAAAAGATGTCAGGAGTACTTGAGAAGAGAGCTCCATAGGCAGATATTAAATAAACAAATTGTATCTAACCCAGAAAATACCCCATCCTGTAAATGACTAGGTGTTCAGGAGAGGATTAGGGAAAGATATCCATGTATTTGGTCTTTTGTTACTCTTTCCTATGTCTTTTTATGCAGCCACTGTTTGGACCGAAGATTGGCCAGATCTGAAGTGTGCAGCAGTTCTTAAGTACTTGAGACTGCAAAAATAATTACATATATAAAATAGACTAACAGTAACATAAATGAATATTCAGTAGTTTTGTGTGAAATATCCTCCTAGCACATGCAATAGAAATGGAATTTTATGTGTCCTTAATACAGAGGTATCATCAGCAGTGTTATGACTCCAATCTCCCAACGTTTGTTCCAGCTTAAGACTGCTTTGCAGGGAATTATTTCATGCTCAGGCTTCCATTTTCCTAGCTAGTTCTCTTCCCATTTTAACAGCTTACCTTAAATGTTTGTGATCACAGAAATCATGTTATTGCTATGTTCTTTCCAGAAGGAAAAGTTACGTACTGCTATATTAAGTTCGCTTTTACTAAATGATGGGGTTTTTTAATTGAAGAGAATTAAATAATTTATTAAAATCAGTTAATAATAATTTTCTTTTAAAAGAGAAGATACTGTAATGAAAACAAAAAAATCATCTACAGGGAGCCAAGGAGATGAAAATTGGGAATATAGAAGCAGAATATTAAAATTCATATGGGGAAAATGCAATTTTGCACAAGACAAATAGACAGAAGGAAAGAGAAGTATAAACACAGTAATGTTGAAGGAGACATTCTGGAGACAGTGAGCAGAAAATCAGAAACGATTTTGCAAGGCCACACAGCAGCAAAAAGAAATTGAATGCCATTTTGCTATCCATACTCTGACATATCAGGCAGCATTGACAGAAAATAATAATCTCCACAAAACAGGGAAAGCTGAGGGACTCAGACAAGGGAGGGAAGTTGTTCTTCTGCTAGTTTTATTCCTGGACTCATGGGTAAGTTTCCTCAACTGCTCTGATGATTTTAAACCAGTGACCATTGAAACTACATGTTTTTCCCTTCATTTGTTAAAGTAAATCTTCATTATCAGCCATTTTTGTCCATTACATATCTAGTAGAAATAATTCCCAAAGGTCTTCAAGGCCAACTTCAGAGGAGAATTACCAAGATGCTCTTGCTGAAGGGGGTACTAAGAACTAGAAAGGATTAAATAGCTGGTGACCTCTTTACATTTAATTATATGTATATAAACTGGAGGTTTCTGTAGCCTACTGAAGATAATGACAAACACCAGTTGAATTTGGTAATGTATTCATTGGCTGCTAATATAAAAAGAATTACATATATATATCTTGCAAACAGATCGCCATAGCCCTCAAAAATAGATTTTATTATCTATATTGATTTATGTAACTCCTTACTCTATTATTAGCTCTGATTGATACAACTCTTCATTAGTTATGGCTTTACATTTTATTCAGTGTTCCTTTGCCAGAAAACCAGTGCCAGGAAGCAAAGAAAATGTCACGGTGAAGTTGTTTGTTTCTAGATTTTTTTTTTTTTTCATTTTCCACATTTTGGAATACTTTCCGTCTGTTTCACAGTTCCATGAATAAAGCTCAATTATATAGTGTGAATGTCACTTGCATGGGAAAAGTGCCAGCACCAAAGACTGAAGTGGTGATGAAGTAATAGAATAAGAACTACATGAACCACAAATAAGTGGTTGGATTTGAAACAACTCTTGCCCTGGATGGCCAGTAGAGGTCATTTTGGCTATTTGTCCAGTACAAAAATGAAATGGGCAGAGAAATGAAATCACATAAAGAACAAAATCTATTTGGCTTAGTCCATAAACCCTTTAGATTCCAGCTGCAGATGTGTAGAGCTATGAAAGGCCTTCTGGAACAACAAAGGTCATGCTCAAACTTACCAATGAAGAAACATTCAGAACCAGTCCTATTTTCAGTTGCAAGCTCTCAACCAAATTCATTTTAAATGGAAATGATATTTTGACCCCATTCCATTGATGGAATTAGGTTGCATGAAGAGGTTCTGGAATGAATGCCCAAGTCCTGCAAAGACACTGAGTTTATCCAGTCAGAACTTGTGTTGTTTGTATATACACCTTATGTAAAATCTGTAGAATGTGATGTATAGAAAAGCAAAAAAAAAAAAAAAAGATGAAGTAGATTCTTTGTGGGTAACTATGGTGCTGTACTATAAGACTCCTTTGCCAATTTGTGATAATTGCTTCTGTTTTATGCTAGCCCAGTGGTACAAAGAAATAACATGCTAACTTGTAATAGATATAGTCTAAAAATAAAATGGAAAAAAAATTTGCTTAAATCCTTAAACAGTATTAAACATAGTAGAAAAATTTGATTTTAAACATTTTTTTCAAAGCCTAGAACAGTGTGTTCTTGATGTAAGAATTTTTTTAAGCACAATAAGTAGGTTGTAGGATTTGCATTGGAGATACCATATGGAAAGCACTAATTTAATGGGAAATGATAAGCTGTGAATTGGATTCATGATTCATGAGTCACAATGCACAATAACACATGCCAGTAATTTACTAAAATACAGTATGCACGTATGTATATTAATTTACATATGTACATATATGCTAATTCTTTGTTATTGAATTGCCATTACAATTCTCACAGAAATATATTCCTTTTTTATTATTATTTAAGAAGCAGCACATTTACACATCAGGACAACTGGCCAGATATTGATTTTGTTGCTCACAATAAATAGTTGTGAATATAATAGTTTTAATGGAGAGCATGCATAATCTCTATCCACACTTGTTCATTGTGTAGATTATAAATACTTCCAAAGCACAGCCATGGGAACATATTTTTAGAAAGAGTCTTACAAGCAGAGATGTTAGAGGCGGATCTGAGAAGAGTTTTCTGCTAACATTTCTTGATAAACTGAAATAAACATACCTCATTTAGAAAGCTAAAGCAAAGTATGCCAGTGCAGCCATTTGATTATATTGATTAAAATTGATGCCTGCTTTATGATGAAATGTTATATCCTTTCTCTACAAGTAAAAAACAATATTGTCTTTAGTTGGTCATGAGTGAATAATTTACTGTACTCAAAATCCTTATTTTAGTCTACTGCAAAATGAAGTGTAGACATTTACCAAGCTAAGGAGGGGCTTTTTTTGTTTTCTGGGAAGTAACTTACTGCTGAAGGGGTAAGATCCCTCTGTGACTGAGATCCAAAATATAATGATAGCTGATAATATTTGTAAGAGATGGAGGCTCTTCAGTGAAGCTACATGATGAATCACTAATAAAACCGAATTAGTTGCTTAGATGATTCCTCTTTAGTCATCACTCAGAGAACAGAAATCATGAGAGCTGAAAGAGCATCACAACTGGATCTACCAGAATGGCAAGAGATAAAAGGATGCTTTGTAGAAGTCACAAAGGACAGTAACTTAAGTGAGTGAATTTTAGTAAAGGCTCTCTTTAATGAACCCATTCAGAGCTGAAATCAATGTGTGATAATAACTTAAAACTAAATCATCATTTAAGTGACACTGTGGTGAGTGGGAAGAGCATAGTGAGGGGTAACAGTATAGGGGTGACTTGTGGGCTAGAGACAACAGCATCGTGATTAGAGGCAATACTGCAGCTAGTAAGTAGCAGCAGCCAGGAGCAGCAGCCAGGTGAGAGGGGGTAGTTCACCTGTGCAAGAACGATTAGAGATTGTGGCAGCTAGAAATTGTCATGAGGTAACATCAAGGTGCACAAGCATAATTTTATAATAAAAGATGTATGACAATCTGTCTGTGTGCCTGCTAGGATAGTACTGAGTACTGAAAAGAAGCTGAGTCATATATTGGAAAGGTACAACCTGGAGAAATGTCTTTCAGGGTACATAAACATAAAGTGATAGATAGTGTTAAAAAACCCCAAAGGACAGCCAACTTACAAAATGATGGTCTTTGATCTGGTGGGTTTTATTCTGGAGCAAAATACTAGAATTGTGACAGATAGCTTAGCAGGCAGTACTCGGAAAGCAAATGAAAAGCTATCACCTAGCAGGTGAAGAAGAGAGAAAAAAGCAGAATGAGAAGATCTCACCCTCCTGTAGGCATCTGCTTAGAGTCACTGATGGGAGTCAGGATGCTGAGCTTGATGGGCTGTTCTTCTGTTGTCATACAGCTGAGTAAGAAAACGTAATCAATGGTTTGATGCCTCCTGTTCTGAAGGGCTGTGCTTTCTGGTCAGATAAATACTAGCTGCATTTATAGCTGCTTTGTTTTCCACAAATCAGTGCTGTGCCACTTTTCACACCTTTGTTTTTATCCCTATAGATATGGATTTGGCAAGAAAGAAACTGACCATTCAGGGCATCATAGTTGTAGCTCCACAGCCATCTGGTGTCCACCACAAACTGGCCTGATACCTGTAACATCTGAAAGACGCACTAGAGAAATACTTAATTTAAGAGGTGTTTACCTGAGTATGTGTTGAGCTATTTAGTCTTCTTTTATCAACTGAAATACTGTTAGAAAAGCAAGTTATGAATGGTAACCAAATTTATTTATTCTAAAACCAAACAGAACTCTTGGTCTTTATAACTGCTAGCTTCCTTGAAACGCTGGATGTGCCTTTACTGAGGAATACATTTTAATAACACAGAAGTGTGGTGTCTAGACAGGAGACTTTCTAATTTTCTTTTGCATAAAAGAGTACAGTATTCATAAAAATCTAGATTTAGAGGAAATACATTATGGTCTAAAACATTTAGAATTAATCTATCTACCTAGCTCACAAAAGCTCAGTTAATCAATATGAACCATTTCAATGAGAATCAATATTAATGACAATTGGCTTTGTCTGTATTTATGTTTCAAGTGCAGTCACTGCATGCACTCCTTGACATCTTAGAATGAATAAGTGAAGGGTAAATGGAGGTATTAATAGCATCTTACTCTGTCTCTACCTGTTTACATGAAAGTTGCTGGAACTTATTATCTTTGATTCCCCTACCACATTGTTAAATATGGTTAAACTTAAGCAGGAGGCTCAAAATTTACTGGGAAGAGAAAGGTGTCTAGATTTTGGCAGAATTCTATAAAAACTACTTTCCTTGGGGAAACCAGGCTAAAAACTTGACACCTCCTTGGATTTACTCATTCTGAACGACCCTCTGATGCAGAGATTATTCCTTGAAAATATGGTAGAGATGATAGCAAAATCATAGGTAATGCCATTCATATTCTTTCATTTACACTTGTTAGATGGTATTTGACTTCATGAACAGTCCCTCAGAGAGCACAGTGGCATCAACCATTGGTATATGACATTGAGAACTCGCCTTAGCATAAGAGAAACATGACTCTGCAGCTGTCTATATCATATCAATAAAAATGAGATTTGAGAGATGAAACCCTTAAAGTGCTGCTGTAACTGGCAGAATTCCTGGAGATTTCTAATAGGACCAGGATTTCTCTATAGATGTGTTGGTTCTCATTGGTTTACAAATAAGCCACAAAGCATACCCATTTGTGTTGAGTGCTCCTAAATATTTATGAACAGATGAGGACAGAAATTTTCTGTACTTGTTGCCTACAATGTGCTTCGAGTTTTTTATTTCAATAATTAACTTTCTGTTTTTAATGATGTGTGACTGGCCATCTTTTTCTTCACTGGATAAATGATTCTTCTTAACACAAGACAAATAATCAGTGAATTGCAAATAATGCTCTTGTGATAGGGATCTGTAGCACTGTCTTAATTAAGAAAATTTAAATAATTAATTGCCAAGATAATTTGAGAAGGTAAAAGAATAAGATGCCATGCAAAGCAGAAATTTTAATTTAAGCTTTTTATTCACAAACTTTATTTGTTCCCAAAACTTATTCCCTTTATCTGACTACTTCTGAAAATAAGTATGCAATACTCTCCCTCTGTTGTATGTTATAACTTCTGTTGTTCCATAGTTTTCCATTTGACTGCTCAAATCCAGTATTTTTCTCATCTTTATGGGCTTGCAGATACTGCTTTATGTACTTGTAGTATCTATAGACTCACATTATATACAATATCCATTTATCATTATCATTTGCTGTTTTAAGTGTGATAGATTATTGTAAAAGTGGAAGATAAAGTCTCCACAGAAAAGCTATCTCATTGATGCCGTGAATGCCCCCCACAAACAGGACTCTGAGCCAAGTTGGTGTAGGGTGAGATAAAAAGTAAGGGTCCTTTAATAACAGGCTGAGTGCCCACAGGAATACATGATGACATGCATGCACGTCTTTTTTTCCAGGCTTTGATTTCCATAGCTTTTATAATATGATCCCTCCAATCACCTCTTTACACATCTCTCGGTCCATCCCTGG
>JAOXXN010000446.1:94975926-94999121 GCA_026770055.1 Myrmophylax atrothorax
ACCTGTTTATGTTTCATTCTGTAGGCCTTCTGATAGTTGTCAGGATTCTACCTTGAAAAGAGTCTAAACAAGATTAAGTAACTAAAGGAATTTGAGCCCCTTGTTCTGTGGTAGGGGTTAAGATGTATAAACAATGAACTTAAGCTACTAGAATATTAGCACATTAAATCTACATTTGCTACAGCTACTGTGTTCCTAAAATCTACAAAATGTGAAAAATCAGAAATCAAAAACCCCTTCGGCATCATCATCTATAAATTGAACTTTCTTGTTGCTTTTAAGGTTCAACTAAATCCTTTTTGATAATTATATGTTTAATAAATTTCTGAAAGTAACATGTTAATTTTACCTGCCACTGGCATTTTCTAGCAGCCAGGTACTGAAGTAGATGAAGAAAAATAAGATTTCATTTTCAGAGAATAGTAAGTGAAAATAACATCTGACTACCAATGATGTCTCTTTAGGTAGTAACACACATTATCCCCTGGCTGGATTATTGTGCTTAAGGCACTGGCTTAAATCCTTGGGGAGTCCCTCCAGAAGTTCAAGGCAGTGTTTTTGCCTCTGGTATCACACAGATCATGTCAGATACATGTCACCTCTCTCCCTGTGCCACTGCTGGCAGTGGCCACACCTTTCCATACCCTGAGCTTGTTTGCAATAATTTTCCAATTGCTTCTGGAGAAACTACATTGTTCGAACAGCCTGCAAGGGAAAGGGGAACACAATGAGAGTATGTTGTCATGCCAGCGAGCAAAACTGGGTGTGCACCAGCCTTCGTATCGCCTCATCCCTGGCCTCTGGATGGCAGGTCCCCCCTTCCAGTGTCTCCAGCAGCAGGCTGCAACCTGCAGGCCCTGACGGGAACCCTAGAGCTACCAACATGGCTTTTCTATGGAGAGTATGAAGTCTGCTGTTGAGAGGGAAAAACAAAGTGGCTTAATTAAAAGAAATCATAGTGAGTACAAATATCACGAAGATGACCTTCACTGTTTTTGAAGCCAGCCGAATGCACGGCACCATCCATGCGGTTATACAAGGAGCGCCTGCAGCACTGGGAGTTGGGATGCCTTCCCGAATGTCTCTGCTGACTGCAGGCACTGAGTTTAAGCACGTTTCCTGTCATCACATCTATAAATGAAGACAGACATATTATGCTGTCACTGCAGGGAGCATACAAGGGCAATGTTGGGTCTCCTTTGCAAGCTCCTGGGTGGAGAGTAGTGTGGCATAGCCTGGGGACAACCAGCCTGCCATGGCACCATTGTCCTGCAGTTGGCTGTCCTGCTGGTCCCTGCGGGTCAGGCACAGACCTCGCCTTCCTTCTCTGGGGCTGCTGAGGCATCTGAGAGTGAGCGTGGCCCAGGACAGTTGATGTGGAGCAGCCTCATCCCAGGGGCTCAACTGCTTCCAGGCATCATGTCCAACTGCATGTCCTCTCCAGGTCAGTGTTCCCTCTTGGGTCTGCCTTTCTCAGATCTTGGTGTGTGACTTTGGCTTTCTCTTCATTCAGCAATTTGTGCGAACAGTTCAGTGTTCATACAACAGTCCCAACGGTACAGGACAACTGCTGTCACTCTTTGCTACCTTGCCCCTGTTGGTGCCATGTGTGTGGTGAAGCACAGGGGTGCTTCAGCCAGGGATGGAGCCAATCCCCACCAGAGGCAGAAACGCTCTCAGGCATGTTTCTTCCTTAAGCCCAGGGTGGATGCGGGCCCCCAGGGACCAGGCCTGGCACTGCTCTGGGAAGAGGAATTCCACAGCTCTTGCTATAGAGCAGTTGCTGGAGGAGGGGGTCATCTCCACCTGAAAACCAGGAGAGCCACTGCTGGTCAGGCTGCCATTGTGGTTTGACATCACTTCTGTTCAAAATGCTAACCCAGACTGTCGAGTCTCCTTTGTCTTTGACTTTTTGGAGCCTGTCGGTTAACAGGTTCTGTGTCCATTAAACACATGCCTTACTGATATCAAATAGTGTAAGTATTTTACTCTGAGTGTCATGTAGTGCTAAGCCTTGCAAGTATTTATTACATCTACACCGTCACTTGTACCAGCTAAGCCTGTCATCTCATCAAAGAATTTTTGACAAGACCTGTTTCCAGGAAACTACAGCAGTTATGCATCTAGGCGCTTTTGAAAACATGCCAGGTATCTATCTGAATCTTTGTGCGCTGCATAGCTATAAAATCTGGCTTTCAGTCTCCTATTATAGTGGAGATTCAGATCTACAGGGAGTATTTTTAGCTTTTCATTGCTGATCATGAAGTCCCCCAAGAACCTATTATATGAAAACCAAAATAAAACCATGTTTTAAGTACATCAGCATCACTTCATCACTATTATTAATTACAGATGACCTTCAACATTGTTAGACTTCTACCGCATTCTATTTATACAATATACAAGACACAAGTAACTAATTTAAACAAACCCTAAAAATAACCCAAACAAAACAACCAACCAACCAATCAACCAAAACCCCCAATAAAACCAAACCCGAGCAAGTATAATGGAAGTTCCTAAAAGTGTTTTCTGTGTTGGTTGATTGAAAAAATCAGAAGTAAGCATTAATTCCAAAATATATGTTAAAAAAATAGCTGAGAATTGTACCTGAACTTTGTGAAGTTCAGGATGTAGGTCAGACTAAAATAAAGCATTATCTTCAAGGTATTTGACCAAATGAATAGCTTCAACTTGGTATTTAGTTGTAGATTAATAACGCTTTACGTCACACTTCTTATCACTCCTGAAATATTTCTTGAATTTCCATTCAGTGACTGATGTGTTAAATTCAGTGTGCTTGCAGAATGTATTTTTCCGTCTTGCTAGGCCAGACAAAAAGGAAAAAAAGCTGGCATTTAAGTTCAGAACAGCTAACTTAAGACCAAATTTTCTGCCAGAACCTGGTCTTTGTGGTTTGTGAGAGCTACATGTTCCGTTCCTCACCTTCTAAAGTCTTTAAGGAGTGGCAGCGCACTTTCAGCAGCGTCTGGTGGGTTCAACAGTGTGGTAGGAAAGCCATTAAGAGATCCTGAAAATACGTGGAGGGGGGGAGGTGCATTTAAGAACATGAGAAACATACTGCAAAGTCACATGGAAGTGTTTAGCAACAATACTCCACTATTCTAAAATGAAGCACTCCTAGCCTGTACACTTCTGTGTAATATCTTTGTATAAGCGGAATTGGAAGATGTAAGAAGCATTTTCCTCCACAGTCTGAGATGGATCAAACTCAGATTTCTGCTAGGGACATTTCTGTAGAGAAAAGAGAGGCTAGAATGAGCAAGATTGTACAGCCTGATGGTTAGGACACTCACTGAATGCTGGGTCTCACCCTTCCTGCCATCATCCCTTATGCAGCTTGTATTAAACAGTCATTGCATAAAATGCAGAAATGGACCTTGAAACAGGATTGGGACCAATGGCAACCTCATTTCCCCTCTGGCTGTGTCTGAAAAAGGATGAGTAAATGCTGTAAAAGAAAGAATCTCTTTGCCTCATCTGGCAGGCCTGCCTGTGCATTTCCTATCAGGGAACAAATTATGTAAAAGTTAAATCTGTTCTGTATAAACAGAAAAAACAGTCTCCTGTGTATTTCATGCATGTATACTCCTGGTTTCTGTTAAGCAAATAGCACACTTTGTAACAGTATTTTCAAAAGAATCAGTTCTCTTTTACTTCTAGCCCTTTAAAAAGGATGAAAAATGGTTTTTTGTTATTGAAACCTCTTTGAGTGAAAAGAATTCTTACTAGTCTTTAGAAGTAACAGATTCCCTATTATAGCACTAAATGTGCTTATTTTGTGTTTGACTTTCCCCTGCAACAAATGCCCATCTCCTCTGTAACAGCTCACAATCTTTCCAAGTGTATTTATACATTTTATGTCCAAATGCCTCCTGGAGATTTTCATCATACAGGATTTCTAATATTTTCAGTATAAATTTAGTATAACGTAGAGCTCTAGCTTTTTCTATTGAGATGCTGTACCAGATGATTTGGAAGAATGTGATTAATAAGATGGGTTTGTAGCTACTGAAATGAAGTTGTGAATCTGACTTGTCATTGCTGCTTTCTATTTTTGTTGCCTAAGATCCTCTTTGGAAAAGCCACATTTTTACCAAATAAGGTCTCTTCATTAAATTTGTTTTACAGAGCTTCTAGGTGTGTTTTAACCGTACGGATACTATGAATGAAAGATGTAAGGTTTGCAGCCAATTAGATTTAATATCCGCAAGTACAACTACTTTTAAATTTCCTTTATGCATTTCATAGTCTGCAGATTCCCATAGGGAGGAAAAATCTACTTTAATCAATAGATACAAGCCAGCAGAAAAAAAATCATTACCACCTGCTGCTATTCCATCAGTTTCATTTCCTTCCTTAGAAGGCTTAAGTGTCCAGCTGTATAGATTTCACCTTTGAGTGAACCATATCAATTGGTTTCTAAACAGTTATTATGCAGCTTTCATTTTAGTTTTCACCTTTTTTTCCTTTTCGTGTTTGTGCTCTGTAATAGTCCAAAACAATGTTTTTTGCCTGACAAGGCATTTGTAAACTTACATCTTTCTCGTTATGCACTGAGCTTGACCTCTCTTCTTTCTTTAGTTTGCTTAAAGCAGCCTATCTTCTTTGGAAGCTTTTCCTAGAAATCACTTCTTGTAGCTTGTTTTATGTTGCTATTTCTGTCCTTTGGCAACTCACTGCCTATGTCAGTGATGACAATATTGCAAAGAAAAGACTAAATATCCATATAAGTTGTGGAAAGGAAGCATCTGATATGGCAATGTTAGTGCAATGTTATGGCAAGTATATTTTGTTTTCTTTTTTTCATTTATTATCTCCTTTTCTACAGTGTCCATTGTCAATTATTTATCATTAGATGGGTAGTTTAGGGTTTAATTCTGCTTGAATGGAGATTTTGGACATAGGTGAGCTGAGTGTTAACATGATTCAGGTAGGATCAATACATCCTGAGTTTCTGTGATGTATGCTCTCAAAGCTTACTCTTTTTATGCAACATACTGACCTGCTTGTGATGTTCTTTAATTCTGCTAGAAGTGGCAGCAGCCATTGCTGCAAACCATTCCCACACCATTAGTCTTCATTTGAAAGAGTGGGAGATGCGTATTGATGGTTACAATCACTACTGGGGCACAAGGGAGGCAGAGTTGTAAAAAGTAAGTACTTTTGTAATGCTGATAGAGAGAGGAGAAAAGAATTTCACAATGTCCTCTGGTCAAGCTCTCCTAAGCCCCCCAAACCCCCTAAAACTGCTATCTACCACATAAATTTTGAATGGACCCTGAAATCCCAGTTGAGGAACTGTTAATGTGTGTTGATGGTTGGTGGAATAAGAGTGCTTTTGAACTTCTACCACATAGTTCATGTTTTTATCTTTGTTTTGGTATGTGTGTTTCCTATCTTGGTACCAATATGATGAACATTTGTAATATATGCTATATAGCCTACGTAAGAAAGGTACAAATCCTTCTTTTTTTCTCTTTTAATAGAATTATCTGCAAATGAAGTTAGAAATTTCATAGCCTTTTCACCCATTTGTATGCACTAAAAAATGCTAAAAAAGGAACATTTATTTTTATGAAAACACATACAGATATTTTCTTCTAAAGGAAAGGATTTGATATGTACAGTAAATGCCATCTGATGGTGTTCTAATTTTGTTGAAATGTTTAAACTAAAAATAATAATAATAATAAAATACCCTTACATATACCTGATTAATAGTGGAACAAATGGTTTTGCTGCACATGCATGGATTACTGTTTAAAGGTTGGCCTTTTTGTACAACTGGAGGGCAATAGTTCTCATTAGCTTTAGAGAGCAGAGCAACCCATTTCAAACATAATAATCATCTCTTCCAGAGAAATACTAGCTCCTCGAAAATAAAAATTAATATTAGGATATTAGTGTACTGGCAAGCCAAATGTCTAAAAGAAAAATCCATCCAGCTCAATATAGCAAGCAAGATTTCTCTAAATTAGCAGGAAAGAAGAAATTGTCTGGTTTGGGTGGAATAGATACTGGAAAAAGCTGAATGAATCCTATGGCTGAAAGAGCAGTATTTGATTTACATTTAAGATTCTGTTGGATCTTCACTGAGTGCCTTCACATCACTTCTTGAGGACCAGAAAGATAACATACAGAAACTCGTTTTTTGTGAAGACATACTGTTTGGAAATAAATTAGAAAGGCCTCAGAGGAAGAATTTATCTGTATGCTGTGTGCAATCATTAATCGTGAGAGGGGGAAGATAAATGAACCAAAACAAAGATATATTTTTTGAAGATGTTAAATCAGTAGTGTGCAAAAGGGGCAATTAGTAGTATTTTCCTAAGAGCAATTTAGATTAAATAGCTGCTGTATGCTATTTTCGTTCCATGCCTGAGCTGTCTCTAAAGCACTTTTAAGAGAGCATATATTCTGGTAGTCTGTGTTTTTGAAATCAAGGTAGAAAAAGACTGTAGCCTGTTGTAGGCATAATGCTCTAAACATTCATGTGCTATTAATAGATTCAGTAGGCAGGAATTTCCTACTCACTGCAGTTTTTCTTTATTTTATTGTTTCCAGTTGTTCATATTTGCATTTTATGACATTTCATAATATATGCTCCCAATAATAGGAAAATAGGATTTATTTTTCTTTTCACACAGAATTAGTGTTGGTTTAAGTGGTAAATATCCCAGCAAAATTTTCCCCTTGTCTCTGTGCTCTAGGTCTCTTTCCACATTGAGTATTCATTCTGTTCAGCATAATTTCATTAGTTTAAACTCTGGCTTTTCTTTTGCTACAGTGAAAACCCTGTGCTCAGACTGCTTGAGGTTCTTAAAGGCTTGGTCTTCTGTGTGCCTTATATGCAGCTCGAGCTAGTTGATTCAAAAATCTGTGCCATCGTATTCAGAATATTATACAACAGACATTAAGACTTAAGAGTTCTATCTTCTGCATGGACAAGAAATGGTAATGGTGTTCTATACTACATTCACTTCCACTATTCCCCCTTATTGCTTTGTAATTTTATGCCTGCAGCATTTCTTACACTGATGAACACCTTCTGTTCACAAAGGCTAGAGACTTTGCATTTGAGAGTCTTCTTGGGTACCTCTCCATTTTGATTTCACAAAAGGATTTAGCAAGTTACTTTTAGAATCTCCATTACCTGTTTTCTTTCTCTCTTTTGAGATGTGACTGGCATGATGACTGCCCATCAAAACCTCATGCTGAAATACCCTTCATGGTATAAATTCATAAACCTACCATACAGTCAGTACTGCTCAAGTGTAGTCTGTCAATCTTCCTATCAATGTCATTGATTGCATAAGAAATGACCAATGTTTGAGCACAGTACGAAGCCAAGTTGTTCTCAGTATAATGTCAATATTTCCTTGACTGGGTCAGGTTAGCCCACATGCAAATTGTTACAACCTCTATGTTGCTAAACGTATTGGAAAAGTTTTGGCTTCAGACCAGATCCTTAAAAACTGTAGACACTTAAACGTGACTATTAACAAGGCCATTGCAAGACTAAAAGTGTACCTGGAAATCTCCCAAAGCTTGACTGCTTTTGGTTTTCAAAACAAAGACCACAAACTTCTACCTTTGAGAGGATGTTTAAATCTGTGACTTGGAAAGCACCAAAGTACACGAGATGTGCTTTTTACAGGTTACTTGTGGCAGCACTGCCTGCACTAGGTCATTAAGAATTTGGACAAGCCTAACCCTGTGAATTGCATTTATGATGCTAGGAGCCCTGTGCACATCTACAGATCTGCTACTTGAACTGGATGTTCAAGTTTCCTTATGAGTTCAGTCATTGATTTCCTTTATGCCTTCAGGAAACATTTTGATTACTTACAAACAGTTTTAAGTAGTGAAGGAGGGAAAGCACAGGTTTGTTTCCTTTTCTAGATAAACTTCACAAAGCAAGTAATGGTGGAGGAATTAGACACTGTTAGTGATAAATAATGATCTAACTTTGGTATCTAAACGCTCTGCAGTATAAGAAAACCTGCCCATATGCACTGGGGGTGGAGAGAGAAGATTTTATAACAGATTTAAAATTAGAAAACAAAATGGCCTGATTAACAGCAGTAGGAAGAGTTCTGCAGAGGATGAGGGGAGAAATTAACGGATGACATTCAAAGGCAGCTGTGAAGTATGAGAAGCTGCAGCATGCGGAGGTAGTCAAATCTAGCAGTACAGAGAGTTCTGAATGATGCTGGAATAAATCAGACAGTCTGAGTGGGGGAATCTTTCAAGTCGTGGATCACCTCTGCTTAGACAGATGACAAACCAGTAGATTCCATCCTGAACTAGAGGAGGTAATACTTAGGGGATGTGCACAAAAATATTTCAAGGAAATGGATGATGGTTTTAGCATGTGCTGGTTTTTCTGGAAATAGAGTGAACCCGACTGTTTTATACTTCAGAAAGCAAATACAATACAGCTATTGCTAATTCCATCTGAGAGCATATCTTTCCATGTCTTCCACTTACCTTAAAATAAGGGAAGGGTAGAGACCCTTCACAAATGTTCTTTCTAATGGTTAAAATCTGGATACCTGGTGCAGGGAGTCTGGGGAGGCTGTGTTGCAGAATTGCTTTAAAGAAACTCGTGTCTTAGTCAGGATCCTGATAGAGGCTTTCCTGTAGGCAGCTTTCCTACATGGTATCCACTACGGTGATTATGTGGACTACTGCAGTGATTATGTGGACTGCACTCTTTCCTCTCAATGCCCTTGACCTACTCTCACAAAGAGGCAACGTAGCATGCTCATCTCCAAAACAGGGTGTGAGAGGAAAGCTGGAGGTGATCACAAGCCAAAACAGAATGTACACAGACACACTACAAAGGCCTCCTCATTTCTAAATACATTATGGCTTTCAGTGGATAGACCCCTTACTAATAAATTCTGGGTTATAGCAGAACTGGAGGAAGAACAGTATTTTGCTATGGTAGACCATAGTCTGGCTTCTAGTGAACCGTTCTAATGTGGTTGAATGGAGTCTGTCTCTCTGAAAAGAAGTTCTCTCTGCTAATGACAGGAAAAATCATACAGGTTTTTTTCATTATAGGTATGAACAAGTAAAACAAGAAAGTAAATCACTAATTAGAGAATATTGAGTCCTACTATGAAATTACATTTGCTCCTTGATTTCCTCTAAGGCAAGCATATCTAACACCTAAATACAGATGCATTCTATTCAATCTCTCTTGGTCAAAAGCATATTCCTCCTTGATGTTACTTTTTGATTCATAAAGAAATAGCAATTCCAATTATTCTTGCTATGAAATTAAAATTATATTCATCCACACCTTACCTTTTCTTCCTCACCTAACCCTCCTTTTCTCTCTGGTACATCTAAATTTTATATATGAATGCTGATACAACTTGGTTAGGAGTTCAGCAGCTCTTTTTGCCTCCAAGTTACCCAAAGATACTTCATTGGCACTGATTCATGAAGGCAGGTGGACTTCAGTTCAGCCAAGACTGGCAAATAATTGATATCACGGCTAAATGAAGGCATAGTTTATGTAGTTTTTCTTTTCTTGTATTTTAAGCTATCCTTAAACTAACTATGGCAGAGACAGAATGGTTTTGTGGGAAATGAAGACCAAAAGTAACCACTTGTGCATTTTTTCATGGAAGGTGCTCCTAATTGTTGTTCATTGATTCTGTTATTCATTCAAATGCATTTAGAAAGTCTGCCCTTTCTGTGGTGCATTTATGCCACTTTGCATCTCTGTTTTATGATTTTCACTATTTTCTGAAGAGTCAATAGAAAACTGGTGCTAGTATCCAAACACAAACCCAATATTGTGACTGTATTTTTTCATTTGGACCTCTTAATCAGATACCTTCTAAGTCCAGCTCATGATAAGAGATTCAGTTGTATGTATGAAGTCATTCTACCTGTCTAACCTTCTACTTGATAATCAGATAATCAGAATAGTTCTTACATGGCTTAATGTATTTAGTTGAGAAAGGATACTTGATTCTTCAGCAATGTAAAAGTTTTCATAATTTAAACGGAATCCTAGTTTAATGGCAGTAACATACAAGAATGTTCACATTTTCATATTTACATATATAAGTACTTTCCTTAATTTTTAGATGTTGAATGTTTCATACAAGGCACATAATTACTTTGTATATTAGGATTATTCCATACCTTTGGCAAAGATACTTTTCATTATGTACATTTAACTTTGGCTTGTCAACTGCTGTCTCAGATTTGTATTTTGGTTTTGTATTTTGTTCAGATACATTCTGTCTGCATTAATTTGCTGCTGTCAAC
The DNA here is from genome assembly GCA_026770055.1 of Myrmophylax atrothorax. NCBI lineage: Eukaryota > Metazoa > Chordata > Aves > Passeriformes > Thamnophilidae > Myrmophylax > Myrmophylax atrothorax. The sequence goes on from JAOXXN010000446.1 coordinate 94,986,244, forward strand.
AGACCATATTTTTGATCATTTTGTAGGTTATTTTGAAGATTTATTTTCTTACAAGTAACAGGAAACAATTCAGTTACTTTTCAGAAGCACGCTTTTAAAGAACCATTTCTAAAAAAATGTGACTTTTCCAGATATCTTGTTATCCTTTTGATTTTTCAGGAGAATTATTTTTATTACTGCAGTTTTGTTTGGGTTTTTCATTTTTGATTTTTCTATGTTAAAAGGGTACAGAGGAATTTGGCAGCAAAACATGTCCTATGCCACATTCAACTCAACTGATTTTTTTGGCTAGTTTAAGTAGTTGAGAGCTTCTGGCTCAGATTCTCTGAAATTTCTCTGGTATAGGTTTCTTTGTTCCTGAATTTTAGTGCTTGAACCAACTAGATCTGAGGAAAGATTTCTCAAAACACTAGAGGTGGGACTGTGAGTGCAAACCAGCCCTGTAACTCACTAGGAGAGAATTGCAGTGGTTGTCTTTCACTGTCTAAATTTCTCAAATACATGTAAATGTCAACACATGTTAAATAAAAAGTCATTTGCTTTGTTTAGTATTGACTAATTTTTCACTAAACAGCACTTTTCACTTAAAAGTACCTAAGGAAATAAACTGATATGCTCTAGTATCTGCATCTAGAGCTCGCTGAAAACTTAAGGACTTGTATGTAACCTCATAATGTTGTTTAAGTGTAGGGAGTATGTAGCATGTGCATACCTAATTTGCTTAGCTGTTGTGATGAAGACAAGGCATTTGGAGGAAACTTTATTGTATAATATGCATCTTTGCCCACAGAATATTAATCAATATGGTAGACAACAGTGTGCCAGTACTCCAAATAATCATCTCCATGTATCAGTTCTCTAAATACCGTTTTTTGATCTTTGCTGTAGATGCTGTTTATAGATGATTACACTTAGCACAGATGTAACTAACATGATCATAACACAGGGATTCTACATTTCTTAGGAAGTAAATCCATACCTAGTCATGGATGATGTGGCTGTTTTTCTTCTGGAAGCAATTTTCCCTATGTTTGGCGACATCTGTGCTGTTACCCACTTGAAGTACTTACGTAAAATTCTTGCCACCAGCTCAGGCTGGACTGAACTTACTATCTGCTTTTTCCTTCCTACACCTATTACTTTCTACTTTGTGAAACTGCATAGGAAACATTTTTACCGTCTTTAGGTGTCATTTCCGTGGCTCAAGTAGAAGTCCTTAATCAAAGGTGACAACAACGTCAATAAGGAATAGGGAAATCTGCTGGGGAAGCAGGCTCTTTGTGGTTGTAAGGGAGGTGGAGCAAAGTCCCTCCGCCTTTGGAATGAGATACGCATCTGGATCACCACGCAGAGTTAAGCCCCTGGACGCGGCAGCGGGTGTTCGGGGCGCCCCGCGCTCCCGCCTCGCTCCCAGCCGCGCTCCTGCCCGGCTTGGGCGGTAGATGGTGCTAGATGAGAAGTGAAGGTGCCGCTCAGGAAGAAGCCTCCTGGCAGAAGCTGCCGCTCAAAGTCTGGCTAAAACATTCGGCGGCTTCGGTGTTTTTCTTGGCCTGTTGGGATCTTTGGGGTGGGAACACTTCTGAAAGCTCAGGTTGGGTGAACTTGAGGGTGAGGTGTTGAGAGGTAAAACGTCAGTCGTTTTATAAACACCGTTTCTGTTGCGATAGAAGGTTGCAGCGTATCACTAAGGCAAGACCATCTTTCACAGTGGGAGAGAAAAGAAGATGCAGGCACAGTGCGAAACCGCTTCAGAGCAGATTTGTTTTAAAGAGCACTGTCAGCTTGTGTGCTGTTGATTGTGTGTCTGAGCATGACTGAAAGCCTTATGTCTTGAGAAACTAGTATGCTTAAGTCAAAAAATATGTGAAGATAAGACCTTGCAGCTGAGTGAGGAGTAAAGTTACACAAAGTTTGTATTCTAATTAGCCAGATGTAGTGGAAAATAACAAAATGTCCTTCTGTATAAAAAACTTACTGATCAAATTTTGTAGTATAAATGTATTAAACTGATGTATATTAGTACTATGCACTTTCCTTTAGTGTTAGAAGTAAAATTACAAGCTTCCTTCAAAACCAGTGATCCTAGTTGTACAATTCCAGAAAAGAAACAAAACAATCTGTATTACTCTTTAACTGGGTGGCATTTTAGTTTTGTTTTGCTTTTCTCTTTTCATCCTCTCCAAACTTAATACCATGTCAGGGGCCTTTGCTCATCCTCGGCAATAAAATCAGGGATGAAATGTGCAAAACAGTAGTTGGGTAAGTGGAGATTTCCTTAAATGCTTTTAATTGTAAAAACATACATCGTCACCTGTAAAATCAATCTTTATATGGGCACTGAAGGATAAAATTAAAAGAAGCTTCTTCTTCATGAAATTGTTTCCCCAAGCTTTATAGTTTTCTGATACTACCATACACAAAGAAAATATTCTGAATTGACAGTGTTTAGTGAAAACAGGAATACTGATAATCTACAGTAGTAGCTGCTTTAGAAAATATGAGACATATTGAAATAGGGGAAATCCTGTCTGTGTGTTCCGTACTGGCAGAAGTAATCCAATATTATTGAACATGGGCATTTTATGGTTCAAAACCATAATGCTGGGAAATGCAAATTATTAGAAGTCTGGAGTGCAGCTCTTTCTGCATCATGTGTAATATAACAGTTGTTCTCCTGAACTAAAACATGGCTTGGCATTGGTAGAACCAAGTGCCCTCTGACTCTAGTAAGGTCATGACTTGATGCAGTTCTGCACAGACACCAGTTCTATAATGGTTTATAGTTGTACATACTATCTGAATGCACAGTTCTGTGCAACCTACATTTCAGGGCCATATCTGAAGAAGGTTTTACAAGATTCTTGTCAGTAGGAAAATACGTGTTTCTAAAATTCATTAAGGCAGCTTTGAATTAGGATTTGCAACAAAGAGCATTGAGTTGAGATTCCCCTTTATTAATGTAAAAAATTATAATAATGTGCAGAATTAATCCCTAAGCTGTGATTTATGGTCTTTTGGAAAGTTTCCTGACCTTTTTCCCATAAGAAGAGCCTAAGAGGTTTAATAGTCTGCCCTGCTTATGGAGTAGACTTATTGCAGCTTTCTGGTTGCTTCTTCTGCAGCATCTTGTACCTTCCTACTTGTTTACTTGGGAGAGACCCTGGAAAGATATTTGTGCTTACATAAATATGTCTTAAATGTATCAGAATTTGTAGGGGGAAATGCAAACACATACATGAATATTTTTTCAAACATTTCCTTAAAATTTTTTTGTTCTCTGATAAAACATTAAAATGACAAGTACATTTGCACAGCCCTTCTCAAAATACAACTTTTCTTAAATAATTTCAGTAATCATTCCTCAGAAAAGGAAACTAGGAAACTATGCTTATAAGTGGGAGAGGGGGAAGGGAATGCAAGTCATAGCTAGAAAATTGATATTCCTTACATGCTGACTTATTATGACTCCATTCTGCACTATAGGGTATTTTTGTGGGCAAGATACTACTCTATTAGTGCTGCATAATGTCAAGTGTAATAACAGTCAGCATTACCTAATGGAAAGGTTCCTTACCGAACTGTGCTTTAAAAATGGTTATATTACATGCAAGGAATTGTAGGGGAAAGAGATAGATGAAGAAGAGGGAATGTGACATTTGCTTTTACATTCTAAGATAAACTGATTACGTGACTTCTAATATGTTGTCTGAGTAACAAAAAGCCTAAACTTGACTACAATGTGGGTAAATACAAATAATTTAAAATGGTAGAGGCTCTGGGGTTTATGTATGGAAGAAAAAAAAAGTTGAAATAGATCTTCCCCAAATTTTGCCTTATATTCTATAGCTGCAGACATGACTGTTGACTTAAAGATTTAAAACTAGAGTATGAGCAGACTTTAAAGCACAATGATGGTGTCTTATGCAATGCCTTCATAATGCCTTGGAAAAATGTTACAGTAGTGGTCATGTCATTTCTCTGGTCTGTTGTAAAGAGAAGTTGTTTAACTGAACTTGTAAATAGATTGAAGGTTTATGCCAGGTATTACTTTAAGTGTTGGATGATTTAGCTGTTTGCTGTGCTTTAATTCTAATAGAGGCCATATGGCTCATCTTTAATGTCTGAACTGGGTGTGACAAATTCTGTGGAAAATGCTTGTAGAAGAGCGCAAATCAAATACCCTGTTTAATAAAACAATAGGAAGAGACAACTGCAGCTGAGAAGTGACTTACCCATTGACAGTTCTAGGCAGAACAGCAATTGTAATTTTGGTGATTTTTAGCTAGGAAAAACTCTAGTATGTTTCTAGAGTTTCCAGTCTCTAGAGCTGCCCCATCTTAAGTGTTTCTTTTGAATGGACTGGTCCCACTGAGTTTGCTTTTATTCCTTACTGGTATCCCAGCTTCTGAATATCTTTAAAAGAGACCCTTGCACAATTTACAATATTGACTCAATAGTCTTGCCCTGAAGGACCAGCCATTCTTTAATTTCTCCTTGTAAGTGCTGGTGGTACCTGAAAAATAGAGGTCTGCTTATATTGATGAATGGTATGGGTCTGTGTGTGGCCTTGAACATTTTCAAATCAATGCAAACCAACAGTGCTATTTTTCTGTTTTCTTGCACCAGCCTACAATTTTAAGTTCTTAGACTTGATAGAGAGACAGTGGAGAAACCATGCCATACTTCATGAAGGCCACAAAACCTGGATTTTCTTTATGTTCTTACTGTAAGTTACTAAGAGAATGCCTGCCAAACTAATTTGAAAATCTTGTGCAGTTTTCTGCAAGTGAAAGTTTTCCTGCTTTGTTTCAGACAGAAAAATCTGCCATAATAAGGCTATCTGTTAAACTGCAGAATTCAGAAAAACTTTCTGGGCTGGAAACCAAAAGTGTACCTTTGCTATTCAGTGGTAAGATATGAGGCAGAACCATCTTATATACTCACCTTGGAACTGTATATTTTGACTAAATTCTTTCATTGAACAGCTCTGAAACCAGAACTAAGGTTGTATATACAGAATTTACATTCAATTATTTTGATGTAGCTTAAGATAATTTACATTTTGGAGCAAGCAAACACTCCCAGGTGCTACATCTGCATGAAGTACCCTGGTGAAAGATAATGTTGTACCTCTAAAACACTTAAGAATTCTTTACAGTATTCCTCTGAGCTAGTGCATCATGCATTTTGCTAGAGAGGAACATTGACACTGAAATATCTCAAGTGTGTTCCACATACAAAATAAATTCTCCATTCCACTTGCCACACAGATTGTGCTCTTGCTAATTCTGAAGATAAACCAGTAACAAATTAGGACTCATTGGATGTTTTCTTAAGATTTACTTTTGCCATGGATTTGCAGTAGAAGAAAGAAAAGGGCCAAGGTCCTGATTCCTCTTCTCATATCTAATTCTAGATTTTTTCTTCCTTCTCTCTGTTATCTTTATCTTTTCAGTGTGAAGGTATATATTTTACTCTGTTCTTTCTACAACACTGTTGGTTTTGATCATGAGATTGCCCTGCAAATCTGAATATGCTTTTAATCATGTACACTATTTTTTTATCCTCCTCTTGAATATTGATTCTGCATGAATTTTGCCTGCATGTTTCCAGAATTCATCAGCCTCTTCCAGAACATGTTGACCTATTTATAAACCAAGAAAACTCTAAATGAAAAATGCTTAACACATCATGAAATGACTCAGACTGTCCTTTTACTTTTCTCACTTTTGCATATAATTCTTCTCTTTTAAGCATAGAACTTTTGCATGTTGATTTTTTGGATGACTTTAGACTTGAAAGATTCAGAGACCAGAAAAATCAAACTGATTCAATCCGTTATGTTAGCAGAATAAATATGGTTTAAGTTTAAAATTATATGAGCCTCTCAGAATTCCCTCTTATAAAGATACATAGAAAAGAATTTGGGTCCTTTTATTATTAATCTCACTAAATCAGGCTTCTGATCCAGCAAATCTGCAAATGAAAATCTATTCCAGTAACAATAACCTGAAGGATATTGTAAGTTTGAGGTACCTTTGTGCAACTTTACGATGATTATGTAATATCCTGTTTATTTAATTGCAGAAAACTCTTTTAATGTCTTTTTTTCTTCTTTTTTATCTTTTGTTTTAAACCAAATAAAAAAAAAAAGAATAAAGGAAAAACTACACTTCAGCCTTTAACATGTATGGAGACTGAACCTGAGATTTCAATGGTGGTAAAAAGGCCCCTGAATTTCTCTGGAAAGGCTGGGCACTCTGACTCAGGCTTGTGATCTAATCTAGGCATATAAATGGAGGGAAAAATACTAGTCCAATAGTGTTGTGCTATTCTGCCAGTTCATGTGGGCAAAGGAAACATGCCTCTTATTTGGAACCTGGGATTGTTAGTCTCATTGATGTTATTACTCCATTACAATCAGGCTAACACTCATAGCCAAAATGATCTATTTATTACCAAAAGAGCCTGATTAAAAATAGAATGTTTTCTTCTTGCCAAGAAGAGCAAAAGGTTCTGTAATCCATGAGATGCTATCTTCTCCCACTGGCTATTATAAACTGTAAATGCCACTTTTCAAAGCTCAGTAGCTTTACTGTCTTTTCACTCACTATTTATAGCTCTATATAACCAGCCCAACGTAAGTCCTATTATATAGTAATGTTTTACATCCCAGGTCCTTCACCAGGAGGATTATGTTATTGATAATGAAGGTTTCTTCCTGTTCATTCTTGGATGCATTTGGTTTATTTTTATATTTTGCTAGAGTCACTCCCTTACTTTTTCTTGTATTATTCTATACAACCTTAATTTTCATTTATATGCTGAATACCTGCTCTTTGTTTTTACTCCAAAAATTTTGATTTACTGGTTCCAAAGGTGCATTTATAGTAACCACTAATTGGTAAATTATTACATGTTTAAGCCTGCTGGATCCCTGGAGTCAATCTGTGCCTGTACTTCAAGGTCTCTGCTATCGTTCGGTGCTTATCTGTCAATATACAACTTTATCATTCCATGGCCACAGATAATTCTGCATAGAATAGCTACTACGTCTTATTGATAGCTAAAGAATCTATTGCATTTATAATGTTTGTAGTTATTATACCACATAATGACACTAAAGCTAGAAGCAAATTAGGCAGTAGCCACCTGATCACTGTGTAATTAGGAAGCTAAAGCAAGTAAACTGAAGTGTCCTGAGACCTCCATTATTAAGTTAATGCAAATCTTTTTGCCTGTTGTGAGTAATGGCAATATTTTGGGGCTGCAGTAGTCTGATATCTTTTAGTTACCTAATATATTTAAGGATAGACAAAAAATATTTTTAAATAAGTCATCATGCTACTTTTTTGCAATATTGTATTTATTTTACACATACAGGTCACATTTTTTAATTTTACAATTCGGTCATCGTGTTTTACTCCAAATTGAAACTCGGCATAGTAGTTTCCAAATCAGGATGAATACTATTACTATTTGCTCATTAACCACTTTAGTTTGTGTTTTTTGGACACTTTTAAGTAAAACAGACACAAGTTCTGGATTCAAAAGCAATAAGTATATTCCTATAAAAATGTAAGATTTTGGTATGGAATGGGACTTGTTTTATTTTTATACATCTACATATATGTATATATAGTAAGTGATAAAACTTACTGAGTTTTAAATAGCAGCACTTACAGTTTGTACTAGCTGGTGAGACAAGACAGTGTGTCATGCACTGCTGAGCCTTTTGCTCCCTTTCTTGCAAAGAAAAAAACCTGTTATTGAAATATCAGAATATTGGCTTTATTTGGTAAAATTGTTCACATGCTGCTTTGATTACAAAATAATTTAAAGGTGTGAAAATTCCTTGAGAATTCTCTTCAAAAGAATTGTATGCTTAACAAGATTTTTATGAAACAATTACAAAAGATTAAATGTGTGAGCCATAATGATGTGAGTATGCATTTACATGAGTAGGTGTCAGAAAAATCAATAGAATTGTTCTCCAGGTGAGCTTCAGTAGACTGGATGTTTGAAATGGTTTAAATTTTTTGCACATCACCTAAAGCCTCATATCCCTTATGAACCCCACTTGACACCCCACGTTGTACCAACATATGCAGAAGATGAACCGATAAAAGCATAAAGGACATGTCTGTGAGTTTTGTGCTGGTAGGGCTGCAGAACTATGCCCTACATGTAAAGATAATCCAATGTGAAATTGCACCATTTTTTTCAAGTAAAATGTTACCCACGTTACAATTATATCAAATACATTGCTAAAAATTACTACAAATGCAAAAGGAGATTGAATTATGGTTGCTATGGAAACTGTAACATGCAGCTTCCTGACTTGATGCGTGCAAAATTTCAGCCTTAATATCACACTGTTATAAATTTCTGCTTTTTTCCCCCCCACTCAAATAGGTGAAGATGGAGTTTATGTATAAGAATATATTCATTCAAGTTATATGGATCTGTCATGCTATCTAGTATTTTTTATTAGTTGAAGTGTATGTGTGCCATTTACAGATGCTTTACTATATAACTGCTGTGGAGAAAAATTAATGGTTCTAAGCATATGTTATAGAAGGATTCATTTGCACAAATGCTTAGAAGCCTTGAGTTAGGTTAGTCACTCTACACTACATACACTTCCCCAGGTAGATACCTATGGCATGTGAGGTGTACAAACCATGTCATATAAAAACTTCATGTGAGAACCAGTGAATTAGGTTATTTCCCCATGCAGAAGTGCACGGTAGCATAGCTGTGGCTGAGGTGATAGTGCTGGTGCAGGGAGCTTCAGCAGCAGACACTGTTTAGGCCTGCACACAGTGAGCACAGGTAATTTCCACTTTGTCACCTCTAGCGCTGAGTTTTATGCTGTTATGATTTGGTCATTATTAGCACCTTATTCAGATAATTTAAAGCTTCTTTGGATCATCTATGTTACACTGCATGAACATGACTTTCTAACATGCCCTGAAGTACTAAGGCATTCAAAGATAATAAAATACTTAGAAAACATGACACAGTGTTAGATTCAATGTAATTATTATTTTTCAGGATCTCCAGGGCTTTGGCTTGATGTTGGGAAAGCAGAATACCTTCTGGTGACCAAAAAATTAAGTACATCCTAAGAGAATGATGGAAAATGTGGATGGATTAGGATGGGGTACCATAACATTACATTTCTTATTGTGATTGCATAAGGAAGCACAGTACTGGAGCTCCCAAGACACAGGTTGATAAATGATTCAAGCCTGGACTAGGGTTGATTTAACCAGCATTCCCAATTGTGCTGTTCTGGTAGTAATGCTTTTCTGTGATATAGTATAGATAAGAGCTCTCAGTCATTTTTAATCACTCTGTATGACCTTGGTTGGAGCAGTGTTACCCAACAGTGTTTCAAAATGCTGTGTCTGGTTATTTTTTGTAGAATGGGGTTTAGTAGATATGGCTTTACTTCTTTACTTTATTTCTTCATTAACAATTACATGTCCAAGCTTCAGTGTCAGTTGTCTCTGCAAGTAGCAGCTGGCATGTAAAAGCTGCTTTATCACCTGTCAAAGTTACCAAAAGTAACTGCACAAACTTCTGAATATTCAGACGGCAGTAGGAGGACATGAAAGCTACACGGAGAAACCTCATTTTTTACTTATGTGATGTCATTTCATTAGCATATAGATTTTAATTTTTAGATCAAATCTTGCAAAATAATGGCCTTATTTAATAACAAATGAAACAATATTAGCACAGGATTTTTGGAAATGTTCAAAAATCTTAGGTTTCAGTGATTGTTAGTGGTATTTTGAAAGTACTTTTATTCATGTCTGTATTACCATACCATAGTTATAATTATGTAATACTTGTCATTTCTTTATAGCTCTTAGTTTACTGTAGTGAGTTCAGGCCAATTATATTTTGTAGGGGTTTTTTTGCAGGGGACTCAGTATAGTATTGTATATGTTAGGAAGTATATGTAAATTCTAGCATTTAATCTTCTGCTTTACAATATATTCTCTTTTCTACTAGGTTACAAATGTGTATTACACAGTGTGACACTCATAATTATATAGACTTTATAGTTTTTCTTTTCAATATTAGTTGTATGCTGTTTAATATTAAGGCATTTACTTTGAAAAACCTTTTGATGAGGGAAGAAAAGAACTTGTTATAAGATTTCATTAAATTTATTAGTCCATATGCTCATATTATTTTTTCTAGTTTGTTATTTTTTCAGTAAACATTTCAAGTCCAAAAGTTTATTTTGTTTTTCTGTTTGTGTGGGTTTCGCGTTTTTTCTGGTTTTTTTTTTTTGTTTGTTTGTTTTTGTTTTAAATAAATGGCACAGCTGGTAGATGTGTTTTTGTGAAACTAAAAATTCTAGAACTCATGTGACATTTAACTGGAATGACTATTTTGAAATTGTTGCTGTTAGAGCTCTTTTTAAGCTCTTTTTGAGGTGTCTGTCATCAATCAGTTAACTGCAAGTAATGGAATAGGTCATCATCTCATTCCTAAATCATTGTAGAGTTGAGAGTAAATAATTTGCAAATAATATTCAAGCTATTAGTTGTTCAATTGTTTCTTAAATATTTTTAGTAAGAAACTTTTATGGCAATAAGATGAGTATGTCAGTAAACGATTATCAAGGGGATGATTTGATCTTGATTTTCAGTGACTGACTGCATTTGTAGGCAGAAGGTTGATGATGTCACCTGTAACTCCTGCTAGCTCTAATTTATCTGTCTTGGCTCCTGATAGCAGTGAAATTGCTGTGGTATAGGCTTAAGGACAAAATATGTGATTGTACATGCTTCCAAAGCTACATTTCACTTTTTTTTTTTTTTTGGCGTCAAAAGCAGTAAAGTCAGCAGCAACAAATTTTTCTCTCAAATCTGCGAGAAATGTGAGCAAAACTTGTATGTAAGAAAAATCCTTCAAATCTTCCTTTGGCCTGAAGCAAGAGGTAGGAAGGATGCTGTTGTTTGATTGCAGCTACTGAACACAAGCATCATCTCTTTTGTCGGATGTAAATTGTCGTAGATCCCTTTCAACTCTCCTTTCCTCTCATCCCTTCTCCTCTCTGAAACTCATTAAATGAAAACGTAATTAAATTAGGGGATATTTATGGAGAACTAGCCTAATGGAAATCCTTAAAATTTGTTAATTTCTTTTTCCTAGTTTTAAGAAGATAGTCAAACATATAAATCATCATGTAAGATCTGCACTGTCAGAGAAGTCTCATCAGATACTAATGCTAAATCATTGCAGCTGTCCCAGGTCTTATCGGAAATACCTCAGATGTTCAGCTATTGCTAAGAGGCAGAGACACAGTATCTAAGCCTCATGGAAGTTTTGTGCTTCATTCACTTCCTCCTTTCTCCTTACAAAAATACCTTCTCTCCTCCCTTGATCTGTGTTTGCCTATCTATTTCCAGCAAGGACTGTAAAGCCCTTGTGCAGCTATTTGCTTCCACTGGCTGAGTCTTTGCAGCTGAAGATTAAGATGGTTTATGTTGTGGTTTTCACAAATGCACAAGTAATTTATAGTTACGTTCTGTATAGTTGCTATATTAAAAGAATTATTCTAATGCTGAGTGGCAAGGAGAAAGGTGTTCTTATAGCTAATTGCCATAATTCCCTTTCCCCACAAGCTACATAAAGCATTTCTGCTTTTGTGCTATATTGGTACAAGGAGGGACTAAAAAGCCATTGAGGAATTTTGTCATAGCTTGAATCAAAGCGCAGAGCCATCACATTGACTTTCTGATTGTCTCCTGTGTACTTTTACATATTGGTTATGCAAGGAGGAATTATAAATGACAAGGCAGTACCCATTTCCCCGCATGTAGTAACTCTGCCTATTCTGCTCAGACTCCCATGAGAAACAGTGCCTAGTTCTGTGGATACATGTTCCTGCAAAAGGAAAGGTTGAAGAAACATCAAGTTCCTTTTTAAACTGATTTCAAAAAAGCTCAATTAAATGGAGATTTGATCTTATGCACCACAAATATTATTTGCCTGGCAGAAGTAACAGTGGGACTTCAGGTTGAGTAACACTTTCCTGCAGAGGTTTGGACATGTTTCATAGGCACAGTAGTGTAAAAGATTTGAGCTTTTACTTGCATCCTCACAAAAGCATTAAACTGAGAACTATAGCTTTAGGCTTAAAGTAGTCTAAAGGTCTGACTTTAAGTCCCAAAATTGCTATCTAACTCCTGCTGGCTATAGGCTGAAACTCATAACAGCGTATAGGTGATATGACTAAAGTAAAGAGGCACAGGTAGTTCCTTCTTTTTTAAATCCAGTGGTAGGTGTTTGTTCCAAGTGCCTATTCAAGTCAAAGCATGATTTTTACTATTGCTATGAATAACAGGGGTCTTGTGAAAATTAATCCCTCAATTCATTGTTCAAAAATGAATGGACACTGTGTATTAGAATAGTGGGAAGACTGCTGTGAACTGCTGGCACGTTCAAGACATGCAGGTGCACCTGTGAAGTGTAAAGAAAAGCAGGCTGCTTATACGAGTTTCCTATGCCTCTTTTTCAGCTTTTCTTGGTATTTCAGTCCCCATACAGCTCTTATGTTGATGTCATAAACTGAGCAGTTTGGTATGACATAATTCCAGCCTCTTTGAATTAGTGGTGGCAGTTAGATTACTATTATTGATAGTGCCTGCAGGCAGGGAACCATTAAGGTGTCATAAACTTAGCAACCTCCTATGACATAACACTAATCTTTTAAATTTAGTTGTTACAGTTAGGTTGCATCCCAAGGGTCCCTACTCCAGTGCGTGGTGTGTGCATGAGCATAGGTTGCAACTTTTTTAAGAACTACTAAACCCTGTATTTCTTTAAACGTTTGATTAACGTTTTCAGGA
>JAOXXN010000446.1:95008941-95019268 GCA_026770055.1 Myrmophylax atrothorax
AGACCCAAGCAGAGAGAAAGACTAAGAACAAACATTTTACTTCCCTAAGATAACATGATGGTGAGCCGGTGCTGGGCTTGGGCCTCCCGCCCCTCCTGGGATGGCACGGTGCGTCTTTCTGGCACCACAGCTATGAAGGAACTGACCAAACCACTCCCACACCAGCTCCTACACTTTGAGATGATGTCGGAATATGGTATGGAATACTATTGGCCATAGTAGTCAGCTGTCAGCTGGCCCAGCCCAGCTCAAGTCAGCTGATAGTCTCAGGCCTAATCTGAAACCTAAAGCCTAAATTTAGGCCCACACCTAGCCAAACCCATAACATACAGTTTCTAACGAGAAGGAAATGCTTGGGCTCTTTTTCATGTAACAATCTAAAGACATGTAAATAGTACATGGGATGACATTCTGTGCTAGGCCATTGCCTTGTGTAAGTTCTAAATCAAGTCCAGTAGAAGAGCGATATAACAGTCACCAAATCAAATACTATTGATGCTTAAGCATAACGAAAATGACACATAGAATTTGCAGTCTGTACAATGAATTGAAAATATTTTCAGCTGGAATTATCCTCTCTTTGTTTTACGGTACTTTTGTAAGTTGCTGGCAGTCACTTTGTCTCCAGTCATAATCACAGGTAGGAGCAGGCATCTCCAGAGATGTCTACAAAAGCTCAGACCAATTGCTTTCTGGAAATACCACCTCTGTGTTGATGATACCTAGCCTAAGGTTACCTGCAGAAGATTACTTGCTGAAATTAAATGAGGTCAGTCTCTTTCACACAAACATTTGAAAGCACCTGGTAATCCATTTAAAATGCTCACATACTAGAAGAACAGAATTATGTATCTTTCAGCCAGATTATTCTTGCTTTGCATTTACAGAATTTAATACACCCAGTTCTCAAAATTAGGACACTTTTCTTTCAGGAAGTGCCCCACCATGAAGCTCTACTTATTAGATAGTTAACGAGGAAATCGTTTACCCCATTTTTGAAACATTAATGATGACATCAGATAGTAGTGTCAATGTATGTATTAAATAACTACTTAGGATTTTTTTTTTCTAAGGTATCAAGAACAGTATTTAGAACCAAATATTCAGCACACTTCACTCTGATAGATGTGCTACCTGATTAATTCTTAAATATATCACTATTCTGTAGATACACATTTGTACCTAACGCTAACAACATATAATAATACTCTGCTTTATTTAGGAATATATTGGTACATTTATTAATAGACAAATTATTTTCCTTTTTTTTTTAGTTATCTTGCTACTTAACTTTTATTCAAACAGAAGCATCCATACACCTGTTCATTTTCTGTTGTTTACAGCCCTGCAACCCCTCTCCAACAAATAAGACGGTGCATTACGTAGGTTCAAAGTGATAGTATTGGAAGCAGGTACGGGTTTTGATTTTACATGATGACAGCAAATGCAAGACAATTTTGTATTAATTTCTTTTCATTAAAAGAAGTTCAGTTTCAAACAATGTGCGTATTTCCTTAAATAGTTAATACTGCCAAAGTCATACTGCTAGATGTTGAGTAGGTTTTAAAATATCTGGATTAATGGACTAAGACTATGTTTTGATGTGGCAATGCCTGATAATGGTGTGTAAGCTACCACAGTTTCACTATATTAGAAGAAAAAATACTGATACATGCTCTATAAGGGGACTGAAGACTTATGGCAGGTATGTCAGTGCTTTATATAAAAAAATGTATTAACAGAAAGGCACTTATGTAGAAATGATCTTAGAAAAATATTTCTGGTGTTTTTACTGTTTTAACAAATTTGGACATGTATTACTTGTGTATTCTTTAAAATATAGAGTCATCTTTGGACACAGTCGTATTTATATTCCCATACAAAAACATACAATAAAAAAGTGAAGTATGGCGCCTTTCAATAAGAGCAGACTAGTAGTTTAAGGTATGCATGATTTGTCTTTACCAAAAATTGGTATAGTCTATTCAATTTCTAGAGCTCTGATACTCTTTTAGAATGTCAGGGGCTACTGAATGGTTGGCTTCACTTTCCTCAATCACACTAGGACTTTTCCAGATTTTTCTCTGTGTGTTTTCAAACAGATAGACACTCAACTTGTCTACAGGACTGGGAGCTCCAGTAGGTGAGGGAGGGAAAGGACCCAGTGCTATAATCTGTAGTCTGTCAGTAGGCTGGTACTAGCACTTTTAGGTGAAGTTCAGATGGGTTTTCATTTGTGAATTGAATTGTGTCAGATTAAGCAAAAAACAAGAGGGGAAAAAAACTAAAAGGGTTGGAACTCGAACTAAGTTCCATGTGAAATTGTGAATTTGCTACATTCCTTTCTAGTGGTTGAAATAATCAAATTTATTGTGAAAAAAAGGTAATAATAAAGATACAGCTAGGAATGGGCTTGCTGGATCACTTCAGAGCCTCAGCTCTAAACTGATACTTGTGATAAGACACTGGCCACTCAAAAAGACTTCAGGCTTTTAAGAGCTTGATTGCAGGCATTTGTTTCTAATAGTCCATTTCTGAATCTATTTGGTCTTGTATTATTACAAGTTGATTCTCTTTTTTTGTTTCAAATTTTTTACACAGAATCATTCAGGAAACTGGACCTAAGATGTATCAGTAATTTTGTGCCTATCATACTGTAGAATTTATTCATACCTGTGTTGCATGCAGTCATCAGCATGACCAATGTACACACTTTACAGTGAACCATATGCGCTATTTATCCTATGGATACTATCGCTGGATCTTTAGCAAACCTGCAGAGCAGATTGAACTTAATTTTTAAATACTAGTCTAATTATCCCTACAGAGTTAATTGCATGGCATTTAGTTTGACTACTTTGAAATCCTAAGATCAGGTCCTTATAAAAATAACTCATTCAGTGTTTTCACAATGAGGATTTCTGAACTCCTGTATATACAATATGATATAAAATTTTTGATAAGATGTAACTCAAGTAACAGTAGAAGAGGACTCCCCTAGTTCAACAGGGTAGTATACATGTATTCCCATAAAGTGGTATTGGGAATTCTTCTGGCTGTTCAGCAAGTAACTGTGACATCAAGGGTGTAAATATCCAAGTATTTCTTAACATCGAGATAGATCTGTGCTAGTAAAAGATAAGCAGCAGGACCAAAGGGAGTCTCCTGTCTCATTGACAGTTTTAAATGTTGGGAAGTGTTTGGGGGCTATTACCTACTGACCCTGGAATCAAATAGTAGAGGCACAATAGATTTTTTTTTTTATTTTAAGTACACTGTGGAGAAATGGCAGATGTTTTCCTCAAGGCTTGCATTCTTCTAATCTGTCCTTAAGAGGAAATCAATACAGATTGTTTCTGAGGCTTCCAAGGCTGTCTTCCATGTCAGGTGGAAAGGAACAAGAAGAAACAACTTGTTTCAAGAAACCAGAGATGCCAAAAAACTACAACAGTCTGCAGGCCTACCTTTTTTCTTATTAGAGTTGCTGTTGTGAAAGGAAAAAAAAAATCCCTTCTCAAAGGTACATACCTCATCATTATGACTCACCTTCAAAAACTCTTTGTCTTCCCACCTGATCTTCAGTCACCAAGCTAGATAAATCAACAACTGAAACAATGCTCTTCTGCTTCTCTTAATTTTTAAAATGCTCTTAATGGTATGGATTTTATGTTATGGCCAAGATGTGACACAGCAGCCTCGCTATTCCTGTACAGCAAGGAAAGCTCAGGGGTCTTTGAGTTGTTAAATAAAGCCCTAAAAATAGAAATCCAAGTTGTATTTTTTTTTTAAAAAAATGACAAAGCTATGACAGAATTTATAGTAATTGAGTAAACCCTTGCAACTATGAAATAATTTTCTAATTCAAAGTTCCTGACCTAATAATGAGCAGTATTGCCATTTGCCCCTTAACTCTTCAGGTCAAACAAATTCTGAGAATTAGTCTTTCATTTTTTTAGAAAAATCTAGTTTCAGAGGCCTGTAACATTAAAATCCTAAACACTTAGTGGTGCTTCAGGAAAAACATTGCCATGAAATATAATTAAAGGTAATTCTACTTATATATAGACTGTGTATTCCCTCTTCTGTATAAAAGCTCTGGTTGCTTTTCTAATGTCTTTCCAAAAAAAGAAAGTGGAAAGACAAGATAAGAAAGGAGAGGTGTGTAAGGGGAAATGAACTGGAAGTACACAATAGCTAATAAGAGCTATTTTGCAATGTTATATCTTCTGTAATTTTTTATGTAAAATTTTAGGGAGCCTTGAAAAGGAAAAGCTTTTATTGGTAAGGAGTTAATACAATATTCAAGGAATATGCCTGTGCTGCTTTCCATGTGAAAAAAAAAAAAATCTCGTTACAACTTCTGAATGCACATTTCACTGCTTTTTTGGATGATCAGTTTTTATCTAAATACGGTGCTGTGCATTTCAGTAGAATGGTAGTTTCTGTAACATGAAGTCAGTTCAAGGTCCAGTTCTAAGAAAGAACAAGACCAAAACATCAAAGCAAAATATAGTACTTCATATTTCGGTTTATCAGATGGCTTAGTCTGGGGAGGGCTGAACCTGTGGGTAAGACTCACAAATGAATTTTTAGGTTTTCAACAGGGAACAGTACTGTATCTAAATGAAGGATTTTTTTCCTGCTTCCATCATTGAAATTAGGTAGTAACATTGTTGGACATGGCTGGTAAAACAAAGCAACAGTACTGAAAACTACTCCTGAGACTTATGTTATTTTTACCTCTTAACTTTATGCTCACTGTTTCAAAATATGTTCAGATGTGTAATTGCTTTGTGTTTTGTTCAAGATGGGTTTTTAATTTAAAATTACTCATACATAAGGTTAAGCAACTTGGAAGGGGATAATTTTGTTTCCAAATGTGTTTTTCCACATGGATCTTAAATGTTGATCTTATTCAGAAAAACGTTCCCAGTTTCTGCAGAACATGGCTTATGTGCCTTCCCAAGGCTGTGTGTGCCTACTAGGAAGCAATGATTTTATAGGGCAGTTTCTGAGAATGTGTGACCTGTTTTGCTTTTGAAAAGGGATTGAAAATATATCACAGATGGGTTAGTGCTTCAAAACTTTGATTCTGAAGGAAAATTTATGTAATAGAATAAAAGCTTATCATGATGCCTTGCCTTATTTGGGAGATGCTTCTCTGAATTTTCACTGTGATACTGAATAACATCAGGTAAACAAGTAGTAGTAACAGAATTAAAAGGGAGAAATTAATTCTCTGTGCTTTCAAATCAATCTTGAATTTCACATCAGAATTTACTTTTCATAAATCCTTGTGTTTTGTGTGGCTTTTGTGGTGAGCTAGAATGCTATCATCTTGTGCTGCTACTAAATTTGCTTTGAGAAGCCTCTTACTGTGTGTCAGTGAGATCATGAATTAGTAGCAATAGCAAGACCGCTTTGTAATTAACCAAAGAGATGTAAAGGAGATTATGCCAAGAATCCACATTGTCCATTGAATTAGCAAAAATTTGCCAAATATGGTAGCTGAAGGAAGAACTGTATGTTTCTTTCCATTTTGTAGCTGATAATGAAAAATAATTTTTTATATATTCTTTTTGAACATGCAACTATAGAAAAACAACCGCTAAGATGAAACAATAATTATCTGACAGAAAAAAAAAACAAACAAAAAAACCCCCACAAACGAAAGGCAGAGAACCAAACTTGCTTTTTGAAGTAAAGAATTATAACGGGAAGAGACTGGTGTATTTCCATTTGCAATAACCTGTCAAGAAAATAGGATTGAAAAGTAGAACATGAAGATGAAGGAAAAAAAAAGTGTTGTGGCAACAGTAGCATTGATCATCATGACTCAAAAAAGCATAATAGACAAATGCATTACATAAATGTTTATTTTATATTGCTGTAAGAATCCCTTCCTGACATTAAATCTCTCTCAGTTCTCTGCAACAGCAGAAAAACATTCCCAAAGAACATGCTATAATCCAAACTGGTGTTCATTCTTCAAGAGAAGCTTAAATAAATTTCACCTCATTTTTATATCCAAAAAGGCTCAGCCGCAGTGTTTCTGTTTCTCTCTTTTGGCATTAAAAAAAAAAAAAAAAGAGCATAAAATGGACAGCTAATATGTGAAGATTGATACTGGAGATGTCTAAATTTAAGGCAGATGAATTTCCCAAAGTTTCAAAATTTTGCCCTGATCTGTCCTAACAAAGAAGGCCTGTGTCAGAGGCCGGTACAACTATAACAGTATAGAGATCTGTACGGGTGGGTTTTTTCAGGTGATCGATCAAGGTGTGTGACTGAGATTGGAATCAGCGTGTGATTGATCAGCCCGTGGCTGAATTTTCTACACACAAAGGAGGAGGTCATGTACCATTAGTTTTGTAAAGGTGTAATAGTCTTCTTGAGTATGCCCTGTGAACTTAGTACTTGATTTTTATTTGCTTGTTTTAGGGAACAGCAATTACATTAAAAACAAAGAAAGTGTTCCAAAATTGTACATATTCAAATTAAACTTTTAATGCCTTCTTTGGCACAAAAATCTGAATAGACTTTGTGCAGTAGTTTTGTTTTTATTCCTTTCTGGAACTGTGAAAAACAGAACTGTTTTAAAAGTTACAGAGTGAATTTAATCTTTTTAGGATGAGGGATAGAATACAAACAGGAATGCTCCTGTGCTTGGATGACATTAGTTATTTTTGGATGAGCAATAGGCGCAAAAGGTTTTCTGCCAGAATTTCAAGAGAACATGAGATTATTGATCTGTTCCTGAGTCTTGGACTGCTGAGTGGGAATATGATGAAAAGATGTAGTCTATCAATTTTTGTCAGTAAGCAAACTAAAGGATTAACCATCTTAAAGACTTTCACCAGGTGATAACATAGTAATGAACAAAATATACTATCCTACTGGTAACTTAACCTTAAATCTACTGACAGCACAAAATCTGTTTGATGTCTTAAAAGGTACTGATCTAACTGTAAACAATAATATGCAATTTTAAATATAGTTTAATGTCAGGTAATTAGTATTTTAGCATTGAGAAAAATCAAAATATTTTATTTAGCTATTATTTAGTAAAAGCTATCATTTTGACTGAGATTGTAATTTCTCTACATGTTGGAAAGAATACCAACACTTACCTAGCTTTGTAGTGTAAAAATCTGTGTATTTTCTAGAAAATGTAATTAGGGCCTCTTGTGTTCAGAGAAAGCATCTTGGAAAGAACAAAAACCCAAGCAAACAGTTCCTGCTCTTTTTATGGAGGAAAATTTAAATTCTAATGCAATTAGATTAATACTTAAAAAGAGTACTGAAGTTACATGTAATTATCACTGTAATTTTCACATTGGTTTAGTAACTCTGAATCCAAAGAGGGGGAAGAATTGTGAGAATATCCATATTCATCACAGGATCAAATCTTAATGTGTATTTTTGGACAGTTGTCTTATTGTTTGCTTGAGAGGTTCTAGACTAGGCTCTGAATGCCTTGAATTACTTTCAGCTATGTTTTCAGACTTGAGTTGCAATTGTTGAAATGTTTGTGATTGTTGTTTCTAGTGAAAATTAGTAAAAAACAATTGTATTGTAGTATTCCAAGTGCCATACAAATAGCCTTATTAAGAATTGGTAAAGTTGTGCAGAAGGATTACCTTGTTGCTTTAATGCTGTAGCCTTTTCTCTGTAAGAATTCACATGCAAAAGAATGAAATGTTTTGCATTCAATAGAGGAGAGGGAATTCTTCTTTGGCCTTGGCTGGTTTTCTGCACAGCTACCTATTACATGTTACTCTCATGCTAAAATTCCTCATGTTGCTTTCTCTGGGTTACCTGTAGCTCTGTTTCCTAGGCAGCACGTAATTCAGATCAACTATTATCTGTGTAATAGCATTCAAGGCTTACAACTCAGTCATTTTTTGTGTGCGCACACCTCTGTTTATGGCAGTCTGTAACAACTGGGAAAGCTGCAATTCCGACAAATGTCCATTCTGCCTGGAGGAAAGGGGTGTCTTCTTTTCCTGGTTATTCTTCCCTTCAGTCCATCTCCTAAAGCTGATCTCCCAGTCAGTGTATCTTTAAGAGGCAGTGAATGCTTCCTCATCCTTTCTCATTGCTCCTTTTCTGTCAAAACATGAGAGGTTTCTGATGTAAATCACTGTTGGCCCAATTCCTCCTTTTATACCATCGAACCCAGAAGAGTTTCCGAACTGCCAGCCTGGGAATAGTCTGGTGGGAACCACTGGTGTAAGACTCTTTTATACTGCCTCTTGACTCAGGAAGCAGAAAAAAGGACTCAGGAGGAAAAAAGGGAGAAAGGGAGAGAATATCTCCCTGTGGATGATTTCCAGACACCTGAGACAAGGTGGTGAAGCTGATCTTAGAACTGATGACGGACTTGTTAAGGGTTAAAAGTTTTGAGATCTAAAGAGTAAAATGATTGCTAATCAGCTAATGGATTTATGATCTTTCCTGCAAGGGAAGCAAAGATATTAATATTTACATTAGTGGTCAACAGAAATTTTGTGATTGTAGGATATTTATAGTATCATAAGACATGAATGGAATAAAGCAATATTTGCTTTTAAACTTTGTGGTGTTTGGAAAAACTGCTTGCTTCCTTGGGTTTTTTTTTGTGGTATTTTTGGGTGTTTGGTTTTGTGTGTGTGTGTTTGTTTGTTTGTTTTTGGAAGGGGAGAAGTTTTGGGGGTTTGTTTTTTTCTTTTTTTGCTCTGTTCTGTTTTCCCAAAGAGAAGGGGATCTGCCTTGGGATTTTTCAATTGCATGTTTGTTTCTCTGCTTTGAAATTTATGGGGATGATCTTGCCTAATTTCAGTTACAGTCTTCAGGACGTATCAGTGTGTAATAATTGTTATCGTATCATACTGGTATGCCATACTGTTTGCAGTTATTGTAACTAATTCACAATAAGATGTTTTTTGGAAGGCTCTTGCTTTCATAAACCACATTTTTACATAATATTTCAACTTACATGTAGTAATGTCACCCTTTATGTTTTTACCTAAAAGTTTAAAAGATTATATTTGGAAACTTAAGTGAGGCAATTAAAAAAAAAAAAGTGTTATTTTAAATTCTGCAAATTATTTCAAGGCAATTATATGATTTTTAAAAGCTTTACAGCATTAGTCTTGGATGCCAAAGGCTGTAAATATTGAAATTAAAGAACAATTGATCTGATCACTGAAAATATGAATTGGCGTATGTGCTCCATAGTCCTAGTGAAGATATTTGAACTTAGCTTCTGAAGGGATAAGATTTTCCTTGATATGCTCAAGTAAAAGAATCAGGCCTTCAACTGATGTGTTGAGTGGTGAGCAGCAGGAGAATTCTTTATAGCTTAAGTGCTCATCATGGTGATGCTTTTCATTCCTATTAATTATGTTTCAGACTGAGGATTTTGTTGTTGGCCCGCTGTCTGCTGATAATATTTGTAGTTATGTACACTAGCCTTTGTAACAGTAATAATCCAATTTGTTTTATTTGTGAAGGTTGTAAGTGGCATTTTGTGTTTTTAACTCAGACCTCAAAAGTGCTGCCTATTATTTAAAAGCAATGTTCAGGCTCTTAGGAGCTCTTTTCTGTCATCTCCATTTTTATACCCCAGTGGAAAGAAAGCATTTAAATATGTGCATCATTTACCTGTTCATTACTGAAGTGTCATGTTAATAAATAATAGCTGCCAAATTAAAAAGATATTTTTGTTAGCATTTTCAGCCATTCTTAGAAAATCCTGATTGTAGTTTTTCTTATGATTGTATACAGGAAACCCATAATAGCTGTAGGAATTTTCATCTTACCATAAAGATATTGCTGATGCTGTATTTCATCTGTAGAGTACAATAAGTACAGTTATTTATGTAGACATTTCTATCAAAGTTACAATGCAGAAAAATATTTATTTTTCCCACAAATTGGATAATTTTGGAAAGTAAAGTAAAAGAAGAATTCTATACATCTTCACTGTTCAAAAAATAAAATTATTGTTCTGCCATTATAAGATACTTTATAGCTATGAGGTAAAACTTAGAAACAATGTGCCTGGTGCAATCACTGCTACTTATTCCTGAGGAAAGGTGCCTAGTAAACTTAGTTCCTACTCTATTTCTTCTCAAAGTAGAAAATTACATTGCTGCACTACCTCATACATTGAAGTACTGCAATTACAGATAGTAACTGAAATACTTCTTTATGAAACTAATCTCAGTTCTGCAAGCTGGGACCAATTATTTAAGCTCACAAACTGAAAAGAAAAAAAAACATCTTGATGGGGAAGGCTTGCAAAATTGGGTTCCTATTCACTGGCAGAGGAACTGAGACTTAG
>JAOXXN010000446.1:95046534-95073157 GCA_026770055.1 Myrmophylax atrothorax
CCATTTCTTTGTTTGAACCTTTAACAACATTCAATCTTCTCCTATCTGGTATACTGAAGGTTAAAAGTTCTGCAGAAACTCTCTCAAATTACTGATGATTTTTGGGTTTGTAATTTGTTTTTAATAAGCAAGGTCATCACTGCATTGCTTTTCCCAAGCAATCATTTATGGCTATGGAACTGTGACATTTTCTCCTGCTCTATGATCCCAAATACTTATTTCTTCTATGTTAAAACTACCTTTGCATTCTGAAAAAAAGTTGAGGGTTTGTGAGTCGGTGGGGCTATGGCTGGACATGACAAACCAATCTCAAGGGCAGTGTGCTCATCTGGCCACCTAGAGGAAAGGAAACAACCTTAGCCATCGAAAATCACCTGTCTCTTCAACACACAGATAGCTTTTCCATTTTCTTAAGTATGTTTAACTTACTTCTTAGGAGATTTAATAAACACTGCAGTGCTTATCATTTCAAAGCTACTTTTCTTCAAGGCTTCCTGAATTTGTGTCACTTGGCTTTCTGATCATTCCGCCAAGCTGCTTATTTGACTTTCCTCTGAGTGACTCATGTTCAGAAAAATGGTTTGTACTTGCACAGTTCAAGACCTGGTAAATACTCAGTGCTTTGTAGAAATGATTATGCTTGTTCTGTGAGAAACACAAGATGCTTTTGCCAGTTGGCTGAGGACAACAGCCTCAGCAGCTTGTCCTTTCAGGCATACCTAGGTGTTCAGCCACAGCTGGTCACCACTAAAGATCTGAGGAAATATTTTGAGGAAAACTGAGCCAGATGATTTTGCCCAGGTAAATCTTGGCCTTGTCCAATTCTTTGGAACTGAGCCTGTGGAATTTTTTTTCTCCTGATGTACTTTGAAGCCATGGAAGCCTAATGAGAAACTGAACTCCTGTGAGTTAGTCAGCTTTCTGCCTGGAGGTTAACTTTATGGATCCAACCCTTCTAGAAGCTGAGGGGAGATTTCACAAACCACCTGAGTCTGAAGATGTTGTCAGACCAACGTCCTTGAAGGATGCAGTAACACAGACCAAATTGTTAATCTTACTCTTCTTGCTATGGAAACTCAGACAAACCAACTCTATGAGTCTCAATTTTACTATTAATTTTGCTCCTAAGAAGCATATTACCTACTTAAATTTAATCAGTTCTGTGAGAATATTTTAGGTAATGTTTATACAGGTTTCGAAAGTATAAAATGTTCTCTAAATCCATTTCCTAAGAGTATATATTATCTAAATGGTATATTCATTATTGCAGCTATCTTAATTTCTCATTAGGAGCTGTATTCTGGCTATTTCGATCTCAACTCTTTCTATGGATTTCAGCCAGATTAATGATTTGCTGCTGGTGTATATATTTACATTGTGTAGCACATAATCTTCTGAGGATATCTCAGGACAAGTCAAAATTAGGATAGAATTGCTTTATATTTTTTAGTTTATTTTATTTAGTCTATTCCAGAGCCAGATTATTCTATTGCAATTGAGTTTCTAAAGAATTAGTTTGTTGTTAGGCAAAATCCAATCATCTTTCAGTCACGCATACCATGCTATCATATGAGTGATCATGAGTCAGAAATTTGATACAAAAAATACTTGTTCTTGAAACAGAATCTGAGCAGGAAGGATGCCCCTCAGGAAACTCAGTTATATTCTAGAAATTTAAAAATTTTGATTAATCACAGAATCGTAAAGATTGAAGAGACATTCCAGGCCATCTAGTCCAAGCATTAATCCAGCAGCACCATAACTACCCCTAAAACATATCCCGAAGTATCACATCCGTATTCCTCTTAAACACTTCCAGAGATGGTGAATCCACCACCTCCCTGGGCAACATATTCCAATGCCTGATCACTCCTGCAGTGAAAACATTTTTTTTCTAATACATAATCTGAGCCTCCTCTGATGCAACTTAAGGCCATTTCATCTCATCCTTTTACTTGAGACCTGGGAGAAGAGACTGACCGCAACCTGTCTATAACCACCTTTCAGGTAATTTTAGAGAGTGATGACATCTTCCCTGAACCTCCTCCAGGCTAAAGAATCCCACTTCCATAATCTGTTCATTACAGGACACATTTTCTAGACCCTTCACCAGCTTTGTTGCCCTTCTCTGAACACTCTCTAGCACCTCAATGTCATTTTTGATATGAGAGGCCCAAAACTGAACACAGCACTCCAGATGCAGCCTCACCAGTGCAAGTACAGGGGGAACATCACTTCCCTAATCCTGCTGGTCACACTACTCCTGCTACAAGCCCTGATGGCATTGCCCTTTTTTGGCCACCTGGGCATACCACTGACTCATGTTCAGCTGCTGTTAACCCCATGTCCTTTTCCACCAGGCAGCTTTCCAGCCACTCTGCCCCCAGCCTGTAGTGCTGCCTGGGGTTGTAACTCTAATACAACACCCAGCTCTTTCCCTTGTTGACCTCATGCAGTTGTCCTTGGCCCATTGGCTAAGTCTGTCCAGCTCCATCCGTAGAGTCTTCACAGAATCTTCTGAGTTGGAAGGGACCCACAAGGATCATCAAATCCATCCCTTAAGTGAATGGCCTGTACAGGGATTGAACCTATAACCTTGGTGTTATTAGCACCATGCTCTAACCAACAGAGTTAAGCCCTCCTATCCTCCATCAGATCAACACGATATCATCTGTGAACTTGCTGAGGATACACTCATCCAGAGATCATCTCTCAAGATGCTAAACAGGACAAACCCCAATACTGAGCCCTGAGAACCACTACTGACCAGCTGCCAGATGGATTTAGTTCTATTCACCACCACTCTCTGGGCCCAGCCATCCAGCCAGTTTCTAACCCAGTGGACCTCTCGTCCAAGCCATGAGCATCCATTTCTTTCAGGAGGATGTGCTGAGAGTCACTGTCAAAGGTTTCACTGAATTTTTTGCAGCTTTTCCCTCATCCACTAAGGAGATCTCCTGTCATAGAAGGGGATTATGTTGGTGAAAACAGGACCTGCCTTTCATAAACTTACATTGGCTGGGTCTGATATTTTCCTGTGTCATTTTTTTGTTCATATTTTCTTTTTAATTGATTAATTTTTTTGTGATTTTTTTATTCATACTCTCCTGCAAACATGCATATTCATGTACAACAAGGTTTTCCGTTTTTTGTAATAGTTACACAGAAAATACTGTTTATAAGGATTTCAGCAAATATTATTACACCAGCACACATTTTTGTGAACACAGAGACACATTCAAAAATCTCAATTCTTGCAT
The DNA here is from genome assembly GCA_026770055.1 of Myrmophylax atrothorax. Taxonomy (NCBI): domain Eukaryota; kingdom Metazoa; phylum Chordata; class Aves; order Passeriformes; family Thamnophilidae; genus Myrmophylax; species Myrmophylax atrothorax. Next base: position 95,049,795 of record JAOXXN010000446.1, read on the forward strand.
GAAACTGGATGTGGAATAATACTGTTTGTCTGGGTTATGCTCATGGTATAAATCCCATAGTGAGGGTTAGTGAGGCAAATGGGCACACAGAGACTGTGTAGGTGATTTTCCTTTATATGCCTCTCTGTCATATTCACAATTTCATGCTGCATTTTTCTTGCTGTATGGCCTTGTTGTTGATTAGGTATGTTAAGGCAGATTACTGTCACAGGCATGGACACTCACCAGAAAGTCTTCAGACCAGTCCTGTTACATTCACCAAAACTGTTCTTTGAGTGGATTTTTATGTTACAATTTTACCAAACTGAGTATCTAGCAATGTTCTTAGCCTCTGGCTGTCTTTAGTCTGCACTTTTTTCAATTGCCCATGGTTAGCTTTTGGCTTTTATTAAGTAGTTCTTTCCGTAAGAATTCCTGGGCATGTTTTGGAAGCCAAAATACATCCAACAGGCATGCTGGTTACATTCACGCTGCTTTGAAATCTGAGACTTCCCTAGCATAGATGCATTCACGCTGTATCAGTGCTCTTCAGTGCTCACGAATGTTCCTAGGTACATTTAATTATAACAATATAGGTGTAGCCTAGATGTCCAACCCAGACAACTCTGATTGCCTTCTTCCCAGAAATATGTAATTTTTTAAGTGTGATGCTCCAGTTAATTACATAGAGTAGACATCTGTGCATGCAGAGAAACACCTTGCACTGCAAGATAAGAGCCTGTCTCCTGCCAAAAAGATGTACAGTAGCTGTAGTGCTTAACTGCAGAGGCTGGAGAGTCATGAAGGAACAAAAGATGTGGAGTTCTGGCCCTTGTAGCAAACCATATTGTTTGTTTGTCTGATTTTTGATCCTATGCTCTTACATTCCCAGCTGGAAAGGGCTCTTACTCATTTATGTTATTGTTCTGGTTTAAAGGTAAACTGGCGGGAGAAAGGAACCTGACTCAAGACAGATTACAAGTTAGAGTTACAGTTTGCTAAAAAGATAACAATAAATACAATGATACAAAGAAAAATTGGTTTTAACCCATAAAATCCAGAGGTATAACTCAGCACCCTGAGGCACAAACAGAATGATGTTCACTACCCCCTGTGCTGAGACTCATGTGGTCCCCCTGAATACAAAGTAAAAGAAAAGGAAAACCTGTTGACGAGGTTGATGCTCACATTCTTGTTGAGAGTGGCAGTTGCAGTCCTGTCGAGGTTCTGGTCCTCCTGTGTATCTGATAATTGGTTCCAAAAGTCCCCAAACCCAAAGATTATATATACTTATGTTCAGGTGGGAATTCCCAGTACCTCCTCCGGAGTGAGGAGTTTCTCAGTGGGTGATTTATCTCTGTGAGTCATGGGATATTTTTGGAATTGTTGATGGTCCCTTAGTAAACATGACCCCTTAGGCTGGGTGTGAAAGTGCTAATGACTCCCTGGAGGGGAGATATCACTGATGAGTCATTGGTGTGAAGACAGTAATGCTTCCTATCTCACTTTGTTTTTAAACACCCAGCTTGTAGCCTGAGAGGACAGGTGTGCCCTGGGCAGCTGCTGCAAATGATCCATTATTAACAGTTCTTGAGAAATGACATAGAGGGAGTAGAAAACACAGTTTTGGTTACGCCCACACAGGGATAAACTGGTCCTGGTCGCTGTAACTAAGACAGTTTTCTTTGACATGACATCTTGAGACAGTTTTAATGGCATTGGAGACCTTCTACACAAAAATGTCAGTTGCCTAATGTTAAGGTCTTTGGGAGCCATAAGAACTATGCAAAAGACAGGTGATACTATCACTTTCCCTTCATACTTTCCTACCATTTACAGAAGAGCTATTGTTTCTGAAATAATTGTCTGTCCTCTGAGGAAACTGAACTACTGAAGTGCCAAATAGACAGAGGATCTTCTAGTGTTTCTTACTGTCTGTGTTTAGTGTCTGGTTTGGAGTTCTTAACCATGGGAGCACCATTGTTTTTCCTGTCACTGGGGAAAGAGGGATGGTGGAGATAACAAATTCAATTGATTCCTTTAAGTTATTAAATTTTAGTCACTGGGATTCCTAAGTATAGCCTAGCCTATTCTCTTGGTCTGTTGGCCCTTAGACTCTAATCATTGCTGGCATTAAATCCTGACTTCACTGAAGCCAATGGAAACATTCCAGCTCTGATTCATTTTTATAAACATAGGCATCTAGTGATCCTTGAAATGCCCAAGGGTATTCCACCTGGACTCCATATTCTGTTTAAGAATGGTACAGGTTTCCTTCTCTCCCACTGTCACATCTGCCAAGTGATTTGGATATGGTAATACAGGTCAAGTGTCTCTAAATGCTCATGTTTACATTAAAGAATAGAGAGCCTCTTTTCACATAGGAAAGCCAGGATTTTTCTCTCTTATGTTTAGTTTTTTATAATCACGGTGTTTGTCTACAGGTCCTTTATGTGATTGAAGTTTTGATTGTGTGCTTAATAAATGATTAATTATCCTCTTCCCTGCTTGTTTTGGACTCTTTCTGGTGCGCATAGTTTTTGTAAACCAATTGCCCAGTGACTCCTCCCAATCATGTTTGATTGATCCATGGCAAAGCAGTAGACATAGATTATGAGCCTCCTCTGTTTCCTTCTGTAAATCTGACCCATTAACTTTTCTCCTTCTCTGTATTTGATCATTTAATTAATTTCTGCAGTCACTTAGATTTTGGAACAGTGTGGAGGCATCTGGCAGAAGCTCAGAACAGCATGCTTCCCTGTCATAATTTCACTTACAGTGAGTTGAAGTTTTTTGGCTGTAGAGCAAACCATCCCTTATTTGATGTTAAAATGTAGAAACTAGATGTTTTAATGAAATTTCTGGGGCTATCACGGGTTCAGTCCAAAAACTTGGAAATTCTTGTAAGTTACGGATAGCTCATTTTAACATGTGCTCACTCCAGAATACCTAAGGTTCTCAGCTGTAATAAAGTAGAATCCTTAAACTGTTACTTGCCTGTTCCTTCATGAAAGGCAGGGTAAAAATCCTTTCTATAATAAGTAATTGACAATTTGGTTTCCTGTTAAAGTGAAAACCACAAGTATTACACTTTCTTCTTACATTTTTCCTTAAAACTTCTTTGAGCTGGGTTAGCTGCAGGAAGCCTGAGAATTACACCGCTTCTGCACATACCAGCAATTTTTGATAACCATCATGCCTCATGAAGTTTCAGTAATGCTCTCTCACTTGTCACTTGTGCTGTATCCCATCTATGGTGTTTCAGAAATCACTGCACAGACTTGAGGCTTTTTATTTGTTGAAGAAATCACTGCAAAGACTTGAGGCTCTTATTCCATTGCATGCATGACCAGGTGCACCATGATGCAGTTATCTAAACTTTCAGATTTTTCTATTCCAGTCATGATATCTTTTGAACTTTATTCTCACTTCTTTTTTTTTTTTTTAAATAGATCAGATGCAAGTTTATCTGTCATGCTTCTCTGATGGATCTGATGCCTTCAAACCCAGGAAATATTTTAGGAATAGATGATCCTTGGCAATGTACCATAATAAATATGAAGTTGCGCGATTTTTTATTTTTTTTTAATAGCCCTATGGTGTAGTTCTCACTTCACCACAAACATGATGTACTATCTTCAAAAGAGACAGAAACTAAAGTACTATAAACATTAATTATGTTACTTGCTTTGTATAAAAACATAGTATTTAGCAAAGGAAGTCAGAAAATACCAGCTCTTTTTATGATTCTGGAGACTCCACAGTGAGTAGGAACAAATGATTCTTTATCAGTGTGCATTATGGTTGAGTCTAGTGTGGACAATGGTTCTGAATAAGCATCCTTGTTTAACAAAGTGAACAAACCATAATGAAAGGGCAAGAGTCTCACTTTTCTAGCTCTAGGCTGTCTAAAAAGGAGACTGGTTGATATGATGAAAGTATCTATCTGTAAAAGATTGGAACTCTGTTCCCTAATAATACAAGTATATTGATCTAAACTCTATTATTGCAAGTTAGAACTAGCCTGCCTAAGCATATAGGTGACATATTAAGTATAGTGAAGCCTTTTTTATCTCTTTCACCAGCATGTTAGTTTTCTCACTCTTTATGTTTCCATGTAGATCTGGCAAATGTAAGTACTGGCAAGCACGTGCAGTGCTTTGTGGCTATGGGAGTAGTCCTCTGCTTTGTTAGCTGTTGTACATGTAACTAGCACTATAGGCTGAAGATTGCATAGTGGTGGGGTGAACAATAGTGCCGCAATATTACAAGCTTTCCCACTCTTCCATGGCATCAAGATGTTTTTCATCTTTCATTGGCCTGAAAGCATGGAAGTACTGCTGTTGCCAGGACGTGCATTCATTTTCCAAACATCTCAGATTTTCTGCGATACAAATGATGATGGCTCTCAGACCATGCTGGGGTCTCTTCAGTCAATGAGAACTTTACCCAGGGATGACATATGTCACAATTTTTTGATGATATCTAATACTTCTTGAAATTACTGCAAAACTCTTCTGCCTCAGACAGCTGTATATGACTTGACAATTTCCTAACTTTTATTTATGTAGTGTGAAAAGGCTTAGAAACAAATATCTCTATATAATACAAAAATTTCACTGCTTTTTGCAGCCTTACATGCCAATGCAAGGTATTCAGTTGTATTCTTAGCCCAGAGTGAGTCAAAGTACTTGCCATCATGCTTGGACCCAGCAGTTCAGAGGTAACTTGTTGAGTATGTGGAGCCAGAGGCAACAATACTCACAGCACATAAGACATTTTCTGCGCATTAATATCAATAATAAAATATATTACTCACTCCCAGGGTGCTAACATTAAAACCCTTAAAGTCCTGAAATGGACTCCTTGATCAAAAGGTGCTGCAAAAGGAAACAAAAATCAAAGCTAAACAGCTTCTACCAGGTAACAGGACTGATGCAAAATAAATTTTCAGAGAAAATAGAGGTGTTTTCAAGATATGAAAACAGTTGCTGGGATGCTGTGGTTACAGAGGCAAAATGCTTTTTGTCAAGCTGTTTAATAGTTATGAAGATAAAATTGCAACATATGCTATCAATTAACAAAATGTAAATTTGCTAAAGTAATTTTACACTCAGAAATTACAGAAGAACGATTTCCTGGAGCATAGTCATAAATATTTCTTTCAGAAGCAGAAGAAACTCATATGCAGGCAAAATATATTTTAGTTACGCCTGAGTTAAATAGCTCGCATTTGCCCTTGTACAGTGACAGTCTGTGAGGTCAATGCATATCAGGAGTGTCCGAGTTCTGCATCTCACCTATCCAAGTGATCATTTTATAATTCATTTCTCAGTCTTAAAGGGAGAGAAAAAACTCTTTTCTGCCTAAACATATAAATACAAATATAGATGATTTAATATTTGCAGTCTGGCTATAGATATGAAACATTGTGTAAGTGCTAACTTCCAGTAACCTACAGAGGATATTTATTTGTTAAGGGATTTTCAGGTACAGTCTGTTTTCAAAGTGACTAAACATTTTCTTTCTTTATTGATCCTTTATAACTTGCTTAAATAAGAAAATTGACTAAGCTAATATTTGAAATAAATAAGCAGTATCTAGATGTATGAGACAGACCTCCAACCAAATAGGGATAGTCTGTTTGAGGCAAGGAGAGAAAAAATTGTGTTCTATGGAAAATGGCTAATATAAAAATTATGCAGGCAAAGGCAGAAGGTGATGCTGGGGGAAAGTTTCATTGGCAGAATAATAGTTGATTTGATGGAAAATAGGCCAGGATGTCTGACGGAGATGCTGAGAAAGCCTACAATGTGCCGGTATTCAAATGAAATGGGAAAGAATAGTTGAGTATATTGCACATATCATGCAATACTATGCAAGATTCAAGTTTCACTAGATGTGTATTGGCACAGTAGCAAAATCATCAGCCTGTTTTTTAAAAAAATTTCAATACTTATATATTTGTGACATAATTTGAGCACCTCTTTATGTTTTGGCAAAAGGGGGGTAAGAATTTTTTACAATTAAAGGAATCATAAATTGATCACAGCTGAAATTTCACCAGCAAGGAGGTTTGTAATGCTCATTTTACTTACAGCAGAGACCCTACATGGACTTATATCCGGCTTCAGAGAAAGTAGTATTGCAATATATAATGTATAAGTGCTTGTATTGATAATGCAATAATTTCTTCTTTGATAACTGACATTCAGATTTATCAAACACTGTAATCAAAGCTAAAGTTACTCATCAAATCACAGCTTTAGGTATTCCTGTGTTTAAGGCAGAATATTTTAAAAAAACTTTTTATTTTATGTGCATTAATTAATAGTGGCATTTCCATCTCATAAAGTGTATTTGTCATCAAGCATAGACTAGTTTACATCTGACAGCTCCATGAAAAATGGACTAAGAGAAGCCAATTAAATTATAGAAAGCTTATGAAAGGACTAAGAAGCCTGCTTTTTTTTACCAGAGCTTATTAGTAGTGGTAATGAACTTAGCTACAATACCAACAGTTCTGTATTTCTTCCAGTTGCCTTTCTAGTGTTTGAGGCCCCCTTGGGACTTTTGCACACATCCTGTTGTACTTTATTACACATCCCAGGTATTCTTTAGGTCTGTCTTTTTAATTATATTTTTTAATTTTAGATTATAATTACTAATCCATGGTTCTGACCATAAATTTAGGCTATGATTTCTAAGAAGCACAAGAGTTTAAGTAACATAATTTTCCTCTGCCTAGTACTTAGACTCTAGTACTTAACTCTAGTAACATTGCTGCAAGGGAATGACTGTGTGAAATCTTTGGTTCCTTTCTTAAGATATGCTCCACACTTCCTGGAACATAACAAGTGCCCTCAGGTGTACAGGTTGACATAGTTGCTCAGAGCATTTAGTTCTGCATCTCCTGAGAGACATACTGCCATTGGTACAGCACTGGAAATGGCACAAGCTGTTCTAACCTACTTAGCAAACACTATATAGTTCTCAGGAGCCTTTTCTGTCATTGATAGTCTTAGACTCTGTGTTACATGTTCTGCTAAAAGCAAAGGTAGTGGTATAAACTTCTTTTTCTGTTACATTTCTTGGTAAAGTTGATGTACTTGCCTTTGTCAACATAGAGGTGCTTGGTGCCTTTCTGCCTATAGTTTTATTATCCTATCAATTACAAGGACCACTGCAATAGCAGATCTTTTCTTGGAAAAGTATAATTTAAATATATAGTTATAAAAAAGATGTTACTATTGAACTCATCATGACTTCATCTTACAAGCACTTGTTAGCTGCAAAATGACCAATGTTCTTTTTAACTGTATCTCACTGTAAAGCTAAAACCAACAACAAACAATCAAAAACCCCAAATAAACAAACAAAAAAACCAACGAACTCCCCCCCTCCCCCCAACCCAAAACCAAGAAAAAACCCCAATGTATGGAAAGCACAGAAACAGAGGCAGTAAGCATTTTTAAATATAATTTCAAAAAAAATATGAAGTAGGAAACTATATGAAACCTTGGCAATTCTTTACCCCAGATGTAACAGATCTCTCATAGTTTTGTGGGTGAGAAATGTAGATTCTGTAGCTTAGATTTATACATTAAGCCTTCAATTTATCCTGGAAAATACAATTAATTTTGATCAGCTACATGGAAAATAATGATTTGTGACTGTGAATACAGACAGAATCAGAATGCCAGGGCTAGAGATATAGTAATTCCTTTTCTTTTCACATATGTCTTGGCTCAGAAATGGAGGAATGTTTTATATCAAACATACATTATCTCTAATTGCTTGACTACTAGATCCATGTGAGTGCTAGATCCAATTACACATAAAATAAGAAATGGTATTAAGAATGGTACCCCAAATCATCATTCTTCATATTTGCTGGCTGCTAGGTGTTTTTTGTGAAGCCCTTACATTACTGTGACAGATAAAGAAAGCAAGCCATGTATTGCAAAGAAAAACAATAAAAGCATCTCTTTGTCCTGAGTTCTGACTTTTTCATTTGTTGATTTGAGGAAAATTCATATCAAAAGTGACCATTTTTTGGCAGTATCTGTGCACCATATCTCTAATACTGCTGGGTGACACTAGTGCTTACATATTAATTAGAAATGCTGTCTGATGACTTAATATCTACCTTCTCCATTCCTTAACCATCCATTCAATATTTCAAAATTACCTTATTTATTAAATAAAGAATGTAATTCAATAAACATCTTCATTAAATTTTCTGTGAACTGGTTGGAGGACTATTTCAGGAGGACTTCCTCATAGTCAAGTATACTCTTCAAATGTAAATTCATGTATATTATATTGACTTTATGATGTTTCTTTGGTTGACTGGGCATATTGTTTCATCCCATTAGGACAAAAGTAACTTTTATATCCTAATCTGAAATTTATTTTATGCATTGTGTAAGTATTTTACAGTTTAAAATTCTAGCAATTCTATGCTGTTCTAGAAAAAAATTGAAATACTTAAGCTAAAGTAATAATGTACCTGTTTTCTCGAATAATAGAAGTAATAGTAATATCTACTTTTTAATTGTAAGTATTTTAATAGTAATATGTACTTTTTTAAACCAGATTTTCCTGAGCTAATCTCGCCTTCTACATGCAGTTGTCAAATACACTGACATGAATCCAGAATAAATAAAATCCACTGGACTGAATTAACAAACAGCCTGTAAACTGACAATTTACATTGACTTTCTGTGTGTGTCTGTTTTGACTTCGCTATTTGTTCTATTTAATTTGCTTCAGTTTTACCAAAAAGGAAATTAAAGAGGGAAGCATATTATTTTTGTATGTTAAAAAACAAATTAATATGCTTTAATAGAAAGACCCAGCACTTCCCTGTAATGAAGCAAAAAGTCAAAATTTGATTAAAAGCTTATTCTGGTGTTATGTAATTAGTCCTTCATCTGGAAAAAAAAAGTTGAAATTTGACAAGATATTAACTTTAAAAACCATAAAATCAAATTTAGGCATTGAAAATGAAGTACAAATGTAGCTGGACACTTGGAAGATGTAAATTATTACTCAGATGCTAAGTATTGATATTTAAAATGCTGAAATATTTTTAAAAAACACATTTACTAAGCTTCTTGAAAATTAATATCATAAACAAACCTTAGGTAATATCTTTCTATAATCCTAGTTAATATCTGCCTATATAATTAGTGGTAACACTGAAAGATTTTTATTTTAGATGAAAAAAGGATTAAAATAAAATTCTCAATTTATCAAAGTGATCAGCAAGTCCTGACCTCAATATATGTGATGCAGTATTTAATTTAAATTAGTGTCTGACATGGCACCTAATGAGATAATTTGGGAACATAGTAGTAATATGGAGTAATGTCTTGAACTTGGGATAGGATTAAGACTAATAACCTGAAGTCATTAAGTAGCACTGGTGCTGTTAGTTTCTAACTACAGCCTGAGAGCCCTTTCCTTCTGGGTGGAGTTTGGAGAAAGAATTAATTTTACAAACCGATTAGGATCAGAAGAAAGTTACTTTGGGAAATCTGTCTTGACTGGTTAACTTGAAATGTGAAGGACAGTAGAAGAGAGATTCAATTGCTACTTAACAATTAATTTTCTTCATCTATTTATTATGGTAGCTTTCAATCATTTAGCATTTATCCCATGTGCTGTTGTAAGCTCCAAGCATGAGAAGCAAGTGAACTAAATTATCTGGCATTCTTCTCTATGAGCTTCTGAGCTGTCATAATCTTTCCAGCACAGCATGTGCCTTCAGTCGACACTTCTGCAAAAGTGACTTTGCAGTCTGAGCTTTTGTGGGAGCCCTTGTGTGTAGAGTGCTCAGGCAGGTCTGTGTGACTGCCTTAGCTTGGTTACAGCCTTACAGAAAGAGTATCTGTCTTTCATGCCATTCAAGAGAGATATGGACTTTGAGTCAGCTTTTAGTTCTTATATAATTGTTCAGATGTCAAGCAAAGACTTCACTGAGAAGGGGAACTTTCATTATCCCGAAAAGCCATAAGATATAAAATCAAATGAATATTTAAATTTTTTTTACACTAGTTAACCATTTAAATATAATGAGAGTGCAGTGTAGTGTCAGTAGTCTGCTTCTGACTACGCATAACTTCTGAGGGATTTCTAGAATGCACGTGCTCCTGGGAAGAAGTTATTTTGGGTTTTTTGATCAGTAGTTGAAGTGGATGTGCCCTGAGTAGTGTAGTGACGTCAGAGGGAGTCTGAATTCTCAACACTTTACAAACCTCAAGTTTTAATCTTCAGGCTTTCGTGGTTTAAAATTACTTCTGAAATGTATCACTGAAAGCATTTTTCCAACAATGTCTCCTGATCCAATGAGTTTTTAATTATTTCTTCATGAATTTTCATGAGAAAATTAAACTCTAGATTTTGTTGCTATGAGAGAAGGGAGAATATGACTTTTTCAACCTAGAGAATCAGACTGTCATTTAAGTACATTTAAAATGTAATCCTGAACACTTGCTTTAATTCTGTTGCTTAATTTTCCTTATAAAAGTAGAAAGTAAGCCAAGAGTGTATTTATGGCCTACAGTAGCTGAAACAGCAGTTTGTTGGAAAGATCGTGCCACAGCAACTGTGGATGTAGGCTGGTTTTGTGCCTGCCCCCCGCATCCTGCCAGTTGCCAGGCAACACTGGCAGTCCCAGTATGTCCTGCACTGCAGATCGAGCTTCCTCTGCACATACCATTTTTCATCATAGCTTTAGCTATTCCTAATTCCAACATAATGACTTATTTTACATTGAAGCTGCATTTATTACCTATTGAAAACCACTGTAGTAGTAACAATTAACCTTTCTCCTTTCTGAATATTTTTGCTTCCAATGAGACTTACCCATACAGAAATTGCTCTGTGAAATACAGTACTCTTTTGGAAAAAACAACTGTTTAGTCACAGAAGCAGAACTCACAGCTTTTTGGGACATATAATGAGAAACAAAGCAGCTATTTAAACAACAGGGCCTCTATTTCAACAAGTGGACTTAAGTAGACAGGATTTAATTATACAGCTGTAATTTAGTTAGAATTAGGTTAACACTGCTGCTCTGAAGATATTTAATTTCCTTTTTCCTCACTTTGAAAATTAGGGTTAAGTTATTTGAAAGCTAGTAAAACAAAAAGAGCAGAACCGCTTAGCACCAGGCTTGCAACTTATCTTAGTCTATTTAAAAATAATAGATTGTCATCTACTCAGTCCATGTTAGAAACATGCCTGTTTTCCTCTGGTCGTCACTAATTCAAATAAATAACCTGAGCAACAGGATGGATGTTCAAATCACAAGGGTTTAGTAGTAGACTGTGGTGTCTAAAACAGCTTCTCCTCAAGAACAGATCTTGCATAGGCTTGTTTGCTTTTTCTGTGATATTTCTCACCTCTTTTGGACTTAAGTCTCTTGCTACTACACCTGGCAATACTATTGCCAGAATTGTTGTTGGAAGACTTTAAAAAGACAGGATTAGAAAGAAAGGGAGCATCAGAAGCTAGTGGTTAGGAAAGAACACAGAAGGTATTACCCACATTTGTGCATCCATAGACAGTTTAACAATCTTGTTTTAAGATCTACTGATTATTCACATAAAATATCACTGCCCCCATTAATACTACAATACTTTGGCTATAAGTGTTGTTACCTGAAAGGTATATAATAGAAATCTCTGAATAATAAATGTAGAATGATTCTGCTGGGACATCTTGAATTCAAGTAACAATTGTGGAATCATAACTGAAGGCAAAATAATGCAGTAAAAGGATCTCTCTTGCTCCACTGTGAACTTGAAGCTTATTACTATGGTTCATACATTGTTAGCAATATAAAGTAGAGGATCTAAATGCCCGCAAAGCTTTTACTGGCTGGAATTTGCTGAAAAATGTCATCATCATCCTTCTAGGGTGTTAAGTGTCCAGTTTTGTAGTTATAGTTGCATCACTGATGTAACCTGGCTTTACACTTCTGTAGACCTCCTCATGCCTGTATTTGTCATGTCATGATACTATTTAGTAGCCTGTTCACTTTGTCAAAGAACAGGCAGGGAAGGCTACACATTCAGCATAAAGATTTTATTGAAATGCAGAGTTAATAAATCACTGGTCATACTCTAAATAGGAGAACAACTGACTTAGAAATGCCTTTTAAAATATTTTGCTGCTTCTTCAAGTGCCCAAAGAGCTTTTCAAAGCATTCTTCAATTATTAGGAGGACGATAAACTATTTTAAACTTTAAACTATTCTTATTTTTGACACAGTATATAGATAGCCCTCCTGTTTGGAAAAAAATCAAGCTTACTGAATGCCATTTGAGCCTATGATGCTTTAGTGATCTCTTCTTGGCATAGGCATTCAAGTTTAGGAATCAGAGAGTATATAATTTTATACTTGGACTTCAGCAAGTATGATAGTACACAGATCTGCTTAATGGCAGCTTTCTAATAATGCAACAATAGACATTATGACTTCAGTTGGCAGCCACCCACACGGAGAGCCACCTACACATCAGCAGAATGCAAAGCTGAGATTTTGATTTGTATTCTGAGAGCAATAGTTATTAAGAAAAAAACTCTTCCTGTCAGTGAGAAGATGCTTTTGGAGCACTTTTTTTCCAAACAACAAATAATCTTGATTAGAATCTTGGTACCATGTTAATATTGCAGCCTAGTGATAATTTTGTCTACTTGTGGTAGGAAGGAAGGAAGAATTTGGAGCTGTTACAGATACAGCTAACAAAATTCAAATATCTTCTCAGTCCTTTAACTCTTTTGATCATGTTAATGGTTTTAACTTCACAAAGAGTAAATTTGTATGCCTTGTAAGTTAAGAGTTAAAATACTTCAGTATTAGAATGTTATACAAGAAATGTCATACAGAAAGCTTTTAAGCATAACACTATTAAGTAAAATTGTATAAATAAAAAAATTTTAGGGTTTAAATATGTGATTTGACTTAAGAAATTATTATTTGCACTATTTGCAAATATTTCTGGGTTTTTTTTTTACTTAAAGATGTGGCACTCTATAATAGAACTTTGTTTAAAGTCTGAAAATGACCCTATCAGGTAGGTGAGAAGTAACTTGATATTCTTGTTTTGCTTTCACTGTTCACTAAGTGTGCTACCTAGAAACTGTTATGAGGATAATGTTAATAATTTCCCTATTACTACTTTGTTATATTGTTTAGAAACCTCACAAAATAAATTACTTTTTTTCATCAGTTTTATATTTTGTACAGCAACGAAGGAAAGGGTTTCAAACAACTATTACATCCTGTATACAAATCCTAAAAACAACTAGAAATTCAGTAGGGGAACAAGGTTGTGTGTCACTATGCAATATAAGAACCCTGCCTAATTCCTTAATAACTATTTAATGGGGACTGGTAAGGTTTTCTGACGTTAAACATTGCACAGTAACTGGGTTGCACTTGGACCCAGTTGGTTTGACTTGCTCTTGTTCCCATTGTGTTTTTAGGGAGGCAAATTATCAGAATTTGCTAAAACTTAGAGCCTTAGGAAGCCCCATTATACTATACCTGTCATGGGTAGGACTTGAATTTGCAGGCCAGCTCATGAAACTTGTTTATGGGCCTAAAACAGCAGCACAAGAAAAAATAGTAATGTGATGAAAAATTAGTCCTGGATGGCTGATAGTGAGAATATCTTTCCAGTCAATCTTCGGTTGCAAGCCATGTAATTTTGAAATAAGAGTTTGAGGTTAAAATTTAGTTTCTCTCCAAGAGCAAGTAGTTTCAACTGACCAGGTTCAAACTGGGGTGCTAACTGTGTGATATTGGCAATGATGTAATAACATGTTATTATCCATGTCATTCATTTCAAGGCGGGTTAAAAGGCAAATGTAACATGACAGGGAAAATCAAAATCAAATTACAGTGCATCAATTCTAATTCACTTCAGTAAGTCAAAACAATTTCTTCAATGCAGACTTGGAGGGTCAGATTAACTTCTTAGAGTCTACATCCATCTCTGAGATTAGACTCTTTTCCCTTGTAAGTGCAGATCTAGCTTTATTGCCATTCTTCCTTCACCAGTTCAAAAATAACCTAGCAGCTGCACAGGAGTTGGAACCTTCTAATTAGCTCCAAGAAGCTTGAAGGAAGGGCATAGCAGATTCTGAGGAGAAAAAATAAGTCAATTGGAGCAATAGGTTTTCTGAGTTTTGGACATCTAAAATTAATTTTAGTTCTAATAATGTTTGTGGGCATGTTGCCATCTTCTTCAGTTGAAATGGCATATGGTCCTCCATTAGGTGCCAGTTGGGAAGCTATTATAAGCAGTCTGGTTACTAGAATCAGTGTAGATTCTTTACCACTAGTGGCCGATTCTCAGCTGGACATTGAAAGATAAAGTGAGGGATAAATGGTAAGGGGGGAAAGAAGACAATTTTAAAAAGTGTTTAAAAGCTGACTACAGCATCTTTCCAGATGTTAGGGATTATTCTATGCTCTTATGTCTTAAGAGAGGTTGAAAGTTCAGGTATTTCAGTTATGTTAAAAAAAAATCAATTACTTTAGATATTTTGGAAAAAAATATGCCTAACTGTTAACTGCGTGTGGTTGAGCCTTTATAACAATATCTCTGGGTTTGCCAACAAAAACAATGTTTTGAATAATCTACCTTTGTGTTCAGAACTGGCTGCTTACTTAAACCATAGTATTTTCAAGGCAGGAAACATGCAAAATGAAGACTATGCATTGATGTATTAAAGTGGTGTTTACTTTTTCAAAAGAAATAAAATGGGAAAACTGACAGAATACCATACTGTAAGAAGAAAGCTGTGACAAACATGTTGAGTTTTAACTGAGTGAAAAAAAATCTCATTACAGCACTGTAAAATTCTTCTGGACCTCCATATCTGTATAGTACTTAATATCTGTTTCTGACTCTTTGTTGGTAGCTGCTTTTTTTTAAAGAGAAAGATTCTATTTCATGTTTAGAACAAAATATATAAGCTCATTTGTCTCTATCAACATTCCTTAAACATTGATATTTTAATGTATAAAGTTACACTTTTTTATCCCACTCTGCAATTTTCTTTACTTGCCTACATCATCATTAGATTAGTGCTGCATTAATAAATATTTGCAATAAAGATTTGCAATAAAGATTTGCAATAAATGCCACCCAGTAGTGTGTACCTGTGTTTC
This sequence comes from Myrmophylax atrothorax, assembly GCA_026770055.1. Taxonomy (NCBI): domain Eukaryota; kingdom Metazoa; phylum Chordata; class Aves; order Passeriformes; family Thamnophilidae; genus Myrmophylax; species Myrmophylax atrothorax. Next base: position 95,064,967 of record JAOXXN010000446.1, read on the forward strand.
AGTTTATGAGTGAATCATGTTCTTTTTTTGTAAATTCAAAACAAACAAACAAATGAAACACCCAAAACCATGAAGTTTTGGGAGGTCAAGGAAAACTGGACTCCTTTAAGCTTTTCCCTAACTATCCACTCTGAGTTTATTCCACATTGTTCTATCTGGGTAACTGCTTTCATGCTAGAATGCAGTATGCCCCTCCCAAAATTAATTTTTATTTGTATTTAAAACACAACTGTGTGTGATTGGTCCCTGTAACAGTAGGTCAGTGTCCAGGTCACAGAATTACAGAGTCATTTATGTTGAGAAAGACCTTCCCAGATCGAGTCTAACCTTTTACCAACCCCCACCTTGTCAACTAGACCATGGCATGAAGTTCCATGTCCAGTTGTTTTCTGATTGACTCCCAGAATGGTGAATCCTCCCTGGGCAGTCCATTCCAACCTATCTGTGTACTAACTAGTTGATTTCAAATTGGTAACAGGAGGAGACCATATTCAGTAGACAGGAGAGTCAAATTATAAAATACTTACAAAATTTCTACTGAGATTGGTGAAAGAAGGGATCCATTTTCTCTACTCCAAACTCTTACCTATATTCCGCATTTCTATCTGCTTGAACTTCTGGTTGCCTGACTATTGGGCTGGAGTGATACTGGAAAAACATCTGACCTTCTTTTGACATGTACCTGAGTACAAATTGCCTCTTGCTGAAAGGGGGATATTTGTGTGAATTTAAAATTTTTAAAATTTTAAAATTTTATAATGGTGATAAAATTCTAAGGAGACAGAAATCTCATGGCACTTCAAAGGCTATGATGAGTATATTCTTAGGTGGAATTTCAGCAGTTTTGGTGTGGTAGATACTGCAAATTCAAATAATCTTTGTTGTTCTAAATAAGATACATGGGGTTTCAGTTTGATGCCTTAATTACCTGTAAAATAATTGTGGTAGGAAGCTGTTGTATTAATCAAGAATAATTTGAGCTTGTAAATTTAACAACACTGAAAGAAGACAGAGAACTTCTCATTCAAGGATTAAAACCTTGCTCTTGCAATATTTATGAAGTAGAATGTTTCCTATGTTCTTGAAAGGTGTTTTGCATTATAAATATGTTAGAATCATCTCAACGTTTTCCTTCTATTCTGCTTTATCATCAATTGCAAGAATCTTTGATTCACAGAGTTTTGTTCCTACATTTTTTTTTCTGCTAACCTCTGAACACAACACCATTCTGATGCCCAAGGAGCTGATTTGGTTTGTTCTGTCATCAGATAGTGTCTTGTGTGAATGCCAAATAAAAGCTATCTGGGTGTAACTGGTGCTTGGGAAGTGTTAAATGGGAGTGTTAAATGGGAGCTCCACTCAAAGACCTTTCTTTTTTTAGGTCTTGATCTAAAACTCTTCTGTTCATGAAATAAAAGAGAGGTTGCAGTGTGTATGTATGTCTGAGTTTTTTATTTCGGCCTTTTCTGGCTATTATTTGACATGATATATAAAACACAAAAGGATTCTACCTAAAGGGATAAAGTGACAAGAACAATGTTCCCAATACCCACACTGAGAAGGAAAAGCTTTATCTCTTTCTAGGAAACAGTATGATATTTTATAGCAGTGTAAAGTAAAATGCCGCTTTTGAAATGGGCAAGTATTAAGCAATAAATGGGACAGTTCTAAGAAACAATATGTGATTGATACTTGTTCGTCATCTAGTTAAATATTGCAATTAGTCTCTTAGATTCTCACAGCCAAGGGTTGTAACAAGTAAGTTTTTTTTTAGCCTTTTGTTATTGGATACTAGCTTTGTGTATTTCTTGTTATGGAAAAAGTTGTGGGGTCAGTCCTTAAGAGCTCTGCTCCGCTACTCCTCACTTCTCCCCTGCGTCAGTGTGACTCCTTCCCACAGGGTGCAGTCCTGAAGGGTAAACCTGCTCCTCCTGCAGGAGCTCTCCTCAGGCTGTAGTTCCTTCTGGAAACACCCACTTGAAGAGGTCCTGCATGGACTGCAGCATGGTCATCTGCTCTGGTGTGATCCTCTCCACAGGCTACAGGGAAATACCTGCTCCACTGTGGTCTCCACATGTTGCAGGGGAATCCTCTCTGTGGACGTGTGTGCTCCATGTCTTTATGTCTTTTTTTTTTTTTTTTAATTTACTCCACTATTGCCAAGTTTTGCCTCTTCTTAAGTACATTTCCCCATGCCCGTGGTGGGTGGGTCAGAGCCGGCTGTGCCCGATATGGGGCAGCCCCAGTGCCCCACACAGAGTCCCCCTCAGCCCCTGCCACAGCCAGAGCCTAGGCACTGGCACCTCCTACAAAGATCATGATCTAATGAACTCTGTGGCATGCAAATTCAACCCTGACTCTTTTGTATGAAAAAGCAGTCTCTTTTGGAAGTAGTCAAACAGTTGGTCAAGGTCATTTCTTCCCCTAAAAGGTACAATTATTTTCAAGGAAGAATTAATGAAGAGAAAGCCAATTGCCTGTGAGGTAAAGCAGAAAGGATGGGGCACTCACAGCACCATTTCCCAGCTCTGTAATCAATAAAATCTGACCTTAAGGAAGAAGTACATTCCTTTTTTTCTGAAGGGTATGTGTGGCTTTTACTCACTTTAGAAACTTACTTGGAGGGAAAGAAGCCAAAAAACCTGAAACAGAAGTTTGATTTTGACTACCTGTTTAGCTTTACTTTGGCTCAAAAATGTCTACGGTAAAATCTGGAAAACTTGGTTACCAGGAGCAGGAGCCACAGAGGGAGTGATGCAGCATCAGACACTGGTGTTCAGCCAACTCTTGACTGATAGATAAAACCAGGTACAATGTTATTTTGCCTGTCTGATTTTTTTTGTCTGTTTGGGGTTTTTTTGTTTGTTTTGTTTCACATTGGTGTGTTAGGTTGAGCTGGCAAAATGCCAACTGCCCAACACAGAGAGAAAGGGTCCCCCGCCCCAACCAAGGGAAAAGGAGGGAGGAAAGAAACCCCACAACCTGAAATAGCAAGCTTCTTATACAAAAGAAAGACAATTAAAAACAGAATATGATATAATATATAATTACAAATGTGAGAAAAAGAGCCTAACAACAATAGCTACCAAGTCACTGAACCAAACAATACATATTCCAATCACCCAAACCCCAGAAAACCTCCCAAAAACTCTTCCAGAGAAAACTCCCAGCAAGAGAGGAGAAAAATTAACAAGAAAATGTTCACCTCCCTAGATAATAGACCACGCATGGCAGCAAGGCCTAATCTGGGTAGAGGCAGGCAGTGCATCCTCACAGGGCTAAGGCAAAGACCAAAAGAGACAGAAGCTCCACGTCCCTCTCTTTATACTTCTTGACACTTCTTGATGATTTCAGATCATATGAAATACCTCTTTGGTTGCTCAAGTCAGGTGATGCTTGTCCCTTCTAATCTATGTCACATCCTTTGGGCCTACTGAGTTGAGGCCTAGCTAAGGCATAGCTGAAACTAAAGCCAAAACTACCCCAATTCATCATTATTATTTCAGGTATTTCAAGCGTTTATTCAAACGAAAATAAAAGAAATTTTGCTCAGGTTGTCTGTACATTTTAAATTTTTACATGGCAGTTTTTGCTTGTAACATTCAGAAAGATCCTTCAAAATATACATCGTGATGAACATCTGTTACAGTTGGTCTTTCTCTAAATAACACCAACTCCACTATGCTTGAACTGAGACAATTTTCAGATTATTGGTCCTTTTATATTGGCAAAACTTTACCAAATTTCTGGTCTTGAAACATTCAATACTTTCATAGAGTATTTTTGAAAATAAAGTTTAAAAATATGAATGACCTGAATTATTCAGACTTAATTCATCTCTTCAGAAATTCTTGGACTTTATCTTCTATTACCGGAGTGCCTTGGGCTTCTGCTTTGTTTGCTAGGTCACATCTTCATGGCATTTTATGAAGACAAAAATTCTCCTTTGTGCCATGACCTTCATGTTTTCTCTCTCTTCCTAGGATCTGTTTAATAGACTGTCACATAAACCTTTGTACAGTGAAATTTGTTTTAATGTAGGATGGTGGTTACTTTGTCCTCTAACACAAATTTTATTTTTTCCACTGGACTATTGAAGCCTTTCCTTTGGTAGACCTTTTTCATCATCACATTCTTCCTTCTGTGTTTTCACATCGAAAAGCTATCAAACCTTCTTTTTCTTTTCTTGTACATCTTTAGAAGTCTTGCATGATGCACAGTTGCCTACCCAGTTGGTTCAGCTCTGATTATTAATGTTTTAGATTAATAAATTCAGTGTATTTGAAATTTTAAAATTACATTGATGAAACTCTGAATTCTTTAATGGATTGATATTTTAAACCTTAAAGAAAGACCTAACATTTTTCCTATTTGAACATCTAAGGACTACATTGTCTTTCTTTTTTAGCTATTAATGAAAAGTTATTAAATCTGTTTTAATACCTTTTGAGTTTCTAGATTGTTTGATTATTTATTTTAATGGGGAATATAATGAAGAGAAGGAGATGTCAGTGCTAAAGCTTCAGTTGTTTTTGCTAATGTTGGAGGTTAAAACATGAGTAGTTTTTTGTTTGTTTGTTTGTTTTTTCTCCACTGTTGTAGTGTGGCTGAAAATCAACAACACCAGTGCTTCAGGTTATTGTCAGCTTGTTTATTTGTCTGTGGAAACTCTTGCTGTCAACTTTAATTCTTGTATAGGTGAATTGGTTTCCTGCAAAGGTCTTGAGAAATCTTGTTTATGTTTCTAAACTCATGTTCTGTTTTACTAAAGTGCTTAACTGTATGATAAACTTTAAAGACACGACCAGTCTATTACATTTATTGATTTCTCTGCTTAAACAAAAGCCAAGTGTAAGCACCTCATTGAATCTGAACCTGTAATAGAATGTTCCTAACATATAGGAGTACCTTTATCTCTCAGGAAATTGAGTTTCATATGGAATTATATGGATAAACAGTATTTCTGACAAGTAGTAGGTATTCCCTTGCCATTTAGAAGAGTACTCCATACTTAAGCACCTGGTACAAGTTTTTCTTCTTACTATTTTTGTTTCAGAACCACAACACTTTTTGCTATAGTGTGAAGGTTTTCATTAAAATCAAGTGATTTTGATTGCTTTACATGGGCAGATCCACTGACCTGCAAAGACTAGCTGCGTGTTAGTCATCAGGTAAGGAACTGCTCAGTATACGTCAAGCAAAGCAAAGTTTTTAGAATTAATGCTACTTTTTAAAATTCTGAGTGCATAAGTAGAAGTAAAGTACAAATTGTAAAATGAATGACTAATTCAAATGCCCCAGCACTGAGCAATTGCAGGGGGAAGAAAGCTGTTTAGACATATGAAAGTTTATCAAAAACTTCTTGTGTGCTGGGGAATATTAATATAAACCAAGTGAGGGAACCTCACCAACTTATTAGAATCAATAGGAATTTTTTTCATTCACCTTAATGCATGCTGGAGCATGTCCTACTTCTTGTATCCTGAGTTACAGTAAAATTAAGATAATCTCAATTGGATAGAGGAAAACTAACACTTTTAAGAACACAATTTTGCTGTGAAATGTTGCAGTTTATGTTTTGGCAGCTAGAAACACAAAAGAAATTGCAGTGGATACTTTGCTATGAGGAAAGATAAGTAGAGTAAATGTGCATTACATAAAATACCAAATCTAGTTCAAGGACTGTTTGTGTCATTTGGAGAGTAAAAGGATTTAGTGAGTTAAAAGTAGAGCAGGCATATTGTACAGAAAAGAAATTCTTGGTAATTGACATACCTGTCATTAGTTGTCAGAGTTCTTTTAAAATCTATTCTTGTTTGTGTGCTACAGACCTTTTACTAATGAACAAAACAGATTTAGAAATGTTTGTGTGTATCTTGAGCCCCAAATTAGTAGCCAATTGTTTCCACAAAGCATAAAGTTTCTACTATTTAAAAAGCATCACTGATACACTTTGTTTTCATTTAAGAAACAGTAATAACTGGGCATTACATTACATGGCATGAACAACATGACTAATTTATCTGAGGTCTTTATCCTTGATTTTGGACACACTCTTGCTTTGAGAAAACATGTAAAAGAAAGCTGAAGAAGTCAACCACTATTGTTTTAAAGAAATTTAAACCCCTATTTATTTAGAAACAGTCTAATTTTATGTGACTGAGCTCAAAAGAACTGCATCAATTTTCAATTTTAAATTTCTTTTTCATTAACCCCTTAGCTTCCAAATTTAAAGGAGGTTTATCTTCTATTTTATCAAAAAAAGAGCCAGTTAAGGGATTTATTCGTATGCAATATGTGTGTGTTATTTAAGTAGTAATTGCCAGTGGTTCTTTTATTTGAATACATTGTATGTTTTCCTTCTATCTCCTAAGCACTAATCTTAAAGCTTTATCTGTCCAACTTTATAAATTAAGCAGATGTCATAAAATGGAAAGTCTAATACAATAGCCAAGTGTTTTCTCTACTAAAAATAAAATAAAACCAAACCAAACCAAAAACAAAACACAAAACTCTTTGGAGGTTTTTTTTACACTGGAGTTCAGTATTACACTGCAGCAGTAGATATAATTATCCACTATTCAAAAAGAAAAAAATTCCATCCATTTTATATGTTGTACTTCCATGGTTATCACTTGTATTTCTGAGCAGATAATGAGATATTACATTTCTCTTCAATATAGTGTTGCTTATCTTGCATATTGTCAAGGCAATAGCAATGATTTAAGCATTTTAACCAGTGTGTCCCATGATAGTATGTTCCTGGATTTCTGGTCATTTTCATTGCCCATACCTGTAGGTTCATTTCAGTTTTCTGTTGCTTTTTCTTTTCTTTTTTTTTTAATACAGCAGACAACACTTATTTATAAAGTGAAAATATAATATTTTGCATTTTTCCGTGTCTTATCTTTCTTTTTTTTTAATGTAAAAGAAACTCTAATTCCACCTGTATTAAATCTTGAACTGCCATTTTCTACAGTGATCCGAATTCCTTCTTGTGGACTGGTGCATTCATAGAGGATGAAAGTTTTATTAGACTAGTTTGAAGAAGGCAAATATCCCTAGGAAAATGCTACTGAGTGTATATATTTCTCATGCATATTTATGTTTATAAGTCTTCAGTACATTAAAAAATATATTTTCTGAAGTTGTTGTTCAACGTAGTAAATTTAAAATGTTCATAAATTTATCAGTAAATCTCCTGAGTTGAGTTGGTCATTCTAAAATTCTGGAAATTATGGTTAATAAAATCATTAATTATGTGAAAAAGCTTAATTAGTTTGGTACTTCCATGAAGTTATTTCTTCAGTTTTTGAGAAGACTCAAACAAGGCAAATGATGCTCAATTAGAAAACCCCAGAGGAAAATCTAATGTAGAAAACTGGAAATAGGCTATGGAGGTTTTCAAAGAGACTTGATTGTTGTATTGGATTTGTAGTAGAAGATGTTAAAATAAGTGGAAAATAACATGTATGGAGCTACTTTCTCTGAAGCTTAAAATGTCTGAAAAATAGAAAATAATGCTGAAATCACTTAATTCTATATTTTTAATGCAATGCATTTTAAAGGAATCTTAACCAGCCATATAGTTGATCTGTATTATTTTTTTCAGTGTGAATGTATTTTTTGCTTGGTAATGTTCAATGAACAGTTGGTGTGAATAGTCATCAGGCGATGACAAACTCATTTTTTGCTGCTGAATAGAGCTTTTGATCAATGAGCATTGTTGCAATCTTTTCATGGGTGAAAACGTGACAAGTTCAGTGGTAAAAAATTTGCAAGTAGTAAACAGTTAAAAACAAAACCCAGCATAACCAATAACAAAAGTACAAGTAACTTTCATAATCTTTGCAATGATTTTCATAGGAACACTCCAGGCTTTTAAATGTTGCTCTTTAAATGTTGTAGCATTCTGTAGAGACAGATGTATAGAACCATATTAGGGCAGCTACCAAAAGGGTAGAGAAAGGGTATCTGAATGACATGCCAAGACCATCCTAAATGTCTGAGGAGAAATAGTCATTTGAACCCAGCTACCATTAAAATCTTAATGCTTTCTGGTTTGTGGGGATAAGTGCATACGCAGTCGTGAGGTACATTAATACCACAGTAAGGAAAACTCATATAAGTTCTTTTGTAAGATTAAGAGATCTCTCTTAGTAAACTGCTAATGTCTGAAACTGAAATAAAT
>JAOXXN010000446.1:95084299-95135749 GCA_026770055.1 Myrmophylax atrothorax
GGGCCAGTTCTGCGCACGCTGAGCCTCACCTAAAAAATCCACTGCGCAGGCTCGAAGGGCACACCCACACGTGGGGGGAGAGTCCTTCCCAAATCTTTGTTAGCGAAGTTTGGCTATACATATACTATTGAAGATACTGTTCTAAAATCACCATCTGGGACAAAAAAAAAAATGCTTTGATAGCTCATTTCTTTCGAAGCAAAACAAAATCCCATGTATGAAACTCTGCAAGTGCAGTTCAATTAAAGGTGCATTTGCTTAATTAATGGGTAAATTATTGTTTCTCCTGATCTGTTCTTGATGAATGATGATGTTTTACCATTTTAAGGGATGCTTGCATTTTTTTTAAAGCACTCTATTGGAGAAAAAACACACAAACAACTTTTTGACTTCAAACCCAAGAGAATCGTATTCCAATAGTTTTTTACTTCCACAGAATGATTTTCCAAGACTAAAAACATGGTAAAATCTCTCAAAAAACATGTCCATGATTATATGCTACCATGATAGATGCTGGGAGGAAGAATAAAAGCTTTTCAAAACCAATAAATAATCTGAGAAGGGACACAGTCAGTGTTGAAACAGTAGAAACTGAATTGACTATAAATGAAGACTAAAATACTGAAAATATAACTTCTTTCTATGTTATCTGGGGATGCATCTATTTACCTTGCAGGTGCTTGGCATATATTTAAATAGCAGCAAATACTCAAGGTCTTTTGAAAGAATCTGCAGAGAGAGTGAAATTGGCCCAGGGCAGAATATTTTGTGATCCTTACTCACAGTGACTAATATTGGGTTTGTGACATGGTGGTGGTGCAGCTTCTGGACACAAATTTTTCATACAAAGACATAACAGGGTATGCTTGTAGCATCTCCAACCTATTCAGAATCAGTAGGGTGTGCATAGGGTTCGTTGATCTCCACAATCATCTGGAAACTTTTGAAAGCACCATAGTGAGGACTGAAGGTCCTGCAGGTTTTACAGTTGTACCAGCTAAGCTACCAATATTGCTTTGTTGCAGGACAGCACTAAGCTCTGGGAAGGAGAGATTCATTGGGCATATTCCTCTGGGTTTTTGGATATCTTTTTCTTTGATGAATGTCAAATGGCTGCATTTATTTTCATTAATTCTATATGCATACAAATATGAATATTCAGAAATATAAGGAAGGAGTGTTTGGGTATGTAGGTCTACAATTAAATAATGTACTTTGCTAATGACACAGAAGGCTATTACTGTCACCCTAGGACAATATTTCATTCATATACTTGCATAAAATAGGAAACATCTGTGTTGTGTTTCTTCCAGTAGAAGAACGAAATATTCCAACTGTTATGTACATCTGGTGCTGCTTTCCAGTGTTGTGTATCATATCATTTGTGGCAAAATCCCCAAAGTTTTTAATTTTCTTTTTTTGTCTCTAATTCCTATTCTCTCTGTACAATTAACTTCTATACTGCTATTCTTGCCATCACCAAATCAGACTTTCTGCTTTGAACAGATAATGGACATCATCAGCAAAGTCATGAAAAAACTATAAGACAAGTAAAGATGGAAGTAAAGCAGTTACAGTTGAAAATATTTTTGGTCTGAACTAAACAGTCATGAAAAATTTAGAATTCAGTGCACTGTCTATGGCAGTTAAATCTGTAATAATACATCTCTTAAAGCCTCTTCATAAGGTCAAATTCCATTCACACCCCCTTACTCTTCCCCCTTTAAAGTCCATGACTGATCATTTTTGGTACTAACAATTTTTTGATCCTAAAAAAGGTATACTTGCTTATGAGATTTTCCCAAAATTCCAACTTTTGTAAGTTGAGCACTTATAGACATTTCTGAAGTGGGTCTGGCTCAAATGACTCATGTAGCTGTGACTGGTTTGACTCAAAAGAGTCAAGTAGTTGTTAATCAGGGACAAATTATTCTGGTGAAATTCAGATTTTTAGAGGAGAAAGTTCAGTTATAAACACTAAACATTCCTTGGTAATGTGAAGATACCTTGTTTGGCCACAGGGGGTTACTGTTTTCTGTGAATCTCTCTAGGTTCAGATTTGTAGGATTCTTCAGTGAAAAACAGGACTGGCAAAAATATTGCAATTCAACTCTAACCTTTCCAATCTGACACCACAAATGCAAATTGAAAAAAGAGTCCTTCTGTTAGAACAAGCAGGGGGAAAAATCAGCTGAAGTGAGTAGGGTGAATGCACTGACAATTCATGACAGGTGTAGCTGAAACTCAATGAAGATAAAAATGGGACTTTTAGTGTCTAGTGTAAAAGAAAAGTTAATTAACTTCTTCAAAGTGGAACTAGTTCAAGTTGAAAACAGATGCACATCAGTTTCCTGCATGTATTTAGCTAAATATAACCTTATGCTCAAAGGCAGTTACTCATAATGGATTCTCTAGATCATAATACAGTCTTAGAAGCCTTATTCAAGTGTGCTATAGCTTATGTCAGATGCTTATTTTATTGTACCTACCAACTCAAACATTTGTAAGAGCTTAAGTGTCTTGGGAAGATTGTGACACCATTTTAGGAATCAAAGTTATTGCAAACTTCAGTTTATTGCATGTATCTCTTTGCAGAATCAACACAGCTTCTCATGGCTATTAGTATTTAGAATTCTGCAGTGATTTCTCTTTTAAATTGTTCTTAAGACTGCACAAGCAACTTAGTCTTGTGAAGACCTTAGTCTTGTGAAGACTAAGTAATATTAAGAGGACAAAGTAAAGCAATATTAGGGTTTTGTATTCCCTGTTGAGGAAGTTAATCGAAAGAGTTCCAAGGAAAATTTTTCACAAATGGCTTGCGGAATTAAACTAAACTCTCTTGCATCTCTCTACCAAAAAATGTCCTGTTACAGCAAAGCAATAATATTTTCCAGTAAATGCCTTGACATGTTCTTTGCTTTATACTTTTCACTGCTTGAGTTGTTTGCTGCTACTGTCAACTACCATTGTTATGAATCATTTCTCTTCCTTTTTGCTAAGTTCTTCTCAATTCAGTTGTCTTAACAGAAATTGAAATTCTATTCTGTGAAGACTTGTAAAACAACATATCTCCATTTCATTTTGTCTCTGTATGTATTTTTTCCTTTTTTTTTAAGTTCTCATCCCTGTTATCAAAAAAGACCTTTAAAGCTCCTCTGGCCCATACAACTATGAAATGTAAAATCTAATGATAAGTTAGTGATATAAAACTATTTTTAACTTTAGCAAGACAGCTGTAGCACTTTGCTTTTGTGTTTCTCTTGTATACTTCTCTAAAATATTACTTTTTTGTTCTGAGTTTTTACTGGTTGTTGGTGCTGATATTTTTTGAGAATGTATTTCCATTTGGAAGATCTGTGTAGGGTGAATACATTGACCGCTTATGACTGTTCATGCATAAAATGGTGATGTATCAAAGCCCAGACATTTCAAAAGCAAAGCGTGAAAAGGAGATGGATAGGGCAATTAGCTCTGCACTTTCTTACAGGTTGAAGACTTATGAAGACTGTTGTCTTTTAGTGCCCTTTGTTAAATATATATAAAGTACAGCACAGCTACTGGAAAGTTGCTTCTTCAGTATGATGAGGAGAATCAGATCAAATAGTGGGTATTAGCAAAATGAATGAATTTCAGGATCAGAAGACCCATAACACAGCTCTCTAAGATCAGCTCAGCAAGGCACTGCACATGCCATTGAAGCATTTTCCATTGATCTCCTCTCTGGTTCACTTTTATCATGTTTTACCGGGTGAGGAAAGAAGTATGCTGCTTTTTTGAGAAAGTAAGATCTTTTTGAGGAAAAATAGGCTATACTGCCTTTTTCTAGGGAAGAGTAGACTTTCTCTGCCATATTTTTTAGTCATGTTCAGGAACACTGGACCTTTTAAGTGCTAAGTGCTAAAATTTTCGTTAGAAAACCACTTTATTATCCTTGTCATTAATGCCTGTCCAGATCTCTACCAATGCCAATGGTTTGCCATCTGTTCACAAATAATTGTGAAACAAATATGTGCGAAGACTTATCTACACCTACAGTTTTCCATATAGGAAGAGACCAACCCACAAACTTAGCTTTATGTGAAGGCCCCCATGACTGTTATATTTCAAGACAAGATAATACTCAGGTATCTGAATGAGAGAGCTAAATGAGGAAAGCCTTCAAAATGCACTCTTGCTTGGACATTAGTCAGTAAATAAAGTATCTATGTTCAATTATGATAGACAATCAAAAAGGCAAACTTGTAAGCATTAGAAAAAGGATATCCTTTCCAACAAATCGTTTTCCTATGTAAACCAGCCTTATTTATCCTAAGAATTAACAGTGCTTCAGTTAAACTTGGCAGTTTTTTCATTCCCTTCTGAAACATGTAAGTTGATTGAGTGCCCAGACTAATCATCAGTGATATCCATGAGACATGCTGTTTCATGTGCATGTCTCCTGACATGTGAAACACCTTACTCTGAAACTGTTACTACTTAACTTAGGAAAGAACTATGCAAGTACTGGCCTGAGACTTCACAGAACTAGTGAAGCTGTCAAGATCCAAACAGAACTGCTGAGTCCAGAATAGTTTTTCCACTCATTTTAGATAAAAATGCTTCATGTTACCCTCAAAATTGACCCAATCCATGAGCCTGGTGTCTGAAGTTAAAAGACTAGTACTGTATAAAGCACAACTGTCATTAGACTAGAAATCTAAGCCTCCCCAGAAGCATGTACAATAATAAGTTGTGCTGAGAGGAGTTCAAAATTATGGCTTTTGAAAAGTCAATAATAATCTCATAGAGACAAGACAGGGATAGATGACCTTGAGATAAGGCAAGTAATCAGCTTAACTACTGCAGGCTTTTGGTTTTGTAATTTTTGCTTCTACTCTCATATTACTCTTCTGCTTGACTGATGGTGTGCACTGTTGCTCCCTAAATCTGTCTATTGTATTCTTCCAAGTTTGCCCAGAACACATCTAATGTCAATTGCATCCCATTTGAAATTGCTACTGTGGTTTTTTTCTGGTCTTTGTAGTATATTTTCTGTAATATAATCAAAGTTGAATCATTATATTCTTGAGGAAAATTTGTTGATTCCTATACATAAGTCCACTGAATTTCCACTACCTTGGAAGGATTCTTGCAGTATAAATTCTCAAAAACCAAAAAGCAACAACAACAACAACAAATCAATAGATGTTTTCAATGTCTCAATTCTTTTGCTTTCCCTCTGCAAAGTCAGTAACAGAAAAAAAAAATGTAGCTGAAAAATAATTTGTTTTTCAAAGAAATATCCAACCTCTCTGTCTTGTATATGCTGTTGGATAATGTTAGATGTATTTGACTGTAATTTAGCAACCAGCTTAACCTGTGAATTTCAGAGCAGAATCTTCTCATCTCTAAAGAGACTATGTAAATAAATTCTGATTAATGTCTTGAAACAGCCAGAGTGGCATTCTCAAAAGTATACGATTTTTGTTGAAATCTCTCTCTGAAATCGATGCAAATTTTATCACTAGCTGTAACAGGAATATAGAGATGACAGAAGTGTTGGAGTCATGGAAACCAGCTCTTGGACTCCAGAATGACACAAACAAAGGAAGAAGTGTGTTTTTCATCCAGCCAGCAGTTAGAAGGTTTTAAGTATTCCAGGCAGTACAGGCGGATGTTTAAAAGGAAAAAAAATCAAAGGAGAAAAGAAACTAAAGCCCTTTGTTGCTACTCATTCAGTATTAAAAAGCAAAGGTAGCCTGAGGCCAAAAAAAAAAAAAATAAAGCTCTGCTAGGTATGTGTGGGTTCTGTGGTTTTGTGGGTTTTTTTTCCTGCCTTCACATCTTATGTTTAGATTATGAGCTCGTGTGGTGGAAAGACTGGCTAGAATTGCTTTTTTTGAAGAAAAAACAATATGTTTGGACAATATTAGGAAGAATTATATGAAGCTTAGGATTCTGAAATACTTACAGTAAATACTGGGGTAAGATTCAGTTCACCATTCATTCGCATCCACCTAGCTGGTTAAACATTTCTTCTGAGGCAGCTGTTTAAGTTCTCTGACTAGTCAATGGTGCAAGCAAGGAACAAAAAACAGATTGTGCCAGCATAAATTTAGGAAAAAACTCTTACCTAACTCCTAAAATTTAAGAGAAATTTTGATGTCTAAGTAAACTTCATGCTTTTCTGCATCTTTCTGTGCTTAGTGGAGGTCATGAAATACGGGAAAAAAATTCTGAAACCTAATTTTTTTCAAGAATGTAGTATAGTTTTTCCCATTTATTCACATCAAATAATACTTACTTGGTTACTTGTAAGTAACTACCTAGGTGCCTTGTTACAATTTGGACCAAAACAATGAAATCATAAAATAAAAGAAATGGAGGAAGACAAAAAAAAATGAAATTCATAATCAACATACACTTTTGTTTCTGTATGCATTTATTTATTTATCTCTTTTTTTGTCTGTTTATTTTCAGTACAGAGTAACTTGAAATATATGTACATAGAAAGGTGCATTCCCCTTCTGGAATACGACACTTCAGGAACACTTGCATCCACATGATAAAATTTTGTTTCAGCATGTAGAGGTCTCTGACATTATATTTTCATGCAGAACTCTCATTGACATGGTACAGACTTCAGTGGACTCTTAAAATATTCCAAAAAGGGGAGTCAAAAACCATGGGGAAGGAACCTGTATATATTGTGAAAAATGGGAACTGTTGCCAAAACAAAGGATTCAGAAATCTGTCTTGCTTCATTTTCAGCTTTTTTTTTTTTAATTTATATAAACACCTGATGAATCTTGGAGCGACTTATATATGTAATAGCCAGTGGTGAGGTTTGCTGTAGACATAGGAAGTGCTTATACATTATACCTTATTCTGAATTGTGTAGGATTCACTGGAATCAGTGTAGGTAAGATGTTGTCTTGGGTTCAGCTGGCAAAATGCCAACTGCCCAATACAGAATGTCAGTCTGCCTTCCCCTCCTGCTGAGAAAAAGGAGAAAGGAAAAAAACTGGAAACTCCAAACAGGTTTAAACTTAAACTAATTATATATATTTATACAGAAAAGAGAAAATTAAAAGAAAACTACAGTGTAACACACGCACAAGTTAGATATAACAACAGTTTTCTACCTCTCACCGAAAACAGATTCTGTCACTCTGGATCCATAAACTACCTCAAAAGACAGCCAGCAAGGCAAAAGAGAGAGAATAACAATGAAATGTTTCTACTTCCCTGAACTAAAACAAAATGCGATGTAGCCGTGAGCAGCAGCCAAGGCCCAGCATAGCACCACAGCAGCAGCACGTCCTCTCAGGACTGTAGCCATGATGGGAACTGAGAAACCCTCCAACACTGGCTTTTATCTTTTGAGATGATGTTGGAATATGGTATGGAATACCATTGGCCAGTACTAGTCAGCTGTTAGCTGGCGTGACCCAGCTCAAGTCAGCTGATAGTCTCAGGCCTACTCTGAAATCTAAAACCTAAATTTAGGCATACATGTAGCTAAACTCATAACATACTCTGGTTTGGGTCCCAAGGAGAAAAACATGTCTGCAAAATGACAAAGCTGAATTTTCCTTATTAGCTGTTAATAATTGCTTTTAATGTAGAGAAAATGAAAGGAAGTGGAAGGCCAGGTATGATTTTATCTGTGGGCTTCAAGAACATGTTCTTGAAAAACATTGCTGGAATCAGTAAAATATATAGAATCTTAAAATAATGAAAAATAAATATTAACAAGTACAGCTGTGAGACAGGCACAAAGAAAGGCAGTTCAGTTTTGGGTGGCCCTATACAAACAACACACACTGAAGGAAACTGAGGTCCAGGCTGCCTAACGGTGGGTGCTACTGTCATTGTGGAAGAAAGAAGGGATGGGTAGGGCAGGAGGCTGAGAGGAGGACAAGGAGGGAGCTTCAAGGAAGTACCTAAAATCTGAGAGAAGGTCTTTGGGGTTGGGAGGATCTCTGAAGGTTTCTTGGTTCACAAAGGTCATTGTCATGATATTTAAAGTAACTTACTTTTGTTGAAATAGTGAAACAGTGAAGTGTAAGCTCCCTGTGCGAGCTCTTAAAGCTTGATTTGCTGTAGTTTTTGAGCTGCCACATTTGATGAAGAAGCACTGCAACTGAATGAAGCTTTAATTAGCAGTTGACAGTATGTGGCTGGTATGAAAACTCACTTTACACAAACATAATGTAAATAATGTAAATAATGTAAATAATGTAAATAATAATAATAATTATTATTATTATTATTATTATTATTATTATTATTATTTACATTATTTAAAAGTACCTGAGAAGTCCTGTATTATTTCGGTTTTATTTTGTTTTCCAGAATGTCTCTAGGTATTTTTCCGAACACTTAATATTTCTGTAACTAATTCAGTAAGTAAAGCAGAATAAAAAAGATGCATTTAACTGCAAATTAAATGTTGTTTGACTAACATGACTAAAATTTAATGTCAGACTTTTATGTGGTAATGAAGGCCAAATTTTGTCTAATATCCATTAAGAAATTAACCTTGGGTATTGTCATTTTAAAAAGCTTCATCCAAGCATAAACAATGGAAATCAAATCTGTAATCAAATCTGACAAACTGAATAGGGCAAACCTCCTGTCTCACAGGAAAACAAAACCAAAACTCCTGCCTGTGTTTTTGCATTACAGTGCTGTTGATTTTCTGCCTAAAGCACAATTTATTTAGTCAAGAATAATGTGTCTTTCATTCCCTTGCTTTTGGGAAAGTAAAAGTGGCAACATGGTTAAAAAAAAACCAAGTAAATATACTTCAATACTTGAAGTAAACCAAAAATTGAGCTTAAAAAGTTCTAAGCTTAAGATGTAGTTCCCAAATAATTGTGGAGTTGTCATAAAGTTAATAGCTTTAAGATGTATATGAAACTGTGTAATTCTGGCATGAACAGAGAAAATGAATAAATGGAGCTGTAACTGTTCAACTGCTAAGTGACAATATATTATATGTGATGGAAGTGTCTGCTAGGAAAATTTTTTTGATATTACATAACAACAAGGCTTTTGAACGACATTTTGGGTGGGACAAAGAATCCTAAAGTATAATGTAAGGTTAACACTATTTTTTAAAAAGACAGTATGTCTAAGTGTAAATATTTAATGGAAGTATCATTGTTGAAATCCGTTGTTTTGTGGTTGGTGGGGTTTTTTGTGTGTGTTTTTTTTGTTTTTTAATTGATTCTGAAGCCATATAATTGAAAGTTTGAATATAAAGTTTGAATATAAAGTTTGAAAACTTCCTATTGTTGGTATGATAAAAATAGTTTTCAGACTTCTTTTTTTCTCTTTTATCACTGCTAGATTTAAACATTTCATGTGCAATTGGCTAGAACTAAGATTAAGATCATAATTTAAAGAAACTCATCATCTTGAAAATCATTCTGCTTTGTTCAAATGCTGAAGTCTGAGCTAAGAAGAGTGGTCTTATGTACTGAAAGATGCAATTATTGGCACATATTTCCTTTAAAAGCTAATATGAAAGATTTATTGTAAGTGATATGGTAGTTGGTCGGTGACTTCTAAAATGAATAAATATGTATCCAGTTTTTATTACTATTTCTAACTCATCTGCAGTTTTGTGAGAAAAGATTAGTGACACATTATTTTAAAATAATAGCTTTGTCTTGTCATAGTTTACGGGGTGATCTAGTACAATATCAGGTTCAGCCTATTGCTTTCCCAGGTAATCCCTTTAATCAGATTGTCAAGATCAACATCAGTATTATCTCGTTCCTTGACTCCACCAATCCTCTTGGAAATCCAGTTCTGTGTGCATGTGTTCATATGCTAATATGCCCATACAGTTTAATTTCTGCTTATTTCAGTGGTCTTACTGAGTCGATGAGCTTGAGACTTCCATATACTACCGTAACTCTAGTCATAGATACAGACATATAGGAATCTGTGTAAGGATTCCAGTGCTCTAGTGGATAATGGCAGAAAAGTAGAGGTAATGATGTAGAAGAAAGACTTTGTAATAGCAACTCAATTTTAACCTGACTTTGGAGTTTGGAGGTTGAAAGTTTGAAGGTCAGGAGAAGATTTTCCAGTATATCAATATGACCAAATTATTTAGGGAGGTGGAGAGGATTGCCTTTCCTGTAATACCCTGCTAATGTTTTTTTGATGGGTCACAAGTTTTGCAATTTTCATGTGCTTCAAAGGACTAAGTGCATAACTTGGTAAAATGTTGGACATGGGGGTTTGGTGTGGATTTATATGATGAGAAGTTCGTGGCCCTATTTCTCCTTTTGCCTACATGCAGAGGCAAAATACTCCTGGATTTAACTGTATTCATGTTTTTCTATTTCATTGTTTCTCTCCAAACAGGTCATGGGACATGGAGAGATTATTCCATATAATCAGTCTAACATTTACACCATTGCTTCATAGGATAGTACTAGAGATGATAGTAATTCTGACAGCATATGTATAACAAAAAAGGGAAAAAAAAGTGAGTTTTAGGTGTCTGCTGTTAGGTAGCTATTGTGCTTTAATAAATGTTGGTTTAACCTATGTTTATATGCACTCTGTAGCTGCATAATGAAGAAACAATCCAACCAAAAAAAATAGGAGATGAGTTATAAATCTGGGTGGTCAAACTGTTACTGTTACATGCAACTGATGACTGTAAATTCACATCTTCTTCCTCCTTCTTGGCTGTACAAGTAAATCTGTTCATAAAAAATTCATATAATTGAAAACACTCTTATAAGTTATTGAATTTTAAATTATTTTAATGTGTGTTTAATGACAGTGTATTCTTAATTTAACACAAATTAAGAATTATTTTGCTTTTCATTTTTTCCTATTAATTAATGGAAAGAGACATGATTCCCTCAGATAAATACTTGTACCACTGCATAAGATATAACAAATCCTATGATGCACTATTAGTTTTTGCCTTGTAAGAATATTGTTTTCAAGAGTTCTTGTGAATTTTCCACATGTAGTGGTAGATAAGGAAATGATGTTAGGTTTTTACTTATAATCTTTAATATGAAAATCCTGTTGTTTCTGTTTAAGATGTATTTTATCTGTCAAGCAGATGGACACTAGATTGTGAAGTACACAGAGTAAGAAAGTTATCAATTCACATCTGTCTTCCTCTGATCAGCATTTACTAGTTGAAACAAAACAATCAAATAAGATGTATTTACCAATGCTGTGAAGCTGTGTTCCTGGTAAGAAATCTGTCCAATAGATAGTACAGTCCAATCATCATTCATAGATACTTTGTAGAGGGACAAATTTTGGTAAAAAATAATAAAGCAGTAGCTCTGGCCTTGAAAATGTATGTCTTTTTTATTTTTAAAATGCATTATCTATTTTTTTAATAGATAGCCATCCTCTTCCTAGTATAAGAGATTCCTTCACTAAGTTTTATCTTAGATAATTTCTATATATTATTTTCCAAATCTTTTATCTCAAGTCTTACAATTATATACATTTGCATTTGCTTGTATATTGAATCAGCTTGAGGACTGAGTTGGTGCATCTCAGGTGTCACTACCTTCACAGAAGCACTGGAGTTTGTCATGTAAATGCAGCTGGATAACTTCACTAGTTTGGTCGAGTTTGCTCTGCAAAAATATCTTAGTACTGCTCTCAGTGCACTCCAGGTTACCCTTACATATCAACATGTCATATTCAAAGGTAGCACTTTGGAAAGGCACTTGCATTTGGATCCGTCCCAAGGTAGTAAATGGACTTTGGAATTCTGAGACCTGTGGTGCAAAGGCAAATCTCTGGAGATCCATACTCAGTGTAGAAGAATCACTGCTAAATTATAAAAAATTATACTTGTAGAGCCAAATGTCTCTGTCAAGGGCTGTGCAAGCATGTGGGTATTACTCTTTCCAGCTCTCCCGATTCTGACTGCTGACTGCTGAGAATCCTGAACCTGCTCTGCGTGGGGCTGTCCGATACTTGTCAGACTTACTAATGAGTGCTGAGCTGCTTCCAAGCCAGACCCCAGATTTGTGAGGTGACATATACACAGGGAACATCTTGCTAATAAATCCTTTTGAACCCATGCTGGCCCGTGTCAGACAGCAGTTGTATATTCTCAGTAGCAATGATTCAGTTTATCTGCAGTTCAGACATATCACCCACAGAAAAGTGAGGCTGCAGCATATGGAAAAACCTATTAGTAATACTTTAAAAGCTTTTCTCCTGGATTTCCTAATCATTCTGCTATGCTTCTTGCATGAGATTGAGTGTATCTTTTTTAAAACTGTGTCAGGAAGTTTTCTCACTTGTACTCTGCAGGTTAGCTAGTGTAGCTCTTAAAGAGTGACAGTGGAAATGAAATGGTATCCCACAAATATATGTGTTTTTCTGCACTAGAGTGAATAACACAAAGAGAGTTATTCTCCATTATTTTTCTGAGACATAATAAAACCCCCAAAATCATAAATTATCTGGTCCTGAACAAATAACTTACCTTTATTCTTCACTTACCTGTTTCATGTGGCATCTTCTGCTATTGTCAGTCCCAAATGACAGTGAATTTCTTTGCTTCCTTTTATCTTTTGCTAAGCTCTCTCTGATCCAGCATAGTGGTTTTCATATACTGGTGGAAGTTCTATAAATGATATTAAAGTGTATTTTTAGCTTATGTGTATTTTCCGTGTGTGTGAGTTGCTTCTTGTGACCAGAAATCAAACAAGAGAAAAGTTTGGAGAAGCCAGACCTGGGATACATGGCTGAGATGTTACAGACCTTCTTAAAGTGTTTTATTATAAGGAACAGTCCAAAACCACAATCAAGCAGATATAGTTATTTGAGTAGCAACTATATCTGTTTTAACAAGTGATTTACCCTACTTCCTTCCTTCCTTTAATTTGAACTTTTTCATGTGAATTAGGCCTTCAGTGGTAGTACCAAAGAAGTAAACTGTGTGCACTTACTGCAGAATGAGTGGTTCTTTTAGACCTGACAAGAAAAAATTCACTTCCTCACTACGGCAGCAGATTAACACAATCAACTCATTTTTCTAAGGAATTATAACAGCACACTAGTTTAATGCTTGGATTTTACATATGGAGTTTTTGGGTGGTGGCATTAGGAGATTAAACAAGTTGTGCTGACCTTGGAGTCAAGTTCTGTGTGTAGAGAGAAAGTTCTTTCACTCAGTTCCTACAAACTGATAAGAGGTCTTGCATGTCAAAAGCCTGTAGCAGCCAGCTGGCTCTGAAATATCTGGTTTAACATGGTTTTAGGTGTGGTGGGGCCCTGGAACATACTGAGTGGATCTTCCTCCACTTTTCTGAGTGATGCATTTATCTTACACTGTCAACTTTCAACATAGCAAATGGTGTAGGTCTCATATTTGCAGAGAAAATTTGAAACATTGAAATATTTTTAGGAAATTATAAATAGTAAACATAGTTTTCTTTTTCATTAATCTGAGATTAGTACCTTTTCAATTCTCTTGATCTTGACTTCTCATTTAGTAAATGGGTACATGTAGTGTTTATCTCCATCTGTCTTAGTTTTGAACACTGTGTTGCAGCTTCACCTTGGAAATCTTGTCTGGCTGGCTGTGTTCATGGTAATTCTGATTTACCTTGATTCCAATGCAATCTATCTTTAGTTCAGACTAATTTTGATACAGTCTATTCCAACAATAATACTAATAAAAATAAATATTCAAAGTGGTCCCTAGCTTATCATTACCTATCTGAAAATTTACTAAGGGACAGTGGGTGAAATAATCCATAAAACCTTTCAGCAGTGGTCAATCAAGAAAAAGAGGGTTCAGAAATAACTTTTTGCTCTTTCTAGAAAGTTACATATGTTGTAAACAAAGAAGTGTATATTTCTTATTTTATTTTTCTAGAAGAACTGCAAGGCAATATTGATATAGCATCATTTTATACAACTTTGTAAGAAGAACCTTATGAAATATCTGTGTGGATCTCTGATTTAGACAAGATAACTATTTTTGTTTCTGATACATGTAGTGAAATAAGTATTTTAAAAGAAACATTAGAGACAGTTATGTTCCTGTGGTATATTGAAAAAAAGCCAGGAAACTGAATTTGTATGTGCAGGACAGATCCTGTTCACTGTATAGGAAATTATACATATCTGAGTTTGCAGGTTTATTGGATCAGCTTGAGGATTGAGTTTGTGCATCTCAGATGTCACTACCTTCACAAGAGCACTGAAGTTTGTCTTGTAAATGAAGCTGAAAAACTTTGCATAGTTTGATTGATTATGTTTTGCAAAAATATCTTAGTACTTAATTTCCTTTTTGCTAGTGTTACTTTTAGATCCAGGAAACATTTTAAATATTTTTCTTCATTTTACTGCCCAAGTTAATCTTTTGGATTTTAATATATCCAGTAAATGTAGTTTTGACTAGTTAAAGGCAAAACCATTAGGGGATGGTGGTCTATGATTCCTCAGTGGTTAAATTAAGTCTATTGGACCCAGCGTTCTACATACACATTTCAAAGGCCAATACTGTCACTTTTTCTTCAGAAACAGATGAAATACGGATATACAAGTCTGAAATTTCCATAGGGATGCTATTTTGACAACTGCCAGTACCAGAAACTATACTTTTAATCAATATTAAAAAGAATCCATGGGTGTCTGTCTTAGCACAGAACAGTCTTAGAAGTCTAGCACTGCCTCAGGATGTAAAAAATATAAATAAATCTGTACTGAATATTTTTATCCTAATGTTTAGATGATATCCAGAATCATAGTTTTTTGAAAGACAGAAATTAAGTTTGTCTATAAATTACTTAAATCATGTAATATATTAAAGGAAGTGATAAATTACTGATGGTAAATTAGCTTTATTTCCTACCTAACACAGCCTGTCATAGCATTTTTTTTATAATAAATAAATATAAAATAAAAAAAATATTTCCATGTTTCAACTCTCTTTTGGCTTTTAAAACTTTCATCTCAGTAGGTTACAGGCTTTGTCCCAAATGCATCCTCAAGACTGCCATAGAAATGAATTACCAACAGGGAGGTAAAATATCAAAAGTGACATGAATATGAGTTACTGTCTTAGATCCAAAAGTCTCGTCTCCTTTTGGTCTTGCTGTGGCAAACCAGTATCACTTTTTGCTGCTGTGCTTTTGCAACCATGGGCATCTTTTAAAATGTGTAAGAGAAATTGCACCACCATATGTTCTAATGGCTAGAACAATGCACTGCCCTCCTGTGGGTTGTCATTATTTCTTCCTAACAGTACTGCCAGAGGTGTAATTGTCACACTCATCTGCTGCTTCTCACCCAAGATTTAGAATGTCAGCTCAACATTCTCCACTTCTCTTTTCCTTCTCCACTTCTCCAACATTGCACTTTTAAACAAGAACTATGAAACTTCTGGTGTAAGTGTAATATGATTTGCATTTGCACAGTAAACATGGTGGTATGAGCCATTTGCATGAACACTTCTTGTTTGTAAGTGTGGATGTGTCAGCCTGCATCACTGATTCATGTAGCTCTCTCCTAGTTTCCTGTTCTCTCAGGATTTTTTGTGGCCTCCTAACTGATTTCATTCAGATATTGGTGATCTTGAATTTACATGATGGACACAGCTTTTTTTAATTCATTGTAATTCAAATTAACTGTGGTGTTTGGAATGCAAACTTCTTTCCTTTGTGTCTGTGTTAGTTCTATTATTATATTGGCTAAAGATGTACCAAAATTAATTTTAAAGGTATTCTACTTATGACTATCTTTAGCTTTTGTATAAGATTCAAACATTTGAAGATACGAGGATTTGTTATTTTAAATGTTGTGTTCTTCTAGATTTATTTTGGAGCAGGTTTTGGTGTTATAATTTAAGTAATTTTAAAGTAAAGAAGTGTTTTGTGTTCTTGTGTCATTTGCTTAAGAAAGCAATATATTCCAGTATGATCAGTTAGAATACTGAAATTCAAGGGGAAGGATGTTTTGAGGGGACTGAAACTATTTCTGAAATATTCAGTGCTGCAAGAGTGTGTACTCTTCCTGCTTACTGTGGCCCGGTGTTTTCACTAGTGAGAGACTGAAAACTGGGGTTTGGATTTCTATATTTTAGCTGATACTTCTCAGGTTAGTAAATAAATGAAATAACGATATCTTTAATAACAAATAGTTAAAACACATTATTAGTACTTTAAGTTCTTGGCAGCCCCACAGCTGTTAGGCTGCTGAAAAACAGAACATTCAGATTAAAATTTCTGCATTTAAATCTGCCAGTGTTTGAACTTTACTGTATGTTTTTTGATGACTTGGGAGGTTTGCTTACTAATTTGGAATTTTGCCTAATGTTTTTGTTAAAATAGAACTTTCTATCTTATAATTAATCTCCTTGTTCTGTATGTTCATACAATAAAAGTGCAGAACAAATGAGTACTCAAAATTCTAGATGTATAATGAATAGTTAGGGTTTAAACATAACTATTTTCCTGACAAGGACATGGTGCTGCTATAAGCAATTGGCTGTCTTATGTTATTCTTCTGCCAGGTTCCTTCTTTTTTTTCCTTTTTGTTTTTTTTTTCTTTTTTCTTTTTTTTTTTTTTTTTTGTAGATTATACAAAAGGAAACTGCATATAGTCAGGACTTTTACAACACCACCAAAGGAACTGCTTCATTTCCAAAAACAAGTGAATCTACTTTATTCATTGTTTATTTAAAATTTAAATTCACTGGTCTTATCTCCACTTGCATGCAGTGGGAATAAATGAGTTTTCCTTATCGATTTATGAATAGTATATCCAGGGAGAGGGGAAAGAACATAGTCCATATGCTCATGCAGAATGCCATCTTCCTTTTCTTTAATGAAATCAACCAGTGAATTTAGTCAACAGTAGAGAACTGTATAAAACCCAATGCAGAGGTAACAGACTAGGCTTCAAGTTCAAGAACGCCTGTGCTTCTCAGAAAGGGAGAGGACTGTTTGACTTTATTGCTCATGTTCTTCTGTACACCTGAACTTCTCTTGTACACATTTGAGTCGCCATTTCATTTGACGCTGTCTACATTCTGTAAGGCTGGAAGGGATTCATTGTCTCAGTAAGTTAGATCTCTCATGTACAAAAAAGATCTTTTGTGTACTGTTATGTATAAAGTATGGGACTAGACTAAGAAATTATTGCAGTTCCATGGGATGTCCTGTGGTTGCATGACTTTCACAGTACATCTAGATAGATGCATATGCACAATCCAGTACAGAATATTATTGATGAAGACTGGTGATGGAGGCTTGACATGTACGCCACTGCCTTATAAATTTTTTTAAGTCAAAACTTTCTATTTCTGAAACTGCCCAATGACTGCCTTATAAATTTGATCCCACAATAAGATGATATACTTGTGGTTTGGTGTTTCTCCTTATCCACCTGACTCTGCAGTATGCCATAACTTGATGCCATATTGAATGCCAGGCCATGTTTCAGGTAGATGAATTCCATCTTCTGTAAGCAGATTTGTACAAATTATATTTTCTTATGTGAATCTCAATGTCACAGACTCATAATGTTTTTTTCAAAGTCTCGTCATTTAATTTGTTGTACATTTTGGTGTCATTCTATTGCACCTATCCCAATAGTATCACTAACTGTAATAAAGGGCCATGACACCAATTTGCCAGGTGGCTGATACTGAAAAAAAGGACTAAATACAGAGGTCATGTTACGTCATCTTATGTAGGTCAAAGCACTGCCATGTACTGAATAGTCATGCTTCTTCAAGAAAACTTAGGGAAGTGTAAAGAATAACATTTTGTAGATTATAACAGTTCCCAGCAAAAAGCCAGGATTTGCCAAACCAGCTGCACTGTCAAATGTCTTTGAAGATGGCTTTTCTTCTCAAACTAAATGTGATAAAAAAAAGCTGCTTGAAAGAAAACCTCTTCACAAGTTGGAGTACTAACATCATTGAGCCATGCTGCTATTTCTGACAAAATAACTTTTGCAATTGGGAGCTGGTTGTCTTGTCTAAATCAGGTCCTTAGTAATTTCCTCAATTAAGCAGGATTATTTGTGGCTGAAAACTTCTTTGTTATGCCATTTTTAGCATTCCTTAACCTACTATACTGGAAGGCAGCTCCATGGAAATATGAGGGAGACTGTCACTGCTTCAGAATTTGCCCTTAAAATGTATTCTAGCTGCTATTTACTGTGTTGCCTAAAGAGCACTACAGGTCCAAAATGTAGAACAGTAATAACTGTTTCTATGTTAGCTATAGCTAAGTTATCTTTTATTGATACCTAGGATACCTTTTATTGTTGGAGACATAATTGAGATTTCTCTTAATTTTACTCATTGCTGTCCATTTAACTCCTTACTGATATAGTAAGCTATACTGTTTGCTCTGGATGATAAGAAGATAATTGTGAGATTATACTGTGAGATTCCAAGGAGAGACAGTCTGAATATTAGAGCGGAGGAAACACAGATAAACCTAATTTACTTTCATTTTTGGTTTAACAGCTCTAGTGATACACTTTTATGTGGACATTGTCTGCTAGAAGATGAACAGAGGTAATATTCTGAAGGATCTTTGAAAACCACAAGGCTATCACATCTTGCTTGGGCCACATTTGACTTGCAGGGGCCAGGTTTGAAGAATTTTCCTATACTTGCAGTTATCCAGTATTTTCAAAAACTAATTCAGAGAAACACTAGTGAAAATGTCTGCAGTCTTTCAGAAAGAAATTTCTGTGTTTCCTGTAGCAATATAATTTGATAATCATAAAAAGAGTATAAAGAAAAAAAAGAGGAAAATAAAATATTATTTTTGTCCATGAAGGCAACACAGTATTTCAAGATAACAAGTTACATCTGATCCCAGAAGTGGCTGTGGAAGAGGGGAAGGTCAAAATGGAAAGAAGTACAAATATTCTGTACAAACTGGAAAAAGTTCTGTGTCTGATAAAATTGTCAAATATTATCAGGATAAATAAAGCTATTTAAGATGTGGAATGGAGGGAAACTTCTTTAGATAACGAATGTCCTTCTGAATGGATACTCAGCACTGACTTTCATATGACGTAATGTATTAAAGTTTATCAGAGAGAAAAACTCAGCTGTAATTCCAGACAGAAATTCAGAAAGTGAACCCATTCACTTTTGCTGACGTTTTGGGTTTTGAGTTCAATTATATTTTAGCAGTACATCACAGCTTCACTTAGACTGCTGTTGCGGATGTGCAAATTCCTTTTCCAAACCCTTCTGTTAATACCAGAAGCTTTTCTTATATCTTCTCTACTTGACTTTGAGTATATTTTGTGATGTAAAAAGTAGGGAATTAGAGCTGGATTAATTAATTTGGTTTAAAAAACAGATTATGGACTTCATTCAGTTAAGCAGAATTCCAACATTTATTTTCCTGCTTTAGGAAACTATTATAAAATAATCCAATATTCATACACCATAATATCATGAGGCTTATTACTGCATATTACATTCCATTGCTAGATACGCAGTTATTCACATGTCAAAGGCAATGAAATGGACAGACAGAAGAAGTAGCTTTCCAATCAACACACAGAAGATCGGAGCTTGTGTTCTACATTAAGTTCAGGTATTCTTGGCTTACAATCAAATTCTAAGACCACAGGGCTCTGCCACCTGTTTACAGCATTCTTGTATCCTTTCCTGCTTTTCAAAGGTGAAGCTAGCTGTGCTTTTGATTAATACTTTTCTCTGAGTCTCAGCTATTTTTTTTCTCTTAAGGACCAAACAAAGAAAAATCTCTTGTTGAATATCATTTCATTCTCTTATTTCTTTTTCTATAAAAATACGTTTTGAGATTTATTTTCTCAAGTATAGGCTGTGGATAAAGTATTTTCTCAGCTGTGAGCTGACAAGGTTGTTGACTTTTGAGTGTTATGTTCTTCCATATATTTCACATGTGGTTTATCACAAATACAGGTGTTGAACTGAAACCTTTAAAACAACTCTGCCCTAGATCACTGAAATGAATTTACCTGACAATACAAACCCATTCCCATGAGTGCCTGCTACACTTCCACAGAATTTCTGGTACCTATTAAATTTTCTACAAAATACAGAGGGCTTTTTAAACTTCTTTTTTATCAATTCATTTATGCAAATATCTATTGGAATATCTTTTCTTGTTGTAGAACCGTAAGAAAAGAAAAAGGATGACGTTTTCTGTAACCATGCAGCCACAGCTCCCATGTTCCTGTTTGTAGCCTCCTTTGTTCTGCTGCGCAAGAGAACTGCTAAAGTACAGTTGAAAATAGCCATTATGGTTATAATGTAACTGGTTACCTAGACATGTATGGACTGTTTGACCTTGCCATAATGGCAATGGTTTATACGTAAGGTCAAACATGTAAAAGAGTTTATGTGGTTTTCATCTTGATTTCTTAGCTAAACTAAAAAAAAATAAAGACCAAACTAGGAAAGATATCAGCCTTTCTTAAAAATTCAGCATAGCAAACCACACCAAAACCCATCTTGGAGAAGTTAGGCATTTTTAATAATTCACCAATTAGGAGCCATAAGCCTTTCCTAGAAGACCAAAATTAAAGAGATTTAGCACTCTACATTTAGGTGCAGAAGAGGAGATGGTATTACAACTTTCTTTTCTTGCTGTAAACTCAGATAAAAATCCCTAATATTTGCTGATTTACACAATCATAGTAGAGTTTCTAGCTCTCTTCCTTGTATTTTTCCAACATTTTATCTTTATCATTTTATCTAAGAGATAATATATAAATCAGAACAGAAAAACATGAATTTAAATCATGCTCAATAAAAAAGATCCCTTTTTACATGGAGTGTATTTGCTCCACTCTTTTTAATAATTAGTATATATGTAATTTGCATAATAAATCATCATAAAAGATTTGTGAAAACTTACATACTTACTTAGGAAAAGTGCAATAAGGCTAAAAGGCTGTATCTCAGACCAGTGACTTTTTTTTTTTTTTTTAAATGTAGTTCACTTTCTAAGAAAGTACTTTGAAGCCTAGAAATGGAGATAACTATCATGTGATAATGCGTATCTAGGACAGCTCGATACATTGCGTAAGTTCTTTAACTTAATGTAATAAAATATCTGAAATGAATTCTCATTCATAAATTGACAACAGGTATTTTTAGAATGATGCCTGAAATTCTATTTTCTAAATAAGTTTGTACTGTCATGATAATGATGCTAAGAATAATAGAATATTAGAAAAAGAGGAAATATTTGTCCTGATTATATAAAAGGAAGAAGCTGCCAAAACATTGCCTTGTAGTCAATTTAATTTCCAAATATTTTAATGAATTTTTCAGAAAACAAATTTTCAAGATGTTTTGTTATTTAGTGAGGTATATTTAAAGTGATAAAAACGATATCTGGAGCTGATTTTCTGAAGTATGGATAAAATTGTTTTGTTCAAATGAGTAGTTCCATATTTTGGCTATTAATAGAGACTGTGAGTATACTAGGATAGAACAATTTGTCTTATGGTATTTTCTCTTACACTTGGTAACTTTATGGGAATTACTCAGGTCAGTTATGTAATCATTTTAGCAGCATGAAAAATTAAATTGGACAGACTTATACACATATCAAACTCTCCAAAGATTGATGTCATTAGAAAAGCTGTAAATGCACAAAACATGAAGCAAAATAAAATCTTTTCCTATGCTGTGGTTTAACCCCACCCAGATGCTGGCTCACTGTCCCCCAGTGGGATGGGGGAAAGAATTGGGAGGGTAAAAGCTGGAAAACTCACGGGTTGAGATAAAGACAGTTTAATATGGAAAACAAAAGTGGCACACACAAGCAAAGCAAAACAGGGATTAATTCCCTGCTTCACATGTGCAGGCAGGTGTTCAGCCATCTCTAGGAGAGCAGAGGCCCCCCACATGTTACAGTTACTTGGAAAGTAACTTTTTCCCTTAGCTTTATATGCTGAGCCTGATGTCATGTGGTATGGAATATCCCTTGGGTCACAGCCTCCTCACTGGTAGTGTGGTGTGAGAAGCACAAAAGGCCTTGAAGCTGTGCGAGCACTGCTCAGCAATAATGAAAACATCTCTTTATTATCAACACTATTCTGGCCACAAATCCAAAACACAGCACGACTGGGATTGCTGTTAAAACAATTAACTGTATCCCAGCCCAAACCAGTATATTGTGTTATTTGATAAGCACACTTCACAAGATACATTTTTTTCTCTCTATTATTTTGAAGTTTCACATATGAGAGTTGATAGCAGTACTGAAACATTTTTAATGTGTATGTAGCTATTTCTGCATCATCTTGCATCATCTTCATGACATGAAGTTCATGGATAAAAAAAAATTCTAGTGCATCTCTGAAAGAAGGTTACAATGTCACATTGATCATCAAGCTGATTGATGTTACGTGACAAAGTGATACTTCTGTTTCTGGGAGAGGACATAGAAGATAAGGTGGAATTAAGATATAAAAAGATAATTTTTTAATCAATATTCAGTCATTTACAGCCTTTCAAAACAGAAGTTAACTTCCTAAATACTGAATAGAAGGAAGCAGTGTGGCAGTGATTTGTAATTTATTTCTTCCTGCCTATCTTATGAGGGGAACATTCTTGACAGAAAGGGGGTTCTTGCTGTGCTCCTAAACACCATGAAGAACTGCGGTGCATAAACTACTTTTCTCTTTTTGGGTTATAATTCTACTAAACATGCCAAATGTCATCTGACTGTTTACACACAATAAAAGAAAATGGAACACTGCATATTTTTGTCTTCTTTCAGACCAGTGAACTCGGATCTTTATTAGCAGTATTCATCAATGTCAGCATTTCAGATTTAATGAATTCTGCCTATTCCAGATAAGTTGGAATCTGTTATTCTAGTAATAGTTTTTCTGATTGCCTTGAAAAGAGATACCTAAAATACTGCATTGTGGAAAAGAAGAATATTTTCAATATTGTCAAAAAGTAGAATTCAGTATTAAAATAACCTTAGGAACACACACCCCAACAATGTACCTTGATAAGGTTCTTTGAGATAAAGACATGAAAATTAAGAAGTCTGATAAGTCAGTTGCTAATTTACATAGAGTTCTTAGATTAAGAAATTATATGGACTTACGAAATCTGACCGTGTATGCATTTATTTATAAGGCCTTTAACACATGTGATTTACTGAAAGGCTCATTTTATTCCTTAACTACTTTCCACACTAAACCAGTTTTGAAAATGTAAAATTTCATTGAGTAACATTTGTATTAACATGCAGTTTTAGCCTCTTCTTGCACTTAAAAAATTGTCATGCTATTTAGAGTGCTGGAATCATCTCATTTATGGAGACATATCCCAGTGAGGTATGTGGAAACTGCCATTTGGAAATACAAGTGGCAGAGTGTGAGCTGACATTAGCACAGACAAATAAGACTCAAAACAGGAGGATGGAGTTGATTGTTTTTCTTACATCATATTGTTTGTTCCCTTCCTCTAAATAGCTACCTGCAGATGCTGAGTTATGGTCTCTGCTATTGCCTACAAAGCAGAAAATGGATTTGGAATACAGGCAATGGCTGTTAGTGGAATAGAGTCATGCAAACAGAAAAGCAAAGGTTAATTAACCATCTTGTGTATTAAGACAGAATTTTTTTTTTATTGGAGGGAGAGTTGAAGGAATGGAGGAATGCTGAAGAGGCGTTCTGCCTACCAAAGGAGAGAGGCTGTGCTCCAAATGTGAATGAAAGTGTAGTTCTACTGAGCAGGACTGGTAACAGCAGAGATACAATGAGCTGACAAGTGGAGTTGTGTTGTTAGACAGAAGTACCTTTAAACCAAGCTTGGGAGTCTCTATCTATTTATCACAGTGATTGTCGTTTTCTATGGGAGCACGCTGCTACATAGTCTTGCTTTAATTCTGATGAGCTTTTGTTGGGGTTTGTTAGGAGCCTTTTCAGTTCTGCTCTTAGAACTTATTTTTTTTCTTATGCCCATTTAGAAAAAATGAAACTATTTTGAGTTGACTCACAATGACTTTATGGTCAGCAGAATGTGTCTTTCATGAAATCAACACTGGAAGTTTAGCTATGTGTTTCAATAGATAATTCTCCATAACTGATTCTTCTAAATGACTGTGGTGTCTGGTAGTCAGTACTCCTTCTAGCTGGCCAATCAGATTCTTTAAGAGTAATTTTGAGAGCATCTTTGCTTATTTTCATATATATAATCTGGTTTTTTGTAGCCTGTGTGTTGCTATCTATTATATATATCTTGTCAGTCATCTCTGCAGTTGAGGTCTCTGATGAAGAACAACAAGGAGCTTTCTCATGTTTATATGTCATAGAAGTATAGTTACCTTTAAAAGTATAGTATTCTTTAAATTAAGAACTCCAGAACCTCCTTTTCTATGTTTTTCCCCTGACAAATATTCTGCAGAGTCATGCATAGCAAACATGCTACTGAAAGCTCAGTAACTGCTGTGACAGAATTGGAAAGTACATGTTGAAAGACAGTTGTTGTTCAAGGATTTTGTAACACTGAATAAGGGAAGAAATTGTTTATAAAAGGTTTTAGTAGTGAAAAAAACTTGTATTGGAGAGGCAAAAGAAGACACAGTTAATTTTCTTTAATGCATATTCAGTAGAATCGTGATTTGTAGCGCACACAGTTTCTTTATAAGCTTTGTTAGGTCTTTCATTATTAATCTCCTGAGGTTGTTGCTGTTGGCAGTTTCTGTTCATTAGAGTTGTCCTGCATGAGAAAGCCCTGTTGAAATCCAAGAAAACTTTTTGTTGGCTGTAATCCAAGTCAAAGCCATACTCTGAAATTTAACCTGGTTATGTATGGAAATACCTACCCATAACAGCATCCTGTCTGTGATGAATCAACCATGAACTAGCAATAAATTGTATATGTCATTAGCATGTTTTGACTGCTGGGGATAGTGTGAAGCACTGTGGATCATTTGGGTTGAGACATTGCTGTCCTGGAGGCAGGAGCTTGTGCTGGACACCCATACCCTCTGCGGTGCAGATGGGGAGCAGGAGGTACACAGGGATATAACTCAGAAAATGGACTACACTGAGAGAAGAACCCTTTAAGTCAGACTGTAGAAAGGTTTGAGAAGTGAGGCAAGTCTTCAGTGTGCTGCTCGTGGAGGACTGATGTCCTTTGCTTCCACAGGGACACATATCTCTGTACATGCTCCAAGGCCACTAACTCTCCTGGAGTTCAAGTTCTCTCCCAAGTCAGGCTTTTTTTTTTTCTTTTTTTTTTTTTTGTTGTTGCTCTGTTTATTTTTGTGCAAAGTATAAAATCAGTAGAAGATCATTATGCTCTTACCTTCCCATTCTATATATACATTTCTCTACAAACTCCTTTATCCTGGATTTGTGGAGGTTTTTTTCGAAAATTTGGCTGTCCAGATTCATCTAGTAAAGCTCTCTTCTTTTGTCTACATAAAAAGAGCCTAAAGATCTTTTCAATCAAATACATAACTTTTAGCATGTCTATATTAGATGACATTTATCTAAACATTGTATTGCTAAAGCCTCTAAACGTGGCTGTAACACAGCTTGACAATATCCTCTGTACAAGTAATGTCAATAACTTGCACCTATGTTGGAACCTTTTTTAGTTCACCTGTATTTACTTGTGATTCATTGAAAAAAAGTCAAAGAAAAAATTGTGTGTCTTTCTAAGACATAAAAAGAGAGAAGACTGAGGGGAGACCTCATTGCAGTTACAACTTCCTCATGTGGGGAAGAGGAGGGGCAGGCACTAATCTCTTCTCTGTGGTGACCAGTGATAGGACCCCAAGGAATGGCCTGAAGTTGTGTCAGGGGAGGTTTAGGTAGAATATTAGGAGGGTAGTTGGGCACTGGAACAGGCTCCCCAGGGAAGTGGTCACAGCACCAAGGCTGACAGAGTTCAAGAAGTGTTTGGATGATACTCTCAGGCACATAGTATGACTCTTGGGGATGGTCCTGTGCAGGTCCAGGAGTTTGACCCCATTCTTATGGGTTCCTTCCAACTCAGCACATTCTGTGATTCTGTGATGCCTTACAATGGAGAGGTGGGAAAGCAAAAGGTAGCTCCTGTGTGGAGGACTGGGTATGCTGGAGCTGGAGCTCTCTCTGTTGCAGTGTTTCTTGTGTATTTTTTTCTAAACAGACAATATTATCAACATTAGAACCTCTGAATGAAAAAACTGTACTTTGAACAATTCAAGGGCCCACTTCTCAAGCTTGTCCAGGGTCCTGCTGGGTGAAATCCTCTCTTTCTGTTGTGTCTACTGCACTGCTCGGCTTGGTGAGGATGCAGACTTTGTGGGGGTGTGCTCAATATCACTGGGTCTGTTATTGGTAAAAATATTAAAGAACACTGGTCCCAAGAAGGAAGTTCATATGTGTTAATGGTATGGCATCTTTTTACACTTGCTGATCCAGATTTAGGAAACTGAAAAGATGGAAACTCTGGGGCACTGATAGAATATATACTTGTAAAAGAATGAATTCATACATTCCTTAAAAAGGACTTTTTAATAATCACATTCTGTATCTTTAATCTTTATCAGCAGAATTTATTTTAAGAGTTTGAAATGTTGAAAAATTTTCATAGTTTTTATTACTAAATTTGAAAATATTAATAAGAATGTTTATGTTCTTTTCATATGGAATTGAAAAACTAATGAATTTCTGTATGAATTCAGACTAAAACTACATTTAACCTGTCCTAACAACTGACAGTAGAAACAGCTTTGCTGTTTAGCAGACGTTATCAGAGCTTTCACTCAAAATTAGTCTGGTTTGTTCTTCTGTTATTTGACAATGTTTGTTTAAAGCCTAGTACTATATGGAAAATATTTCCATAATAAAATGGTGTGTCGTGTGAGAATATCTTCTTAATATATCCACAGTAAGATTCTGGGTGAATTTTTTCATCAGCTTTCTTTTGGATAACTGAAGGTGAATACATTTTATTTTAGTATTTGATAGCATGCACATGGGATATACCTTTTAGGATGGGATGAACTTTCTCCCACCTGAGACAGACATGGCAAGTTTGTTGTGATACTTCAAGGAAATAGCAATTATTTCCAATCTTGAATGAGTGATTTCCCATAAGAAACTTCAGTGTAATGTGTATCCTAAGGAATGGATAAATGAATGCTTAAGAATCACTTCAGCTTAAATGTAGGACGTGGCAGTGAAACTTTTCCTAAGGCTATCTAACATTGCAGAGTTTTCATCTGTGTATTGTATTCCTAAATTTCATCTGTCAATTTAATGGCTAAAGTCCTACACTGACAACAGTATCCTTCACTTCTATTTATTGGGCAGATTGAGACTTCCTTACACATTACCTGCATTTGCTGATGTAAATGTACAGAAGAGGGAAAAATCACCACCATCTTTTCAAATAATTCCATTGGAGGTTAGTTTTTAGTGTATGTCTGGTAGCAATAAAACCCAGAAAGACCTGGAATCTCTGCTGATTTCAAGTGAACATAGCTAGTCAGTCTTTAGCCATAAAATTAGGGCAATATCAATAAGAAGACAAATATTGTAAGATTGGTTCAGAAATGTGTAACAGCACACATTGAAAATATTACTTAAAAATACTACAGAAAGAGAAGAAAGTTAAGATACAGAGTCTTTTTCCTCTCCTTGACAAATACATACTAAATTTGCTGCATTTTAAATACAGTGGTTCTATCAAGATATCATAAATTGGACTTTTTCATTGTTTTCCTCCATGAAAACATCATTTATTTGCTTGTAGGCACCCATCATAGAATCATAGAGTCATAGCATATGAGTTGGAAAGAACCTCAAGGATCATCTGGTCTAACCTTTTATGGCAGAAGCACAGTCTTGGCAAGATGGCCCAGCACCCTGTTCATCTGTATCTTAAGTGTCCAACA
The DNA here is from genome assembly GCA_026770055.1 of Myrmophylax atrothorax. Classification (NCBI taxonomy): domain Eukaryota; kingdom Metazoa; phylum Chordata; class Aves; order Passeriformes; family Thamnophilidae; genus Myrmophylax; species Myrmophylax atrothorax. The sequence goes on from JAOXXN010000446.1 coordinate 95,112,196, forward strand.
CTGGGGAATCCACCACTTCCCTGGGCAGATTATTCCAATGGCTGATAGTTCCCATTGTGAAAAATTATCCTCTTGTGTCCAGTTGCAGTCTCACCCCCCCCACACCTTTTCCATGTGAATCCTTGTTAAAAGAGTCTCCATCTTCTTTGTACCCATCCTTTAAATACTGGAACATGGTCATAAGGTCTCCCCTTCTCAAGGCTGAGCACACCCATTCTCTCAGACTTTCCTCATATGGCAGCTTACCAGTCATTAATCATCTCTGTGGCCCTTCTCTGGACTCTCTCCAGCCTCTTCATATCTCTTTCGTAGAGTGGAACCTGAAATGAACACAGTGTTCCAGGTGTGGCCTGACAAGCCCTGTGCGGCTTGGCACAGTGACTTGTTTATCTCTGCTGGTGTTGCCCTTGTTGATACTGCCCCACATCCTGTTGGCTTTCTTTTTCTTTGCTGGAGCAGCTCACTGTTTGCTCACATTGAGCTTGTTGCCCACCAGGACCCCCAGGTCCCTTTCCACAGAGCTGCTTTTCAGTGCTGTTTGACTCAAATAGGGTACAAAACAGAAGCAAAGCACCAAATTTTATGGAGCTTATGATGTTTCTACTCTTGTACAAAGTAAGATACTATAAAAAGACACATCAATCCATGACTTAAGAGTTGAAGATTTTATGAGATAACTATTCACAAACTGCAGATCTGGAAAAAAACTGCATATGAATAGTGATTCAATATTTACAGATCCACATTTTACCCTGGAATTTAATATAGGAATTTTCTGACTCATCAAGAATATTGCTTTATGGTAACTTATGAATAATAGTGAATTATACAGTTAAATCAAGGTCACCTGAAATGTGTTTAACATATTAGTCATAAGCTCCATGGTGGAGTTCATTAAATGCATTTATGAACTGCGTCAAATGTGTTCTCTTCACAATGCTCTCTTGAAGAATTATTTCTATGCTGATGAGAAAACCCCCCACAATATTTTCTAATTGAAGTATTTCTCCCACTTTTGTTTTACTCTTAGTCTTTATGGTTATGCATATTATATATTAATTAATATCAGATAACAGGAAACAAAAATAATTGAAAAATCAAACCCTATAACTTTCATATTAATTAAAATTATAGGCTTTTACACTGTTAGGGGGAAAAATATTACTCTTGTATCTGTTTTGTTTTAGTACTCTAGGTCAGGGATAATGTAATTGATACTTGATGTATAAAGATAATTCATTGTATAAAGAGCAATGCAAGATAAAGTATTGTAAATTAGCTATACTAGGGCTGATGTACCAATATTTGAAGTATTGATGCCATGGAATTCAAGCATACTAAAAAATGTGGCAGAGGGCTTCTCAAAGGCAAAACAGACTTTGAATACCAATTCCTTCTTCCTCTATTTAAATGTTTTCATTAATTTTGATTTTTATTCAATATCCATGTATATATATATATATATATATGCATATCCTAAATAATACCATTTAAAAAAAAAAAAACAAACAAACAACAAACCAAGAAACCCAAACCTAGGCTTTTTTGTTAGGGGGATGCTTCAAGATGAGACTCCTGATTTCCTGTGGCTGCAGTCAGACTATTTGTGGCTTGCTTGAATTTCTCTCTCTGTGACCTGTGGTGGACAAGCAGTAGTCCTTTTTTGAAAAAAAGTGAAAGAGCTGTTTCAGAGGATAGTGGTTGAGGAATGAAAATTTGAATTTTAATCCTGTCAGATTGAGGCAAGAATAGGGCCCAGGCCTCCCACGTAGTCTGAGTGTTGTAACCAATGGGCTATTATGCAAATACCCAACGGCACTGAGATATAAAGTGACTGTGATTACTGTGCTTTGTGCTGAGCTCAATGCTATCAGTGTGTGGGAGGCATGTTCAAAGTAGACAAATTGGGTCCAACTGTGTTGTTTGGTTTGTAAATCCCCCAAAACCTTAGATGTTCAGATTCTGCCTTCAGTGAGGGTGTCTGATCATCTGTGAGTGTATTCTAATGCACCTTTTGGTGTCAGGGGAAGAGATGATGAAAATCTAAGCACTCTGCAAACTCACAGGCATTATAGTTAGGGATATTTTTTTGAATGTCTGAAATTCAGTTTCCTAGATTTTACATTTGTCTTCAGTTCTTTTCTGGGCTGCTGTAATTCGTTTACAATTTAGCAAAAGTTTTTCATCTTAAAGCAAAGTCCTAACTTATGTATAAAGTTTATTTTCTGTTGATTAGTATTCCTGCAGACAATTTGTTTACAAGAATGGTTGTGACAGTAGGCTGAAAATTCCTGATCACTCTGGGGATGGCCTACTATGGAAAGAAGGAAGAAGGGAATGATCTTTTCTGTGGAATACTCTTCTTGAAACAATCTGAAACCTCAAACATTTGTGTTTCACCGCTGTTCTTGGGTTTGTTGTCTGTCCCCTTGGGGTTTGGGGGGTTTTTGGTTTTTTTTTTGTGGTTTTGCTTTGGCTTTTTGTTTTTTTTTCATTGTTTTTGTTTGGTTTTTTGTTTGTTTGTTTGTTTGGGGTTTGTTGTTTTCTTGGTTGGTTGGTTGGTTTGGGATTTTGTTTATTTTTGTTACTTTTTTGTAGGGTTTTTGTGTTGTTTGGGTTTTTGCTTGGGTTGGTTGGTTGGTTGGTTGGTTTGTTGGTTGGTTGTTTTCCAGGAAAGGTCTGGGGTGGGGTTTTTGGGGGTTCCTGTAGGGTCTTTTTGATCACTAATGGCCCCAAGTACTGGAAACTGTAAAACATCAATGGCTCTAGTTAGGCCTAAATTATGTTAATCGTGTTAGAATTGTAGAATCCTTTAGGTTGGAAAAGACTTCTGAGATCAAGTCCAACCTTTAACCAAGCACTACCCAATTATGTGCCTAAGTCCACATTTACACATCTTTTTAAATACCTTCAGGGATGGTGACTCATTTTCCTGGGCAGCCTGTTCAAGTACTTGACAACCCTTTCAGTAAAGAAATTTTTCCTACTATCCAATTTAAACCTCCCTTGGTGCAACTTGAAGCCATTTCTTCCTGTGTTGTTGCTTGTTATCTAGGAATGACACCAAACCACACTTTTCTACAATGTCATTTCAGGTAGTTGTAGAGAGTGATCAAGTCTCCTCATGATCCTCCTCCTTTTCTCTAGGCTAAACAACCGGAGATCCTTCAGCCACTCCTTATGCAACTTGTGCCCCAGACCCTTCATGGACTTGCTCTGGACTTGCTCCAGCACATCCATGTCTTTCTTGTTGTGAGGGGCCAAGAAGTGAATACAGAATTGGAAGTGTGACCTCACCAGTGTTAAGTTCAGTGCCCTAGTCCTACTGGGGTTCCTTAATTAAGTCTTGATAAATACATGTCATACAACTTGTACTAGCTAAATCAGTTTAACCAATTCAATTTAAAATAACAGCAAAGGTGAGAAAATTATGACTCTCTTGGATTTGCTACAGTGGGCACACTTACATGAGCTGCCACGTGAACTACTACTCTAATTACCTTGTTTTCAGTGCTTTTTTACTTAGCCTAAGTAATTAGCCTAACTAATTAGGCCAGTGAACATTAGCTTTTAAGAGCACACTTTTTTTTCTTTTCTTTTTTTCTGCCCTCAGATAGGTCCTTAGAGCCTGAGAAATCAGAGCTACATAAAAGATACTAAATTTGTGTGATATTTAACTGGTAGGGCTTCGTATTGCTGAACATAACATGCACAGAATTGCCCGTTTTGGATAATTAGTTCATTACTTTCATTGATAAACTGAAATAGCCTGTAATTACAGCAGAGAAAGCTTCAGAACCTTGTTTTATATTTTGTTGATTTGCTTTCAAAATGACATGTTGAGCTTCCTATGAATAGCTATTAACTGTTGGAGATGGTCCTGTGCAGGTATAAGGGTTGGACTTGATGATCCTTGTGGGTCTCTTCCAACTCAGCACATTCTGTGTTTCTGTAATTTATTTATAAATCTTCCACTGGATCAAAATGGAGTAACTTCACCATTTCCCAGATAGAACAGGAGGTAGAGAAGGAAGCAATCGGAAAGGCATAAACATGGCATAGCTTTTGGGGAAAGGATGTTAAAAGGATCCAAAAAATAGTGTTTTCTTGGGAAGAGAGTGTCAGGAAAAAGAAGTAAAATTTCTCCAATAGTTAAAAGCCTGGTGGTTTTGCACTTTAGTCTTTGATGGATGTTAACACTTAGTAATTAAATTAAGAAATATATGTATTGTGCATCTCCCAGGTCCACTATTTATGGAAATAATTTTGTGGTTGTATCTTCCAAAAAGTCATATGAGTTTATTCAAATTGCCCAGGAAGCTCTGAACAAAATTCAGTCCAGTGAGTTATATAGTGCTTCCTTTTGGTTTGGTAATAGAGAAAGTAGTGATTTGCAAGGTTTAAAAAAACAAATTTTCACCTTTTAATGCACGGGACTTCATATGAATTGGAAGGCACTTTATCAATTGAAAAAAAAAGCCAAACAAACAAACACAAACCAAAAACCAAAAAAACTTTCACAAGCAGATGAAAATTGTGTGCACACACACACGTAACATATGTATATAATAGATTTGTGTAGAAGCATGATTTTGTCTCAAATGGTATAGCAATAAATTAATCGTAAGCATCTGCAAGGCCTTATTTTAAAGGCATATTACAGAGGACCTTTCAGGCTGATTTGATTGGTTTTTTGAACAAAAGTGTTACAAACTTCCCCCACATTTTTAATATTCTGAAGAAAATTAATATAACACTAAGAACCAGCTTTAACTTTCATCAATTTTGTGTTTTAAGGCCTTTATATCTTCCTCAGGAAAAGAAGTGTGAGTTGCTACTTAAGAGTCATTTTGTTCACTTTTAGTAATTTTGTTCTGGAAATGCAGGTATCAGTACTTCGTATCAGTATTTGTTCTGACATAGATAAAATACTTCTGTAACAGTTAAACAGAGCAAACAACATACTAAAGTATAGGCTGACAGTGGAATCCGTGATGGATAGACCAGATGTGAATACAGAGTTATGCATAATATAATATGGTATTATGGGTTACTCTGAACACTGATGCCTTTCCTGTGATAAATTGCAAGGTGTAGGAAAATTATCTTTTACAACTGAAAAAAAAGAAGTGAATATTGCCAACGTAGGTTCTGTAGCAGCATGGTATTCAGGTCTATAACAATGCTGACTTGGTCCTAGTTTATAGCATAGTCCACAGTATGATGCACTTTTATTCATTCCCACAGTGAATTGAAGGCAGGCTATACACGTCTCTTAGCCAAATACAACAGCTTTCATTTAATAAGGGCTCTAAATGTTAAGTAGAACTACTATAATGCTATTAATATGCTGCTAATTAGTATTATGATTTGACAGAACAAAATAAGTAAATCATAAGACTATAAAATGAATTCAGTTTAACAAATTATTACCTTGAGAACAAGGTAAAAATAGATTATTCTGCTAATAATGTAACTTTAACATGTCTTCATATGAAAAGTGTTGGCACAATGTTTCAGTGAGCTGAAATTTAGTACATAGGAGAATTGCATAACAACGGTAAACAGACTATAGAATAAGTCTAGACAGGAAAGTCTTGTTTTCTCCCATTAACTGTGCTGCAAGAACAAGGAAGTTCTATTGATTTAGATGCTTAAAGCCATTAATGAAAAATGGTCATGTCATCCCATATAAGAGCTTGTGAGACTTTTTTCATTTTTCATAGATATAGAGATCTTATTCACAGATAATTTAGGATGAATATTTGTGTGTGTTTCTTTTGATGGCAGCAATAAGCCTCTCCTTGCCAGCATGTTCATTGTGCTGCTAAAAGCATTGTTGAATTTACCCTGGGAGGTGATTTGAAGTACTGCATAATAAAAAAATAATACTTGTTTTTTCAGGTTCTATTTAATCTGAACTGATGAATTAATTCAGATTACAATGATCCAAAATTAGTATTGATGGGGACGGGCATACATAGGGAGCACTGAAATTGGTACTACCTCTGTGAGAAGTGCTTGAGAATCCATGGTTCCAAACTGATAAAAAGAAATGGATACTGTCCTGAAATGCAGCAATTTCTTGAGCTGGGTTTTGGTGTAGAAATATTTTTCAGTAATGCTTGGATTCTGACAACTCAGCTAAATGCTATTCTCTATATTTGTGAACAGAAATTTGTTTTAAATATTAAATTATTTAAAATATTTTTTCACCATTAAATTTGTGGGTTTTTCTCATTTTTGGAAGACTTCACTATGTTGGTACATGATTTACATGCTAACTGAAATGTTAATGTAGTGGAAGATTTTCTGTGTTAAAACTGTGTCTGATTTTGTAAATGAAAAACAGTGTCTCATTTTAAGGAAGGTCTCACTTTTTTTCCCCCCCCTTTTTTTTAATGACCTGAAACTATTCCAACTGATTCTTCTGTGCCACTCTTCAAACTGACATCTCTATTCTTTTCTGACCTCTTACAGATGTATTTCTATATGTGTTTTGGAAAAGCTTCAAAAAGTAACTTTGAATTAATGTAGTTTTTGCCGTTTCATATGGAAACTAACTTCAGTTGCCAGAGTAGTTTTTTGGACCCAGTGATGCTTTATAAATAGCTAGGATGAAACTGATGTACATGAACTTCAGAGCTGTAGTGAGTGAAATGAGTTTATGACATGCAACATACTAAAGATGGAAATATACATTTACCAGTGTGAGGTAGTTATTATTTTACAAAATAATCAGCCCTAATCTGTCAGTCCTTTTCTTTGAGGGAAGGTAGCTAAGTCTGAGGACTTAAAATTCATAACTGCTAGAGGCTGAAGTCCACAGTTTCAGTACCCAGGATTATTTTGTGTCTAATTTCTAATTTTACCTCTGTTTTCCAACTCTCCCCCCTACACAGCAGAGGACTTAACACTCTTAGGGGTTTTCCATGTGCTTCATGCATAAAACAGTTTTCTAAATAATTATTATAACTTTTTAAAATGGAAAATTAGAATTCACATTATGCTAAATATTATCTTTGTGCAAGCCGCACTGTAGCAGCCTCTGCTGCTTCTCCTGTGCTTCATCATAAGGCCATGGGTACAATTCCATTAGTTCTGTGACCTGATGGGAAGTTAATTGTCTGAAAACTGTTTTTATCTTTTTCTTGGATGGACAAGGCAATGTGATCTCTGGACAGCATGAGGGAAGTGGTTGAGGGAAGAAAGGAGGAGGAAAACAGGAATGCCATTCTAGCAGCAGTCTCTTCTGATACTAGGTAAACATAACATTTGCATCTGAGAGGAACAAACATTTTCAACTTCCATTTAGCTTGGAGGTTTTTTTTTTCCCCTTTAATTTAAATTCTGGCCCATTTGTAGATATCTGTGGTCCAAAATTTTGCAGCCCTTTTCAGCTGTAACTTAACGTATAAAAAAATAATACTTTTTTCATCTAAATTGCTTTTGTTACATTGGAAATCTCCTATGAACTTGTGAGATTTTGTGTATATTTTTGGAGGAGTCTGAGAATAGATTAAAAATAATTGTACTTACGTGATAAAAGAAAAAATATGAATGTAAAGGACGGAGGAGTTTTAGGGGACAAAGGTTATATATGTTACATAGCAATACACTCATAGGATTGTTTTTGTTGATACTTGTTTCCATCACATTTTGGACCTGTCTCTTGATATTGATAAAAAGTCATAGACTTTATTTAATTTTGCATCCCATTCGACTGAGTAGTTTTGCTGATGAGAAAAACCTGCTCAGTAAGCAAGAGCTGATAATAAAGATGATAGAGCTTGTAGTAGCCTACATAAAACCCCTGCAGTCTTCCAGAGAAAGTATTAGGCTAGATACCTGTGTCTGCCATATCTGTGCTCAGAGATAAGAAAAATACTTTAGGACTCAACACATAAGTGACCATAGGTTATTTGCTCTTGTGCTTTAATCTGAAACCAGCACATTTTATGACTAGAGAAGTATTTCCTGAATCAAAGAAATATGTATCTATTTAGACATGAAGCATAAGATTTCTTTACAGGTAAGAAACTTTAGAAACATGTCAATTAATCAACATGAGAGATTAAGCCCAGGGATCTGCCAGAATTATGCTTCTCTTTGCAAGGTCTGGGACTTACTTAGGGCTTTGAATTCTGCCCTCCTTGATGATTCCAGATCCAGAAGTTCAGTTTTGGGGAGAGTTTCTTAGTTCTTTTCCTCTTTACAGACAGTTTGATAGTTTGTCCTTATCAAGTCCCAGCTTCAAAGTTTCCAAAGTGTTGATAGTAAGTCTAATATGCTGTAGACAAAATATGTTGTATTTAGGATAGTGAAAAAGAAGTACCTGAAACTTGTAAAAGGAGCCATTCCTTCCTGTGAAGGGTCCTATTGCAAGCAGAAAACACTTGGACAACCTCCACCCCTTCAGGAGTGAAAGGGAAATGTAGTTTCTTGTGACCAACTATGCAAGGTCATCAAAAAGTGGAATACATGATACTATCAAGTGATCCTGTGCAAACATCAGCGTTAGGTTGGATGGGGCTGGAGCAACCTGGTCTAGTGGAAGGAGGCCCCTCCCACAGCATGGGACTGGAACTTGGTGATTTTTCAGGCCCCTTCCAATCCGAGCCATTTATGATTCTGTGCGACCTATGAAGTTATTGTGAATTCCTGCATGTCACATGGATCGTGACTAACCCCTACTTCTAGGTGCATCACTCTCCTAGCTTCTTACTTGATAATCTTCAGCAGGGGCTAGGCCTTCTACTGGAGAGGAGACAGAGATAGATCCTGTTTCTGCACAGATGAGTAACTCACACTGCTGCTTCAGACACCAAAAAAGTTATGTGCATGGTAATTTTAGTGTTAAGATTTCGACTGAGACGCTGCAATACTCATTATATGGACACTGCTGTGGAATTCCATGTAGTCTCCAAAGCCATGGCATATATCTACTGTGAAAAGAACGTGGAAATAGATTATATTTACCTTGTGTTTTTCACTGCTACAATGGTCCGACGATGTCACAGTATTTATAGAATTTGGAAAGGAGGAGAAAAAATTAGGGAAACTCTTTTAATTTGGAAAAAGCACAGCACGTTTCCACCCTTTTAACATTAATGGGACAGTAGGACTCAGCATCTTCCTATAATCCTCAATACTTTAGAGACTTGAGTATTCATAAGGGATTTTCACATTACTGTTTTTATAAAAAAATGCATTTATTCTGCTTTTCTGATGCATGGAATAATTTTCAAACCAAGAATAGTGAAGTACAGTTGAGAAAAAAGCTCTCATTTAGACAACTTGATCACAATACCTCTGTACAAAACATGATCAATATATAGAACAATAGAATTTAATGTAGAAAATCAAAGCGAACATCAAAGTGAACATAAGAATAGCCTTTTATATCCTCTTACAACTCAAAATTTTCTGGTTTTTCCTGGTGTTTCAGAAGTTTTGCTTTTTGCTGATACTTTTTTTCTCAGCTGTTGAAATGGATACACTTCTCACGCTGTCAAAATAAATATGCTATGTCAGAATTGGAACAATCTGAATGCCTGACTGTAGTATATATACCGGCACCAAAATGTAATAAATAACTTCTTTTTCAAGTCAATTACAAAGTATTACTACAAATAAGAGGAGAATATTTGGAACAATTTCCCATATGAAAGCCTATAGAACTCTTTTCCATGTGAAAACCATTTCATAAATGAAATTTTTGCTTTCAACCCAGTCCTGAAAACCTGTGTGTATGTATATATATACACTATTTATCCTCAGGAAGTCTTCCATCATCCCCACATCACCACAGGCAAATCAGAGCTTAAGTCAGTCCACCGAGTCACCTATCTGGGAAGCATCATTTCCTCAGATGGTAATACTGACAAACAGATAGACAACAGGTTAGCAAAGGCATACAGAGCTTTTGGAAAACTCCATAAAAGAGTCTGGTGCAATAAATACCTGAAGAAAAGTACAAAGATCAGTGTCTACAGAGCCATTGTACTGTCTACTCTTTTATATGGGTCTGAATCATGGGTCATCTACCACCACCACCTGCAGCTCCTCAAACGCTTCCATCAGCGCTAACTCCATTCAATCCTAAACATCCACTGGACTGATTACATGACTAATGAGTCTGTTCTTGAACAGGCAGGGGTCACCAGTATCGAGGCCATGCCGATAAGAATGCAGCTGCGCTGGGCAGGGCACGTCTCCAGGATGCAGGATCACTGCCTCCTGAAGACAGTGCTCTGTGGTGAACTCGCCACCAGCTGGTGCAAGAGAGGAGCCCCACAAAGGAGATACAAGGACTCCCTGAAACAACACCTCAGCCTTGGCCATATTGACTGCCACCAATGGTCCACTCTGACCTCCGATCGGGATTCATGGAGACACACGGTCCATAACACTGCCACTTCCTTTGAGAACGCATGCAGGATTAGTCTCAAAGAGAAAAGACAATGTAGAAAGAACTGTTCCTCACCAATATCGTCTAAGGAGACTTTCTGATGTGCCTTTTGCGACTGGACTTGCCCATCCTGCATTGATCTTTTTGCCACCAGCGCGCTTGCAGCAAGCGTGGGTAGTGCCCTTCCCAAATCTTTGTTTGTGAAGCCTAGCCATGATGATGATATATAAAATGCATACATTTTTAGTAAGTGTACTACTGCTTCTACTTAAAATACTAAAAAGTTACATTGCTCAGAGTAATGGCTGCAGCTGTGGTATGCCTTCACAGAGCTGAAGCCAAGAGATAAATCTGCTTCTTCTTTTAAAGATGCTAGACTACAGAAAATGCAATTAACGCAGACTTTCAGCTTCTCCCATCAAGGGACAACTCCCTGCTTAGTTCATTAGACTCTCCATCAGTCTAAATAAGAGCAAATAACATTCTTCTTTCTCAGCATTAAAGAATATCAATTTGTACATTTTTCTAGAGGTTCTAGAGTTCTCATAAATTTTTGTCTATTTATTTACATGAAGGAGATTTAAAATTCTAAAGTTAGAATTAAAAATATTTATTTTGCTTTAAATTAAACATATTACTACTGGTTTCCCCCCCAAAAAAAAAGATTTGTAAGCATTTCCCTTTGAATTTTAATATACTTAGCAATCATATTTGTCTCAGTAATTTAGGAAAACAATACCTAATCTTTTGGTGTTAATTCCTTTTGACAGAACATTTCTAATTTCTGGTAAGAAAATGAACTATTGAGAATTTTCATCAAGGTTCATACATTAGAGCACATTAATTTATTGTATAAGTTTCACAGACCCCAGAGAAGGGCTGAAAAGTGTTTTAATAGTAATGGGTCAGTTCCATGTGCAAATTGAGCATGTGAGGTTTTTCAGTGCAGGCAATAGATTGACTTGTCTTTTCTAAGTTTGATGCATGGTTAAATGTATTGCTCAGCTGGAAAGGTGAGGTGGTATTTAGCATCTTCTCAAGTAGCCATGTAAGAATCTGTTTCTTAAATAGACAATGGAGAATGACATTTGTACATGATTCATATATTCATAAAGTTTATGTCTAAGATAAAATTTAATGAATCACGCTTCTAAACTTCTCATCTATCTCTAAAATGGGAGCCTTGATGACTAGTTTAGATTACATGACTAACCTTGAGTGGTTAAAGTTAAGTGAGAGTAATCCCATTCACAGCAGTTTTACAGATAAACATAATCTGACATCATTAAGACTTCTAGAAAACTGTGCTACTGTGTTCAGAGGAAGGATCAAGTCTGTGTTAAAGTCACGTGTTTATAGATGACCAATGCTCAGTGAAGTTTGAAGAATGTTCTACAAAGCCATAATTGGAAAAAGAAAACATGTAGAACAGGTCTGTATATTGAGGAAGGCCTTAAGGAAGTGTTGTAAGATATGTTCAGTTGGTCTGGGAGCTGTAGAATTTGCAGCAGATTGAAGTAATTTTGAAGCCGTATCTTAGAATACGTTACAGACAATGAAGAAATTGTGTTTCTAGATTAAATGATATGTGACAAAGAGAAACGTTACTCATGGGAGAGTTTGAATTTTATGAAATAAAACAGGGATATTAAGTTTAAAATGAGACTTTTTATGTTTTCCAGTGTTGCATATTTGTACACGATATATTTTCATTAGAAATAAAAAGGAAATAAAAAGCAAAAACCTGATATATTTTAGTCTCTAAGGTATGGATGCCAAGACTTAGATTTTATTCTGGATCTCAGATTTACTGCATTCTGTCCTTATTAGTCATTAGCTAAAACTCAGAAACTGTTCAGAAACTAGACTTGAATCCAGATCTGTCAACCAGGTGATGAAAGAGTAGCCCTGCAGAGAAGGACTTAGGAGACTGATGGGTGCAAAACTGGACATGAGCTGACAATATGCACTTGCAGCCCAGAAAGTCAACCATATCCTGAGGCTGCAAAAGAACCATGACCAGCAGGCTGAGGGAGGTGATACTGCTATTCTACTCTGCTCTTATGACACCCCACCTGCAATGCTGTGCCCAGCACTGGAGCTCTCAGCACACAACATGGACCTGTTAGAGCATGTCCCGAGGAGGCCCATGGAAATTATTAGAGGGCTGGAGCACCTCTTCTATGAAGACAGGTCAGGAGAGTTCAGGATGTTCAGCCTGGAAAGAACTTATTGTGGTGTTAAGCCCCCTTGAAGGGGGTTTATTAGAAGGAGAACTAGATAAAGAAATAGCTATTATATTTGCATATTCAAGAAAAATAGCAAATTTTAGTATTGGTGAAGGAATTGGAAGAAAACAGCCTTAGAACATATCATGTGACTCTTGTAAGAAATTCAACAAAGTAATGAGTCCCAACAGCAAGTGCAATACAAAAATGTAATTGCTGCATTTATCCTTGATGAATACTTCATGAACTCTAATCAAAACATTTGTATGTGTGGAACTTCACTGGAAATGCTTTTGTTTGCAACTGGGTTTAGTGCTAAAGAGGATCAAAACATACCTTTATGCTAGGGGAAAAATTCACCAGTCAGGTTAATTTACTAAACTGGTTTTGTAGCTTTCTACAACTTACTGATAGTCCAGCTAGTCCAGTAAAGAAATTTCATCATTCTTATGTGAATGCCAAAATCCTAAAAGAAATTTTCAAGATTATTCTACAACTCATAGTATCTGTAAATGTATCAAGGTGGCATATTTGGAAGAGTCAGTACAAATTAGGCATACTGTTGCAAACTAATAGATGTTGTTTAGTGAACAGGTTCTGTGAAAGTTAAGGACCAGACTGTTATATTCTTGAAAACTGCTGTTTCTTCCTAAACAGAAATGGTTTGTTCATCATAAATTATTGTTTAGTATAGTCTCATGGTGATAGTCTAATCCACATGTAGTCCTTTCATTTACTTCCTACCGGGACCAACAGTAATAAAAATATTTTATGCAAATATTCGGTCTGCTGAATCTCACATAGTATGAATGCTTCATGGAAGTCGGAAAATCTTCCTTATTATAAATGTGCAGTTTAAGACATTCAATAATAGCTACTCTTGCTATTAATATTGATCAGCTACTATGACTGTTGATTAGTCTGGCTAATAAGAAGACTTCTTTTCAATTGGCAAAAAAAAAGCAAAGAAAGGTCTTGCAAAGAAAGATCTCACAAAGAAAGGGGAACAAAGGTATGTTAGCTCTAAAAATTTTCCATGAAGGCAATAATATGAAAGGTGAATGGTGGCTGAAATTCTCCTTCATAATGTGCAACTTGTTAGTGTCTTTAAATGGAGAAGAGAACAAAAGTATTAAAACCTATTCAATGGGGATGTTACTCAAAATCAGACTTAGATAACTTTGGATGCTTGGTGATATTCCCTCCTCAGTGATACCTCCAGGGAAGTAAAATTAAGCACTGGGTAGATCGGGCCAAAGTTCATCAAGTCTGGTGTTATATATGCAACTGGCTAATAGCAGATATCTAGAAGAACTCCAAGAAGACTGTAAGCACATTTTCCAAGATATACCTTCTTTTTTCTAGGTACGTGCACCTGGGAGACTTGCTAAGCCAAAGGTTTATCTCTCCTTTTGAAATGCCCAGATGGATTTTTCTTGTTGCCTTTTTTTCTTTCCTAATTTCCATTTCACTACAGTCTAACTGCTTTCTTGATGAAATGAGTTCCACTGTTTATTTATGCACTACATGAAAGTATATGTCCTTTTGTTTGGAGAGTTTTGAGTGATGAAAACAGAGGAAGGTAAAACTGGATAGAACAATTTCTCTTACCTATGTGATGCTGTGGAACCCTCCCACAGCAGTCTGTTATGCAGGCTAGAGAATCAGAGTCTATTTAGTCTCCCTGTGCAAAAGCTAGCTCATAATTTCAGTCATCCTTACAGTTCTTATCTACACATTTTCTGTTAAGGTTTTTCTGATCTGCATAGATTGCTGATTAGAGAGTGAGTTTACACAGAGTTTAATCACAGTTCTGTTTGTTTCCTCAAATAATTTTAAACATTCTCTTTACTTTTTGACTCTCATGGTTTCATGAACCAGCAACTCCACAATTGTTCTCCTGAGTTCTAATATGTAGCTTGGAACCCATTGCTATGTGTCCAAATTTGATCTGTGCTTGGGCACAACATTACTGTACCTGTGCTAACATGGAATTTCCCAGTATCATCGAATCTTTCTGCAGCTCTTCACACAGCAAAAGCAAATGAAATAGCGAATGCCAGAAAAGCCAATCTAATGCTGGAAAAGCTATGAAAAGAACTTTTTCTAAGATTCTTTTTGAGTATTAGAAAGCAAAACATTCTTTATTACAGCATGATGGATGCACAGGAAAATTGTGCATCTCAAATCACAAAAGGCTCCATAGCTTTATTCAGTTATCTAATTAGAAATTCAGACATTATCTCATCTTGTTCCTCCTAAGTCCAAAACCATCCCACCCACCACTGCACCCTCAACATGCCTCTTGAATTTGAGTCAGACTGAAGGACCCCTGGTGGTCATCTCCATTATCTTCTTCAGCTTGTCCTTTTCTTGACCAGTCACTTTTGGCACAGCCTCATCCTTCCTACTACCAGCTTTGACAAGTTTGCTAGTTTTGTGTCTTTGTTACCAGTCCTGCTTCACAGATAGAGGAACCTTCTTCCCTCTTAAAATTCCTGGCTGTTGAGACCCTTAACAGAGAATGATAAACTACCTAGTTTAGGCTAAACTGGTAAACTACAGTCACTAATAAAACACATAGTTCTTTATGGCTACAATGGCAGCTGAAATTCAGTATCTGTAGTGTCCATGATGCAATTAAACTAATGAGGAAAAAGATTTAACAAATGCAGTAAACAGTCAGACCTCTTCCTTGCACTTTCTTTGATTACTAATTATGTATGCAATGGTTTGCCTCAGAAGCATAGAAATATCAAAGTAATAAGAGTATCATAAAGAATACCAGATTCAAGATGAAAATAATAAAATGTTGTTACTAAATAAATATTTGAAAACAGAATGAAAGAAAGGAAAGAAGGAAAGGAAGGAAGGAAGGAACTCAGATGGAACTCGGAAGGAACTTGGAAGGAAGGAAGGAACTTGGAAGGAAGGAAGGAAGGAAGGAAGGAAGGAAGGAAGGAAGGAAGGAACTCAGAGCTCGGAACTCGGAAGGAAAGAAGGAAAGAAGAAGAAAGGAAGGAAGGAAGGAAGGAAGGAAGGAAGGAAGGACGGAAGGAAGGAAGGAAGGACGGAAGGACGGAAGGAAGGAAGGAAGGAAGGAAGGAAGGAAGGAAGGAAGGAAGGAGGGAGGGAAGGAAGGAAGGAGGGAGGGAAGGAGGGAGGGAAGGAGGGAGGGAAGGAGACAAGGAAACATGGACTAAATCCCCGTTTTAGATGAGTAAGAACTATTCACCTAAGCAACTATTTACAGAATCAACCTGATCATGAACTCAAGTTTTTTTCTAACTACTTCAAATACAAATGGATCACCTGAACTTGTTAAATCAGACATCCTTCACATGCATGTATTTGTAGTCTTGGGATCTTAACTGCCTGTCTCTTGTAGTTTTCTTTGCATAGTATCAAATAATTTGTTGAACAGATGCTGAAATTGAAAGATAATATGTCTTACGTATATTTTCTTAGTTATCTAAGGAATGCCAGGATGTTAACATTTCATGCAGACACTATATTTGTCAGGACTGTTTAATTTTTTTATTCAGATACTCTGTTCTGCTTTTTGTTTCAGTTAGTTTTGAAGGGTTTGATGCAAATAGGCTGCCTCAGGAAACAGTCTTACAGAGTATTATATATTTTTTTACTTTAATTTCTAAAAAACATTTTTCCTCATGCATTCATGCATGGGAATAATTAACTCTATGTACTCCTCCTGACCTGCAAGTGCCTGCAAGCCCTAGTTAAAACCAAAAAAAAGGACCCATATTATACCAAGTGCTGTACAAATACAAACTAAGAGGATGAAATTTGCCTGGCAGATTTCACACAATAAGTAACGAGAAGATTCACATATATTGCTTTTCTTCCTGGCAGATTTCATGGATTAAGTAACAGGAAGATTCATACATACTGCTTTTCCTCCATGGAAGATGAAGCATCTCGCAGGAAGGCAAAAGATATTTGGAAAGGAACAAACCTAAGTAGATATTCAGTGAACCAGAGCAACTTTGTGCAGCAACTCAGTGGTGAAACAGTGATTATTAGAGGGGAGAGCTGCATAGAGCTATGTGGGATTTTCCATTTCTTTTAGCTCATGAGATGCATCTGGTCTGAGGGCTTTTACTTTTATTGCAGTCTATGGAAGTATTTCCCATGCCCCCAGATTCTTTTCTTTTATATACAGCTCAGTGACCTGCATCCTTCTTTATACTATACAGAACAATATATAGCCGGGCTGAGCAGTGGCTGTGACGCAGCACAGACGCTTGGACACCACTGAAGTCTCCCTTGGATCAGTCCCACACCCTGTGGCAGCACTGTGACTCCCAGGCACCCACAGTCTCCTGGATCCCAGTGTAAACCAGGCAGACAAAGAGGAGTGCTGAGTTGGTTTCCCTTGGACAGAGCCAGCTGCAGGGGAAGGACAGGTGTCAGGGGTCCAGCTGGCACAGGGCAGAGGGGGACCATTGGTCAGGGAGGGTTTATTCCCTCCTGAGCCCCTCGAGCAAGAACCCTCAGGTACAGGTTCCTCAGGCTGGTAACTGGCCAGCCCCACACTGAGCTGCCCATGGCTCCACTCCCTTCGACTTCTCACGGACATGGACTACAACACCAAGCTGCCTCCTCTGCATGGGATCTTAATTCTGCATGCCTGGCTTCAGCTGTCGGGGTGGCATGAAGGCCCTTCAGGCAACTTTGAGAATTGCCCTCCCAGTATTTTGCCTGCTTAAATAAAATCTTCCTCTGGCACTTTATTTCCAGCTGTTGAAGCTGCTTACTACACAACTTTGATGGATGTTTTTCTTTGTGAAAGGAGGAACAAATCCCTGACCCCATGAAGTGTTAAGCCCTGACCTAACACATGATAAATGAGCCGTGGGTTGGAGAGATCTGTCAGGGCTGCATATGTGCCCCTTGAGAACCTTCACAGTCTCTTCATCCTTCTTTTCAGAAGGGTCTGACTGGGAAACCTGTGTGCTTGCAGATTCATCATCATACCTCTGCTCCCAAGTTCTTGTTCTTCCTCTCCCAGAGTGCCCTAAACCCTCTACAGTGCGATCTCGGAAAAGAGACCTTCTGTACAATGTGCAGATGTGCAATGTCAGGAGTTTCTGTAGCATGATCCACACAGGGGAGTTTTATACTTGCCCTTGCTTTTGTTTTATTCCTGTAAACATACTTATTTTACTTTCTTATGTCTCTCTATTTGTATTCCCCACTAATTCTTCTTCCAGAAGGAAATCTGTTTGTAGTATGAGCTGTCAGATGTCATTAGGTATTATCAGGAAACTATGTTGCTCTGTTTTAAGAACATGCATATTTCAGGGCACACTGATCCATAATGTTTGCATATTTAACACATATTTGCATTTGTGAATCTTCATGCCTTTTGGAGTATTGTCAGTTGTGGAACTGCCAGACTGTGGAGAGAAAGTAGGCAGCCAGAAGGGAAATGGTTCAGTGCCTGATCACCTGTCTCATTTGGTACAATAAAGCTCATTGTTAGTTGGTGTTTCTGAAACTGTGACATTGATACAAGCACAAGCAGAACTTATCTGCCACTGTTTTGAAAATAGTTAATGTTCACTATCTACCAAGTGGTATTTAGTTGAACTTAACTATAAAATAATAGTAATAAACACTTTGTCTTGTTGCAATAATGTTTTTAATACCTGTTTTTTCTTGGTAAAGTAGAATTACTCGTATTTCACATTAAAAAAAAGACATCTCATAGCACATTCAGAATTCAGCAGTGTAAAATATGGAATGGGTCTTTATTGGTTGTTAAAAGGTCTAAAAACCAGTTAACAATTTTGCTACTAAGAATTAAGTCAACTATGTATGATGCTGTACAACTTTCCTATGTGCATATTTGGTTATTTTTTTCTATTACTCCTCTAATTTAGTAGAGTTTATAAAATTAGTTGTTATTTTGGTTTTGACAAGAAAAATCAATTTTTCACAGTGTTAGGCACATTACTTAACATAAATCTCTGTGTATATGTATGTACTCACACATGAAATAAAGGTACATATGTAAAGCCTTGTAGTTAAAGCTGAGGACTTCAGAGGCAGGAGATCTCTCCTGCTCTATGTATTTTCTCTTTGACCTTAGGGATAAAAGTTAATGTGGTTCAGTTTCTTTCCTCATCTGTAAAATAGTGATTTAAATATGCACCTGCCTTGCAGAAACATTGTTTACGGTAAGTTGTTTCCCCTGGCAGTAAACTGCCTGACACATACTGATTGATAGTTATTTTGTGTATTACTCCTTAGAGAACGCTATTGATAAGAAATCTAGTCAGTTAAGAGTGTTCTTTCACAACAGGGATTAACTGACCTCCATTTGCACTGTGTGTGATGCCCTTGAAAGGGGTAGTTTCACTTCTGCACTGGGGTTTCTTGCCTGGTCGCATGAGCAGCCAGGTCTGGAAAGACTTTATTTAAAGGTAACTTGGCCAAACTCAAAAGCACAAAAGTGGGTTTGGCTACATCACTTACCCAGTCTTGCTTTAATGCTCGCAGAAAGGAGTAGACAGAAACTTGCAGGCTGGGATAAAAGAGAGGGCAAGAGTGCCCAATGTTTGTGCAATAGCACATGGATTTAGTCTGTCTTAAGCTGACCATGAAACTTCATCCTAATGCAAGTACATTATAGAAGGTTATACACTGCAAATATCTATTGAAGACTCCCTGAACACTTTTCTTAGGCTTGCAATTACATTGCTATTTTCTGCTGTCTTCTTTCTCTCTGTGCTTCTGTATAAAGCACACATGTAGGCACTATGGATGCAGATGACTGCACAGAACAGCTATCTGCAGTAGATTCAGAAGCATAAAATGCATGTTGCACTTTAGGTTGGCTGTGGGAGAGTGAGAAAAAAGACTGTTTTGCATTTCATGTCCACTTTAAACAATAGTGACAATTTAAATACAACAGTAAATTATTATTTACTTCTGGATTAAGAAAGTGTATGACAGATTTTTTAAGAAATAGGATACTGTGTTAGCATGTCTGGGCTGTAACAGGCATGTTTATTTAGTGTTTATATTGTAGTCTTACAGGAAAGCTTACCAGGCTGGGGCCCTCTGGGATAGTTCATAAATATCCCCATAGGATTTACGGGCTCAGAAGTGTGCAGCAAAACAGACAAGCAAGAAGTCAAGGGCTGGTGAAAGCGTGTGCATGGTCTCAAAGAGAGCTGGATATGCACAACTCTTATCCAGTTAAAAACAGCGAAAACCAGACATGCACACGCACAGTGTTTCCTTACATAGGAACTGCACAGGGATTCAGCTTTGGTCACATCAGGAGAGCTTCACCAGATCTCTGAGCACCAGGAAGCCAGTGTGGAGGATTTGATGGAGTTTGGTGTGGCATCATGCCTGGGAGCACCATCAGTGGGCTGGGGCAGCTGACCTTGACTTACACAAATCCCCTGTGTTGTGAAATTGCTCTTACAGTGTGGGTGGAAGAGCATAGAAAGCTGCCAATGTGTGTTTTCTGGGTTTGGGATTTTTATTAAGATCTTGGAGATTATATGTTCCATTTGGTTTCTGTTATATTTTCATTAAATATTA
This sequence comes from Myrmophylax atrothorax, assembly GCA_026770055.1. NCBI lineage: Eukaryota > Metazoa > Chordata > Aves > Passeriformes > Thamnophilidae > Myrmophylax > Myrmophylax atrothorax. The sequence continues at coordinate 95,132,416 of JAOXXN010000446.1, forward strand.
TGTAATACTACAATGAGAATGTATTCAACCATGTGCTATGTTTTGCGTATCATAATCCATACTTCCAACTTGCCTGAAATGTTCTCACAGAGCCATAGAGACCACTGCTTCCAGGACAGGGTCAAAATTAGGGTGAAAAAAATTGTGTTCCAGTGCTGATTCATAGCCCAGGCTCTGGAAGGCTTCCCATGCCAGTCTTTGTGGTATTGCTTTTTCCAAAGGCTGAACTGTAACAATTTTAACAAATTGTTCCACTCTGAGGAGAGGGTTGCTATGGAAATGAACAGGGCTAACATCTCAGAGAACCCTAGTAAGAGCACTATGCGAGGGGGGGAATTTAAGAAAGTAGAGCATGTAGAGGATTAACATCTTTCTCTAAATCTGTTCGCTGTTCCTGTGGGCTTCAGAATTTGGCGTCCTGGATAGAGTTTGGGGGTTTTTTTCAGTTCATTCTACAGAAATTTAGTGCAAATTGAATTAAACAAGATGAGAGCAAATGATTTTGAAAGTGATCTCTGGGAGTAAGCTTGTATAGACATAAACATCTTTATTGAATTATTTTTTGTTAATAATGTCTAGCAGACAGATGTGATTATAATGGAACCGAAAAGGTTATTGAAGCATAACACTTCACAGGTTTTTTGGGGATAGTTACAGTTTGCTCAAAACCTGAAGCAACTGTGGTGTTCAGAGCATTTGGATGGAAAAATATTGCTATGGCAACAAATTACTTTTATATTCACATAAAGCAAAAATAGATCTCTCTCTCCCTTTGTGGGAAGCACATATTTTAAAGTGCATGAAAGATTAAAGGTGATAGGCAGAAACAGCCGCATGAATATATTTTCATTTTTCTTCTTTTAGTTATACATATTTCTGTATAAATCTGAAATGCAGAAATAATTTTTTGCATCAAGAAAGTAAAAACAGCTTAGGAAAGGGAAGAAAGTATCATATAGTAAGAATTTCCCACAGCAGTGTAGCAGCATCAGACTTTAATTGATTAAAACAAAATATTCCCAGTGTCACTCCAAAGGAGACAATCCTCTCCCTTCTACATGTACCCAGAAAACTGAAATCACTTTAATTTAAGAAAGAGACTTTTTTTATTATTATTTTTGAAAAGTCAGGCACCTTGTCAAAGTCAAGGAACAGATCTAGTGCCAAGATTATTGATTGCTTCATTTTAGCTGTGTGACATTGTTGAGGGTTTTTTTATTTAGAAGTCATGCAGCTTTTACTTTTGTGTGGTGAAGAACTTCTGGTACATCTATATGCCATGGTGTGCACCATCTGCAAAGGAAGTATAATATGTCTACATTGATATGTCAGGTCTATCCTGAGGTTCCCTCTCAATTATTCTGAACCACGTGAGCTGTCTTACACCATCTGTATCTCTCTTCATAATGCACAACATAGCAGCCCACAGTTTGAGCTTCTGCAAAATAGAGGCCTCCTCAGAAGTGATGTGTGAATTTCTTTACTCTTTTTTCCCACTGTTCTCTTCATATGGACAGCAGAGAGAGATACTAGAGAACTATGGGTCAGAAGTGAGGAATATGAGGGAGTTTTGTGGTTCAGTCACTTACTAACCTCCTATTCTCAAACCTTCATCCTAATCAAAACAAACTCAAGGATGAGACAGTAAAGAGGTGAATCAGGGCAAGTTTGAAGCATGTAGTTTCAAGATGGACTGGTTTAGGGCAAATATAGTGGTTTATGGTATAAATAGACCTGCACACCTGGATTTGAGGGCCACTTTAATATTGATCCAAAGTATCAGACAATTCAAAAAGCCTCACATTCTTTCTATAAATGTCCAGTGCACAGGAGGGTCTGTAAATTATTTGAAGGGACCACTACACTGGAGTTTGTCTTGTCCCTGTTATGAAAGTTTGAGAGAGGACATTTTAAGGTGAAGAAAGTAAAACTCAAGATGTAATTAATGAACATAGAAAAGGAAACAGAAGAATTAGTTGGTTAGTCTGTACCTCTGCAACACCTCATAGGTGTTTCTGTAGTACTTAATAAGAGGGTTGTACAGAATTTGGGGCAAGCTGGCTTATATCCAAATCACTAGGGGCAAGTTCTTTATCTAGTATACTGACTTCTCAAGTGAGGCTTGCAGGCTACTCCTTGTGCAGTTATACCTCTACTGCCTGTTACAGAACAGTCCCTGGAATGAAGTCTCCCCTAAGCTGTCTTTGAGAGATCCAGAGTAAACCCAAATATGCTCTAAGAGTCAAGCAACATGAGTGAGCAGAGATCCAATCCTTGGTCTCTGGTTCACTTCAGAGCTGTGCTGGCACAAATTTGAGCATGCTTGTACTCATACACAAATCCTGGCCATTGATGGGGACTGTCTCAGTGGAAGTACGGGTGCAGCCATCCAGTAAGAGGATTTTGCATGGCTGTTCTGTCTCCATTGACTATCATGTCCCAGTTGGTCTCATACCAGCATAGTCTCAAGTTCATCTAATTTACTGCTGTTCACTGCAATACCACTAGACATGATGTCACAACACTATGGTTAGAATACCTCAAAAAGAGAGTTGTACTAAATTTTTTTTAAAAATCTCTGTGGCTCATTTATCCTAGGCTTGGAAAAAAATTAAGTTGAATGGGTTCTACAGTGAAACCAATTCTGGACAAAATACCAAGAATTATGTTTTCTGGCAGCATTGTCAGAAAATATGTGTTTTACTCTATCCACAGCTACCGTGCTTTGAGTACACAACTATTTTAAAGGTTGGGTATATCCATACAATCCAAAATTATGCCTTTGAGTACTGAATTGACATACTCTCATTTAGACTGATGCAGGCTTCTTCCATCAAAGGAACAGAAGTGGGCTAGAGATATTTTTATGCATGCAACCCAGAAAGAAATGAGAGAGATGTGCCATGTTACCCTTCCTTAAAATGGTCCTCAGACCTGTAGGACTCTTGGCTTCTGTATACTACTTCTATTTTATTTTGTGTGTGTATGTGCAGCTGAATTTTTGCCCTCTGTGCCCTTGGTTTGCTTGTGTTCATAGTTTTCAAATGCAAATTTTGTCATAAGTTTAGAATACACAATAAAGGTCTTGCATATTTTGCTATGTTGGGTGGCCTTTTCTGAGAAAGAAGGGAATTTCATACACTTCTTTCTTGGTTTGAGCTGGCAAAACGCCAACTGTCCAAGACAGAGAGAAAGGGTTCCCTCCCCCCCTCAACTAACCAAGAGAAAAGGAAGGAGAGAGAGGGAAAAAACACTTTAAACTAGGTTTATGCTGAAACTAACTATATGTATTTATACAGAAAAGAGAAAATTAAAAGAAAACTACAATATAACA
>JAOXXN010000446.1:95135849-95147090 GCA_026770055.1 Myrmophylax atrothorax
AGGAAGGAAGGAAGGAAGGAAGGAAGGAAGGAAGGAAGGAAGGAAGGAAGGAAGGAAGGAAGGAAGGAAGGAAAGAAGGAAGGTGAGTGGGTGGTAGAATCATTTTAGGTGTTGGAAATTAAACTAATGTTTCAGCTGATCTGATGTGACACAGCTTGTGAAGACACACCAGCTTGTATCAACCGAAAATGTTCAAAGTGTGACTCAAAGAGTTGGCTTCAAGAAGTCAATGCTGAGATGAAGATATTTGATAATAAACCTGTTTGTTGAAGGTATTTTCTTTTAGGAATAGCACCAAAAGGAGACTTTGGAAGTGTGTTTTGGGAGGTGTCATCTGTTCTCCAAGTGCTGTGATTGTAAAGTGGCCTTTGATGTTCTGTTTGCTGCCACTAGTTCTCTCGTCTTAATAGTCTACAGAATCAAAGCTTCATAAATGTAAAAATGCCTGTTATGCCAAATGACATGAATTACAAACAATATTGCTTAAGTTTATAATAAATTTATTTATAATAAATGTGATCTTTTATGACCAGATGATGTTATGAACTAACTGGTGTGAATCTTAAATTTGTTTTCAAAGTACAATAATACTTCAGATTTCTCTGGGAACTTACAAGAACATTGTATGATCTGGATGACTTCAGCTGACAACCATACCTTGACTTACAAAGAAGATGTTATAAATGAAGGTTTATAGCTGAAGCATGAAACATTTGTCTGTCTTTCCAGCGAGCCACTGTGGACAATTTAATTTTAGAGTTTCTGCCACAGGAGAAATATGTTCAGTGTTTTTCACACACTTTCTCACTGAATAAGGAAAGTTGTAGAAAGAAGGGTAAACGGGGATTCAGGTGAGCTAAAGGCATGATAGAAGTGAGCGTTTCCACAATTTCAAGGGTAAATAATCCAACTGTAGTTTAATAACTAGTATGCACTGAATTAATAGTTTATAGTTACTTGTATAAGAATTGTGTAGTTGGCAAGACTATTTATGGTTGGGGACAAGAATCTTCTTAAACTAGTTAGAACTGGTTTTTTTCTGACTGCTAATTGACTAGTCACCTCAGCTAACATGAACATGCTGTTTTCAAATCACTGCTGTTTCCTCTGTCTTTTTATGTTTTGTAACAAATGCGCCTGTCATATGAGATGTAAGACAGCATGACATAATGCAGCCTGATGTAACATGAGTGAAAGCTAACATTTTAGATTCTTATCCTGCTCTTATTGAGGGCCATGCACAATCTCCCAAAGGCATGTCCACTTCAGTTGAGCTATGCCAATAGTTTCCTACTTGGACTTTTGTCTCCTGGAAGCAGGGCAGATATGTAAATAATCTGAACCCGTCTGTACAATGTTGCTCCTTCTGTCAGTGAGGTCTGCGAAGTCCTTGTCATTGATTTCAGTATGAGCAGGATCATAGTCCTGGATGCTTCACTAGTCAGATACATTGTGTTACTGTTCAGAAAGGCTGGAATCTGAGGATCAACCCTTCCACCTCTCACCATCCCCCAACCTCAGCTCTTTTAGTTAAAGTTAGATCTCTTGATTATCACAAACATCAAACCCAGTAATTTTAGTCCTAGAGAAAGAACCCACAGTGTTGTATTTGTACCTTGTCAGAAAATTGTTTGCATTAGAATGTTGCCTGAAAAGACTGCTGAGGAAAAGACTCTAGGCTAATTTAGGAGATAAGGGAGCAGAAGCTTTAATGGGCACCCAGGCTTTACCAGGAATACATATCCACACACGTGCTCCGAACAATGATTTCATGAGTTTTATAATAATGTCCCTCTGATCCCTGTTCACCCATGCCTCGGTTCTGCCCTGTTATGCCCCCAACACACCCTGTCCAGAATTGAGTCTGGGGGAGTTTTGTGACCCTTCTTTCATCATCTTCATCTTCCTCATATCACATCAGGTTCTTGGAGGTTTTCCACCATTCTGGTCTTCTAGGTCACTCTGCCTACGATTATGTCTCCTGGTGTAGGCCTTGAGGTGTTTTTCAGCCATTCTACCTTGAAAAGAAGAATAAACAGCTAACGAAATTTTGAGGGGTTGATATGGGATGGGGTTCAATAAACATTGAACTACTGAGTTTACTTTTACTGGCACATTAGAATCTACGTTCACTGTAAGTACTTCTAAAATCTATAAAAATTAAAAAATCAAGAACCTAAAAACCTCTGAGGCATCAGAATGCTTAAGGAGGAAGAGCCATAAAGATATCTCCTGTGAGTGGCAAATTAAAACCATAGAGAAACCCATATCCATGTAATTTTGTGGAAGGAGTGACTGTGAACATCAGAACAACTCACAGGTCTGAGGGCAGTTCTGCACCACAGACACAGCCCTGACATGGCAGATCAGCCTTCATTTCACCCACCCCGGCACAACCAGCTTTAGCAGTGCCAACATGAATATCATCTACTTGCTGTGCTGCTTCTGGCGCTCCGTTTCCTGTCAGTCACATGGCTTCCTGAGGATGAGTCAGTGATGCAGACAGCTTTTTTCTGTACAATATTTCACATAAAATAAAAACCCAGATAAGTATTGCTTGTAATATTCATGCAAAGGGTACATGTCCTCATATTTCAAATATGCCTTAATCAAGGATTAAAAATCCCTTTGAGCAATCGAGTTCAGGACTATTCCCTGAGATAATGCATGTGTGCTGTGATGTACAGGCCATGTATGAAGGCACAGGCTGGATGAAAAGGCCTGAAGTAAGTTGAGTTTCTTCAATTTCATGTGCTTAAATAAATGAATATTATGGTGATTTTTTAAATTTCCTGTTTTAAAACACCATCTGCCATAATTCCATAAGAAAAAATTGTATAATATATAATTGGAGTGTTGCATTCTTAGGAAAAATCATTTAAGTATGTAGTATCATAAACATTCTCTTACATCTTCGCAGTTCCAATTTGTCCTATGGACCATATCTCTTCATTTATTTGAATTCAACCAATTGCCTAAAATTTTATTTCTGTAATGTATCTGAATCATGTACATGGGCTGAAGGTGTTTAATTAGTAAACATATACTATTATTACACTATTTGTAAAGTATTTTTCTAATCAGAGGTACTTTAAAGATAATGCTGACTGCATTTTTCTTACAGTTCACAACATTAAAAAATCTAACTAGTTGCTTGAGATATACACAATGGAACATATAAAAATTGTAAGTAATTGTTTGAGACATACAAAATGGAGAATATAACGCTGAAATATTCTATTTCATATAGGATAAATAAAATTTATGACAATCTTATGATGATTGAGAAAAATATCTTAATCTTTATTCTTTTAGTCCCTGTGACCTGAAGGCACCAAATAAAACTGGACTCATTTTGACACCATTTTGAATGTGTGTAGGTAAGGCCAAAAGATTCAGAACAATGCTGAATCAGACCTGTAGTTACTCATGCAATTGTACATGTTATTGATGCTGCAAGATCACAGAATCACAGAGTATGATGAGTTGGAAAGGAATCCACAGGGATCATTGATGTCCAACTCTTAGTCCTGCACAGGACCATCCCCAAGAGTCATGCCATGTGCCTCAGAGTATGATCCAAATGCTTCTTGAACTCTGTCAGCCTTGGTGCTGCGATCACTTCCCTGTGGAGCCTGTTCCAGTGCCCAACCACCCTCTGGGTGAAGAACCTTTGTCTAATATCCAACGTAACCCTCTTCTGACACAACTTCAGACCATACCCTGGGGTCCTGTCGCTGGTCACCATAGAGAGGAGATCAGTGCCTGCCCCTCCACTTCCCCTCATGAAGAAGTTTTAACTGCCATGAAGTTTCCCCTCAAGTCTCCTCTTCTCCAGGCTGAACAGAGCAAGTGACCTCAGCTGCTCCTCATACAGCTTCTTCTCAAGGCCCTTCACCACCTTCATTGCCCTCCTTTGGACACTTTCTAAGAGCTTAATGTCTTTCTTATATTGTGGTGTCCAAAACTGCATACAATATTCCAGATGAGGCCACCCCAGTGCAGAGCAGAGCGGGACAATCCCTCCCTAGACTGGCTGACGATGCTGTGCCTGATGCCCCCCAGGACACTGTTGGCCCTCCTGGCTGCCAGGGCACTGCTGACTCATATTCAACTTGTCCTCAACCAGGACCCCCAGGTCCCTTTCCATGGCACTGCTTTTCAGCATCCCATTCCCCAGTCTGTACAAACATCCAGGGTTGTCCCATCCCAGGTGCAGAATTTGGCACTTTTCCTTGCTGAACTTCATATGGTTGGTGATCGCCCAGCTCTCTAACTTGTAGAGGTTTCTCTGCAGGACCTCCCTGCCTTTGAGGGAGTCAACAGCTACTCCCAGTTTTTGTGTCATCTGCAAACTTGCTTAGTATCACTTAGAGTCCTGAATCCAAGTCATTTATGAAGATGTTGAAGAGCTCAGGGCCTCAGATTTTGCCCCATGGGACCCCACTAGTCACAAGTCACAAGTCTGATGTTACCTCACTCACTATTACCCTATGTGTTTGACCTGTGAGCCCATTGCTCACCCACCACATGATATGTTTATCCAGCTGTGTGCTGGACATTTTGTCGAGAAGGATCCTGTGAGAGACGGTATCAGAAGCTTTACTGAAATCCAAAAAGATGACATCAACTGGCTTCCCTTGATCAGCTAGGTGGGTTACTGTGTCATAAAAGGAAATCAGGTTTGATAAGCAGGACTTTCCTCTGAATAAGTCATTCTGGCTGTGACTGATGATAGCATTGTCTTTCCATTCTGAATATTGCTGTGCATCAATGTCAGCTACTGATATCAGGACTCAGGCACAGGAGCTGCATCATCCTCCATGCCATCCTGTTGTTCCAATAAAAATTACTTTTATACTGTGCAAATGTATCAATAAGATATAAAACATAAGGTACTAAATTTTCTGTGGTTAAGATCACTAGAACACATCATTTCATTTCCATTCATGAATGTCTCACACAGCTGTATTTTGATTTTATAATCTTGTGGGAGTATGTGTCTGTTACATCATTCCTACTCTGGTAATGTCAATGAATGTCATAGATTGTATATGTTTTGCATCTGTTAATGTATTAACATCAAAAGCACAACGAAAATTGTGTTTTATGCATGCATGTGTTGTCCCTCTACCTATGTTTTAATTATATTTAACTTTGCTAATGCTGAAATACTGTGTGCTATGTTACATTGTTACATTTTTCATTCTTCTTTTTTATATGTTCATTGCATAGGACAGTAATGCCAATATTCTGATTTATATGAAATTCACATCTAAATCAGAAGCACAATTATGTGTATGGACACCTGTCCAGGATAATGCTTCACTGTTGTAGTAGATCCATAAAATATAGTTTTTAATGTTATAGCTAAAATTCTTTCTGCAAAATGCACTTGTATTAACAAAGATAATGGTTTTAAAACTAAAACCAATGTAATATCATCTGATCTTTCTAAATTAAATTCTAAGAATTACTCTTCCGTCTTTGAAAATGAAACTTCTCTAATGACTTGAAAAATTTATTGCTACTCATTTTCTTTCCTCAAGTTATGAGTTAGCAATTTAATTTGGAAGATAGTATTTGTCCTTCTCAGTTGATGTCAGTTGATTCCACACTGTTTCAAATGCAAAAAAAAAAAAAAAAACACCATGAATTAAAGTAACAAAGATGAACAAATTTGAAACCTTTTCTGGACTGGTTCTGTGGTGACACACAAAAAAGCCCAGGCTGCTGGATAACAGAAGTGATGCAGAAAGTAATAACCACCAGGGAAGAAAAAGTAGGTAACATAGACGATGCTCATGGAGAAGATACAGTGAGACAAATGGATTTTTCCAAGCCCTCAGAACTGAGCTTTTTGACAATATATTCTTTAGGAGTAGTTTAAAACCAAACTGCTTGAACTGCAGTACACTTCTCAGCCTCATCATGTAGGAATCTGGTGACAAAAATGATAATAAATAACCTGCTGTAAGATCCTGACATGTGAATAAGGCTGTCAGGGAAGTGGTCTGAGAGAGTGGCATCAATAAAAGGCATCAATAAAAAATGAAAGTCAAAGTGACAATGCCGAAACTATTAGATTTTGCAGACAGCCTGTGTGTTGGAGGAGTCTGGCAGTACAGAAGTCAAGAAGTCTTCAGAATCGTTTGCTTACGGTTGAGTTGCTCCTATTCCAGTGAAGCTAAGAAGAGAATTTGGATAATTCTTTCAGTATGTCACAAACAATGGAATCAGCACTTTCCTTTTATTTACCTGAGCTATACAATACTCTCTCATTCTACCAGCTGTTGCTAAGCAACTGTAACAGTAATAGTGATGTTTACCTAAAGACTCAATTTATTTTACTTTATCTTAGAGAGGCAAAAAAGTAAAATCCAACCTGTCCTCAATGATCTCCATCTGCAGAATGAGTTTGCATCTATGAAGAATAATCTTGTTTTAAAGGGTGCTAAATCTGCCTTTAGCTCAGCATTTTAAAATATAGGATCTTACTCTTTATAAAAGAACTTTTTCAACACCACCTTCTACATATTTCAAATCTGGTATACAACTTGCATTGCTTTCCTCTCTTTAATGCATTTACTTTCCTTCATTTTGATGAATCTTAAGAACAATTGCAGTAAATTCAATTTAAGAAGGAACAGAGTATAAAGGTCTTTGCTTTACTGGGACGAAATCATTATTTTTGAAGGAAAAGGGATAAACCAACTTCATATTATCTAGTTGCTTTTAATTAAAAACTTACTGCTTTGTTAGAAGGATGCACTGTCAAGCTGTAGCCTTGGGAGAGCAATTATAGCCTTTTTATTTTTTTTGCCTTCACTAACAAGTGGCATCTGAATTGACTATAGACTGGATCTTTTTTTTAAGTATTAAAAGAATTTTTTTTTTTAAAAGGAAGTATTTCCTGCAGAGACACATAAGACATATTTTCCTGAATTTTATTTCCCCATTAATTTTTGTGAATACTGATTTATTGGTCTTTTTGGACAATCCAGTATTGAATAGAAAACGTGAAATATCTTTTTCTCAATTTGTAATGGCAGTGTGATCCAGCTGATGTATACTGTGCGTTTCAGCATTGAGAACTTCATTAAAACAAAAAAATTCACATACCAGCAATTAAGACATTTTGCTCTGGTACACAGTAAAGCTTGCATTATGTCAGAATTTGTTTCCGAATTTGCTGAATAGTAATATTAATCTTTAACCTTCAGGATAATTTAATTTCAGTTGGGTGCTGGATAAACTCTTAAATACACATAGGAAATGGTGCACAAAGCTATGGCTTGACTCTCCAAGTACTAATCTGAGACTTTAAAATGCTAGCTTTTCTGTTTCATCAGCACAATCAATGAATATATATCCTGTGGCTAGAAAGTCTGAATCTAAAAAGTTTTATAGATTGATGAAGTTCCAGTCACCTTGTGAATGTCTGCATCAGAATTTAAGGTTATTACATGCATTCAAGCATCTCATGTTTGGAAGGGTCAAATCCAGCACCCAGCAGAGGTGAGGCTACCCCATCTCTTTCCCAGATGCAGGCAGTGACAAGGCTGAGCAGCTTTTCTTGGTAGATACAGGCACATAGACCACAAGAATACACCACATGCACGTGTGTACAGCCAGCTCCATGGATTAAGGGAGTCAGACACTCACACTCACAGGAGCTCAGGCAGCACCAGCAGCCTCATTTGGTGTCTCCTCTCTGGCCCGGGAAAGCTGTGTTCTTCCCACCCATTCACTCACCCAGAAAGCTGACCACAATTCCCCTGGGCCACAGCAGAAATGCCACCCGAGGTCTCATCCTTGGAGAAACCCTCCCGTGTTCCTCTCCAAGTCCCCTGCTCACCATCTCATTTGTCCAGATGTTCCCCAGCACTCACACACACCCTCACACTGGCTCCTGATGCTGCACTGCAGCAAGACAGACTCTGGCCCTGGTCCCACCTGGAGCTGGCTCAGAGTGTCACTTGTTGGGGTCTCCCTGGTCACTGGCCCCCAGGCATTAATTATTTCATATCAAATAATTTTTAAACAGTTTCTCACTAATTCTCTTGAAATGAACTATTCTTGGTTGGGTCTTGCAAAAACATAATGAGTAAATTTACACTGTTCTCATTTCACATTGCTCTGAACTTGTCTTTGGTATGCTTAAATATCTGAAGTGCTAAAGCTGTGTGGCACCAGTTCTCCCTGATGGTGGAAGGTGATGGCAGGCACAGCAAGCAGAGTCCAGAGTGGGGCAGGCGCCAGCTTTGTGAGATGTCTACGCTGTCACTGCTGGCCAGAGTGTGCTTCAGGTGTGCCAGTAAAGAAGGTGGATTGCAGCTGTGAATAAATCTTTGGTGATGCCTAAATTAAAAGGACCTTGATATTTTCTGATTTGATTAATTCTTGGAAAATGCTTCCTAATGATCTTGTGAAGTTTACTTAATAAGTGATTTTTAAAGGACACTTGAAGTAGATACATCCTCCTTAGAACAGTCCTTAGAGAATTGTGTCTTTGCCTTGCTGGCCATTTGACTTTTGCCTTCTTGATTGAAGTTATTTTAGAAAATAACAATTTTGTTGGAGACAGTTAGAAGATGGCTTTTGGATATATTAAAGAGGAAGAAGTGATAAAGGTCAGTGCAGAGGGTCTGTGGGGTCCTGCAGCCTTGGTGGGGTAAGAAGTGCTGGAGATTATGTGGAGTTCAACAGAAGTGAAAACACAAAGGGAACATATGAAAACACAAGAGAAAGGAAAAAGAAGTTATTGAAACAAGGTGACTGAAACCACTTGTTCATGTCTTACAGCTCTGTACTGCTCTACCATCTCAATTGATGGCAGCAACAATTTAAATCTGTAGTTACCTCTTGTAGTTCAGAAGGAAATCTTTTTTGTTCTATCTATATATAACATCTTTGTACTATCAGGAAGGTTTATTTTTTACCCATTTTGGTAAAACTCATATTGACAAAACTATGCTTTACCTCTCAAAGTCACTTAAGTTGTGGCTAATACTGCAGTAAAAAAGTCCTGCAATTGTGCATGTACATGAGTAAGACAAATCATAATTGAGTTGTGAAATGCTCTGGGGACATGAGAGGTGTGTGTCTGAATTGCTGAGTGGGAGGGAACATTTTAAATCTGCAAAGGCTCTAACCAAGTAGTCGGTCAATGGCTGAACATCTTGTGCAAAATGGCAATATTTATTTTGTACTTGACGCAAGGGCTGGAGCTAAAGTGAATTGTACAAGTAGACCTTTTTGGGATGCATTCAGTCATCTTCAGCCTGCATTCAGCTCAGCAGAACTACTTAATCTCTGCTGATATTCTTTTAGTGTTTTTCTCTTGTTATGTTCAGTTTCTTTTCTTTATTGATGCTTTCTTCTACTGACACTCATTTGAAACAAAATATTCCTAATCTCATTGGTGTCATCTTACTGGTCTGTGGTGTCTCTGCAGTGAGAAATTGCATTTTTTAGGTGTGATATTGTATGGTCCACTCCAAATTTGCTGCTGCCTGTCACCTATAAGTCTCCTTCCTGCTCTCCAAAAATATCCTGAAACTGAATGTCTTGTAAGTGATTTGATGCTAAATTTACTCTTTGGCAGAGGTGTAATATTTGAGAGTTCTGAAAATTTTAGACTTACATGTATTGAAAAAAATAGATATTATACAGGTAGCACTGACCCTTTTTTCTACATTCTGCTCTGTTCACATGCTCATGTCTTCACCAGGCAGGGACAGACCTAGAAAGATGTGTGTTTTCTGTGTCTGTATTGCTCTTAAAGTCGCTTTGAATATTGCTTAGTTCAGAAGCAAAATCCTCTCTGCAGTTGAGTTTTTTACTGAACACTAAGTAAATAAGTATATATTTGTATATATGCATACAAATTAAGAGCAAACCTAAATAGTATTTCATAGTAATTGTTTTTCTCTATGATTCTTGTTTGCCTCATGTTTCTTTGGTACAAAGTGAATGGACAATACATGCATGAATAGTTTCAGAACTGGAGTATATATATACATGAAAGCGAAAGCAAACTGGAGAAAGGAAGGATTCTGGGTGGTAATAAACACTTAAATTAGACAAGATAGTGGTAAAACATTGTCTGCCTTATTTATCATTTGAGTTTGTTTATTTTCCAAAATAATAATGCACAATAATCTATCTACAGTAAGGAGCAAAAACCACCTTTTGGAATAAAACTGGGTTCAATCACTGGCAGTTGCAAAAACTTCTGTGAGTAGGAAGCAAGTGTCTCTGTAAAGAAAATGCTGGCCATGGCCACGTTCACTTGCTACCCCAGCAATACTCAGTTTTACCTTAAGCCACCTGTAGGATTCCCTAAGAGATTGGGGAAGTAATTTGTCTCCCTGGAAGTTAGACATTTAGTTAACATATTGCATTTACATATACAGTTACATTAATACATTCCTTATACGCTAGAATTCCAAGTTGTGCCCTAAAAGGTGGTTTTGTTTTTGATAGATTTTAGATGAATTGCTAATTCGCACTTGATAGGTCTCTTTCAAATCAACTCTTTCAAACACAAGTGGTAGGAAGGCTGCTGTGCAGCATGGCTTGTGAGCAGGCACTTGACTTAAACAAATCAGTTTCTGGATGTTGGAGACATGAAGTAGAGGGCTAGAGTAACAGGCTGATGGGCTGTTACTGTATTCCTTTTATGTTTTCAGAACATTAAATCTGTGGTAATTAAATTATTTTAAATTGTTTGTGACACTTGTATGACATTTCCCCTGTGGTTGAAGGAAGAGGAATACAATGCAAAGCATCTGCAAAAATGCTGATAAGTTACAGTGAACAGTGCATAGCAGTAAAATTCATGCTAGGTTCATAGTGTAATAGCTTCCTTCTTTATGAATGTTTAATAATACCAATGTCTTATTAAAGCAATATGAATCAAATGGTATATATACTAGAGAAGATTTTTACTTTAAAGGCCTCCTGAATCCTCATATCCTTTTTGTCTCTTCATTAGAGTTTTTGTTATATTTGAAATTCAGTAAAAATGATTCCTTATTAGTTCTTTAGTTTTAGCAGCAAATCCCTTTTCTTAAATCCATTCTATTAAGATTTAGAAACCTCCCACAAGAATTTGACAGCACTTCTCTGAAGGATGCAGTCACAGAGACCTGCTGCAGGGAAGTTAAAAATAAAATTGCAGTCTGAAATACATTTCTGGTTTAAGTATAATAATAAAATGCTGGGATTATACTTGTT
>JAOXXN010000446.1:95164458-95178249 GCA_026770055.1 Myrmophylax atrothorax
CTTTATATTGATCATTACTTCCTTCCTCTCCTTGTTGCTCTTTTTACCATACCACATTTCTTTTATTCTTATATTTTTTTTATCTACCATGAATCTAAGCTAAAGCCCAAAATGCATAGTAAGCATTTATTTGTCTCCTTTACACTTGGCTTTTTCTTACTTGGGGCAATTTTCAACTTTTCTGATTCAATCTATCGCCCTTGACCACCTCAAAGTAGAACACAAAAGAGGTAGGGATTTACTGTATTAGGGCTCACCTGCCCAGAGAAATGAAGGTATGGTAAATTGCAATGTGAATTTAGAGTGTTCACTAACTAGATGGATAAGAACACTTGGATTGCTCAAAGAAGATTGAAGACATCAGTTCATTCTGCCCATATAGAGCACTGGCAGTGTCACATCCCCATGTGACAAGTAGAGTCCAATCTGCTTTACACAGCTTTCAGCCCTAGCAATTAGGTTGTGCTCAGCGTGACACTGTGTGTTACTACAAAGCTTCCTGCTGGTTCAGAGTGTGGGCAGACTACAGCTCTTATCTGTCTGCAAAATACCTTCGCAGGCATATAACCACAGAGTGCCTTTAGGAAAAAAACCCCTTATTCTACTTGGAAAAAAAATCCCTAGCTTTTGGTTTATAGAAGCAGTGAGAAATCAGTGAATAGCTACTGTGCTTATTTTTTTGTGCAATAACATTGATTGGGAGGTCAATAAGTCTTAAGCATACAGTTTCATAGTATGGTTCAGCTGCTGATATAGCTGCATACTTAGACTAGAAAGGTTTGCCCTGATCCTCCTCTTCCCTCAGGTCTCATGTGAATGATCTGCCAGCACAGTGCTGCCTCTAACACACGTATGTAATTTCCTTCACTGGCCAAACATCCTTAGTGATTCTGTTGTCTTTGTTTAAATACTTAAACAAATTTATAATGATTGAGCAAAATGCTAGCTACCAGTGTAAAGCTGGAAGTAGCCCATGTCATGTAGTAACAAGTCAAAGATGTGAGAAGCTTTCCAGCTGGCTCATTCATATTGTAATCCATATCCTCAATCTTCAGTAATATTAGTTTTCATATTTAGTATTATCATAAATTCAGAGAAAGTGGCTTTAGGATAAAGAATAGAAGTATCAGAAATTATATGACAACAGATTCTCATTGGAAAATACCAAAAGTTATATTCTTTGAATTAATAAATGAACTTTGTAGAAGAATATCAGGAGTTTCCTACACATTTACTATGGTTCCAAGACAACCTTTGAAGATACTCTTTTAGGACAACCTGAGGCAAGCTATATATTTTAACTTTACAACACCTCTTGCCCAATGAAATTAGTGAGTAAACAAGTGGGTAAATTAGTATTGGAAATCTGATTCCCACCAAAGACCTCATGAAGTGGAGGGGGAAGGAGGTTGCTACTTGTTTACTCGGGTTTTTTTGCTTGTGAAGTGGAGAGCTTTTAGAAAACAGGTACAATTTGTATTGTTTGGAAGATAATCAAAACTTGGAAACAAGGATACTGGTAAGAAGTAGTAGTCAGAAGCAAAAGAAGAAAGCTTTCATGCTCAGGATATACCTTCCATACAAGCTTTCCTCCTGGCATACTATAGTTAAAAAAAAAAAGGTCTTTGGTTTTGATGAAACTTTTGTATTTCCATGAAAGTTCTTTTGCATTTCTGCATAAAGTTTTAGCTAATTGAGTAATTTAAATTTCCATACAGACCAGAAATACATTCATTTCTTTTGCAAACTTATTTCACTTGGTCTTTCACAAATGATTTCAATGGTTTGATCAAAAAAATAAGTTGTAGTTGCTTTGCACTGCTGTTAGCTGCAGATCACATACTCAACTAAAACATTTTCCCTTGCCATTTTAATGATCTTTCCTTTTCATATTTCTTTTCTTTCTTCTGAAAGTTTGTATCAACTCACTTGATAAATTTCTGAAAAGTTAATGTTGTTTGTGAACAGCATGGTCAAACAAAATATGCAAAGTACCCTACCGTGAAACTAAAAGACCTTGATATAGTAAGAGATGGGGAAATATTAAAGCTGTACCCGAAAGTACATAACATGAGGCTTTCTCTATGTCTAGGTTTGAGGGGAAAAACCAAAATGTTTGCCCACAAACGGAGGAAGGGATTCCTCCACAACAATCATGCCACTCTTTATCAAATTTAAGGAAAGGAACTTTCATCAGAAAATGGATATAAGAAGGATAACTGTTCCTAACTGATATATATATATATTTTTATATATATGTAGGTATAGATATAACTGTAAACATACCAGAGCAAACTGCTTCCCCAACACCACAAGAAAAAAAACAAACAAAAGAGAACAACCCCCACACCGGCAGGTTTTCTCCTGAAGAAAAGTTATACTTATGGGCAATGTCTGTGTCACACCCCAGCTGGCTGCAGGGTGAGCTCCCAGTTCCTCTCCAGCGAGACAGAGACGAGCAGTGAGCACTCAGATGAATTCTGTCTCTTTCTCTGTGCCCCTTGTCCCAAACGAAGAAGGAAAGCTGGAAGCGGAGAACCGCAGCGTGTCCTGGAAAGCAGCTGTGCCTTCTCTCTCCCAGGTCACCTCCGTGGCGAGGGTGGGCAGGCCGTGACTCTGCAGGAGACAGTGAGGCTGGAGCAGCGACCAGGCCCCCAAACGCCAAACCAGCAGAACAGCCATGGCAAGGAAAAAAATGAACCAGCTCACCAAAAAGCAGCAGCAGCAGCAGTGAGGAGCAGGAGAAACGGCTTCTCTTCCACAGCAGCACACACAAATGGAATGTCCCCAAACAAAAGAGACAGTCTGCCCCCACCCAAACTATCAAGAAGAAGCCAGTAGCAGTTAACTACTTCTTTTGTGAACTAATGGCATGGGCAGTTAGTGGCAGGGAGAGACTTTACATTATAATACCAAACTACAACACTCTACTACCTTTAAGCCACAGTTCCTAGTAGTTGTTCTTTTCTGTGAAGGCACATGTTAGAGTTCTCTCAGATCCATCACTGTAAAATGTTTTGAACAGAAATTAATTGCAAACCACCTTTACTATCTCATTTTCTGATATATGATGCGGAAACTTATGTTCTCTGCTCTCTTCATGTGTGGAAAATAGAGTACAAGCACCTTCTTTCCTCAGCCTTTTGTTTTGTTTCAAATGTTTGAAGTGTTGACAAAAGCTGCTTTGAAGTAAATGCTAAAATGTACTTCTTTAGAACAGGTAGACCTCCTAAGCTTTTGTTTTCCTTATAAGTTATATAGATGAGGTTATCAGGTCTCACTGATGTAAGGTTTGCAATGTTTCATGCACCTAATCGCCTTTATTTCATGACCGCATTGAAGTGAAGCTAAACTGTTATCTTTCATGCCTGACAGTGCTTTCTTTGCCTGATAGATATAATTTTTTTCCAAGTCCAATCTTCCATCATCATAGAGAGGAAAAGTATCTGAGAAGTCACGTGTGTGTGTCAGCATTCTGGTGTATTTTACTTCAGGTGGGTTTATGTGGAGGTTTTTTTCAGTCAGGTACTCATTTACTTTTGCATATAACTTTTTAAACTGTTCTTGGTTTAAAAATATTAAATACATTTGGTTTGGACAGTCATAGATAGAATTATAGGACTGCCAGTCTGACAGTCTTCTCTCCTACATCAGCAGTGGGGATCTAGAAGAAATATCATCAATGTCATAGTCTGTTTGTGGCTCACTGGACTGTTGTGGGTGGGAGTGGGAGCTTGTTTCAATCTGCAAGTGCAGAGAGAAAAGTGTCAAATATACCTAGAGTGAGATTAAGACACAAATTCAAATGATGGTAACCAAAATGATAATTCACTTTTTTTTCCATTATTAAAGAGAGAGCAAGGAGGAAAACAGGGAAGTAGGAAAAAGCAAAGAGTAATAACAGATATCAAAATGATTATCACCACCATGGGTCCATTGGCATCCCATTGATCCTTTCTTCTTTTGTATTTTGGTGGGGAGAGCTCTGTCTGGGCTTGCCGAATTCTCATTTATAGGCAGACTAAGCAGAGCGCTTTGTCAGAGCATTTCAGCAGCCTTGCGCAAGCTTGGGGACCATGACAATGGCATGTTTGCCACATAGACATTGGTGTTCATACAGCATACATGTCATACACCCAGTTCACTGCACGTGCAGGCTGTTTCCTTGTGGTGACGCAGGTGCAGTCTGTAGGTTGGGATTAATTGCTGTTATCATGGTACCCTGCATTCTGAACATCCTGTTATCAGAACTGTCATCCAACTGCAGATCTTTCCCACGGGGCCAGCCATTGGTGAAACAAGTAACCCTTTAACAGTTTGCTACAGAGCTTCAGACAAAATTTATTAGAAGAGCCCTCCCACTGAGTCACCAGGTGCAGAAACGACCCCTTGCTTTTTAAACTCCTTATCACAGAGGAGTCTGGGTGCAGCTGAATCCAATCTCAGACCCAGACTTGAACTGTATATAGACTTTAAGTCAAGAAAGTTAGAGATAGTAAGTGACAACAACAAAAGAGCAGCATCCAGAGAAGTGTGAAATATCACCAAAGTTCCTCTAAATCAATTTTTTTTCCCTGCATTGTTTTTTTCCTCTGCAGTTCACCCAAGGGTATACTGAGAAGTTAATTACTTGTGGGAAAAGAGGAGAAGTTTAGAAAATACTAAGTGGTCACTGCTTTTTAAAAAACAAAGATATTCTCTAAAAT
The DNA here is from genome assembly GCA_026770055.1 of Myrmophylax atrothorax. Taxonomy (NCBI): domain Eukaryota; kingdom Metazoa; phylum Chordata; class Aves; order Passeriformes; family Thamnophilidae; genus Myrmophylax; species Myrmophylax atrothorax. Next base: position 95,169,165 of record JAOXXN010000446.1, read on the forward strand.
ATGGCCTTTTGTTACTGTTACTTAATCTATACAACTCTGAAGAGCTAGTCTGGAAATCATCCAGGAGGATCTATCCTGGAGTAAAATGTTCCCATGTTAGCTTAAGGAAAAAGAAACCTATTTAAAGATATCAGTGTCATAACCCATAAAATCATTGGTGAGATTTGCAAGTAATAAATTTTGATTTAAAACATCAATATATCCTGTTTTATGAGGAGATATAATACATCTATTGAGAAGGGATTTGACAGAAAATTTTAGACTTCTGATTTTTTGAGACATGATTCTGCTACCAAACTTCTAGTGCTTTTCAAGGGGTTCACATACACCTCGAGAGGAATTGTAAATACCGTTATAACTTCTGGACCTGATCTTGGATTTGACAAAGAATGAGAGATTAGGTTTCAATTCTGTGTTCTACTTTAAACATCTTTCATCTCTATTGGAAAATTTTTTGGTGTGTCAGTATGGTATGACATAATGTATTGTTGCCTAAAATTGAGGAAAAAACTTTTGAGACAATATTATATAGATAAAGTAGAGAACAGTTCTTTAATGAAAGCTTTCAGATGCACCGAGTATATAGCCACACATCCAGTATAGGGTTCCTACAAACTTAGAACACTACTGAATTATTATATCTAATGGGTACATCCAACATGAAAACCATTTTGCCCTTGGTACCACCATCAGAACTGCCCCACTAGAGCCCCTCCAAGGTTTTTGGGCCTAGTATTTTATTTTGATTAAAATATGTCTTATTATTCTGGTCCAGGTGCATGTGTTCCACACAAGATGTCCTTGCTGATATTCAGGAATGTGGCACAAACAGTGAGAAACTGCTAGAAACTGTCAGCTCCTATCTCGAATGTGAGAAACTATACAGCTGTATAAAACTTTACAAATATATAAAATATTAAAATCTACAAATATATGAAAATCTCAAGGCATCATTCTCCACTTAGAGACTTGACAAAAATTCTGTCTTGTCTTATGCTTAACATCGTACCATAAAGTTGGGCAACTACAGCATTAAATCATACGATTTGTTACGTAAACACTAATGATAAATGTAACTAATATAAACAGTTGTTTAAACCAGGTCCAATTTGGTAACCATGAAGTAAGTTTATAGAAGATATCTCCAAAGCCCAAAGAGACATCTTTGAGAGTTACCTAATGTAGAACTTGAGTTTGTTTCCAAATTTCAGCTCAATCTTTAGAAATTCTCCTGCTCTGATCTATGTAAGAACAACAACGGCATTAATGATTGTACAAATGCCTCCGTGTGAGGCTAAAAAATCAAGAGCTATTCTCTTTTGCAGAACTACACAAGACAGACCATGAACAACTTCTTGTAAGTCCATGATTGCATCTAAAGCATGATTTTGAATATGTTCGATAATGGCTGAAATGGTAGTAATTGTGTTTTCCAATTCATTTACTCCTAAAGAAGGAGTAAGAGCCCTAATCACACTGTGAAAATTCATGGGATGTTCAGCAAGAGGATTGTTGTATCTTTTTATTCTTCTTATATACGTTCTTATTCACCCACTTTGTTTTTCAATTTGGTAAAATATTGTTATGTTTGGGATTACAGCCCCAAGAGCACAGGCCTGATCTTTATCAAGGGCCATAACTTCATCTTCACATATCCCATACCACACTGAACCCTAAGGGGGAATCATTCTCCAGGGTGTCTGTGCCGATCCTATTACCCTTTTTGGGGTTAGCCTTATTTTAGGTCAATTTTACGACAATATGGAAGGAGAAGGATCTTTCCTGTGACATTAACAATCACTGCATAACTTTCTTGATCTGGAATTAAGCCGTTTAGGGCTATAGGCATGAAGGCCTTAGTGACTCATGTCCAACTTCCAGATGCGAAAACATTTGAGTGATCCTTACATTTAAGGTTCTTAATCATGTTTGTCTCGTTCATTAAGACACCAATTAAAGGCTGATTGTTATCATCAGTTGTTGGCAGTTGAGTACAAATCCAACAGTCTTTTTTTTTAAGAATATTGTGGATACATTTTGGACTAGAGCCATATGCAAATTTCAGTTCCAAATCTGAATCATGGTTACCAAATGTGTAGGTAATAAACTCAGAAAAAAAAAGTTTAAACCACATCATCTTCATCTGTATCAGTCTCTTTTTTTGCACTTGTTCCAGGAGCAGAGGCCTTCTTAACTCTGGAGTAGTGAATCCGGGGTCCTTTGCCAGCACACTTGACTGCGGTGAAGGTGGTTAGCAGAACTTGAAACTGTCTTCTCCATTTAGCTTGTAGGGGATCATTGTCCCACCATTTAATACAGACTCAGTCTCCAGGCTGGAATAGGTGAGCAGGAGCATCCAACCCAATGGGACTGGTTAACACAAATTTCTGAAGTTTCTATGAAGTAGAACTTAGAGCCATTAAATATTTCTGTAAGTCAACTTTCTCCCGTATGTGAATTTCTCCCAGAATGAGGGTTCTGATACGACCTGCCATATAATGCGTCATAGGGACTTATGTTATCTCTCCACTTTGGTTGTATGTGGATTCTCAGTAAAGCTATAGGCAAGGCCTGGAACCATGGCGTAGATGTCTCTTGAAAAATTTTGCTTGTTGTGTTTTGAGAGTACCATTCATACATTCAACTTTTCCACTCACCTGAGGTCTGTAGGGACTATGTAGATCCCAAGCAATCCCCAGACCACTGTTGCAATAAAATGTGGTCTTCTGTCTGATGACATTTCCAGAGGAACTTCAAATCTTGGAATTAGATGATTGAGCAAAACTTTTACCACTTCTTTTACTGCGTTAGTGTGACAGGGGTAAGCTTCAGGCCATCCACTGAAGGTATCAACCAATACCAGTATGCACCTGTATCCTTCTTTATGTGGCAACTCAGCAAAATCTATTTTCCAGTAATCTCCAGGAAGGTCTCCAGCCTTTTTTACCCCTAGCACCACTCTTTTGCTTGTATCAGAATTGTTTTGACAGCAGATTTCACATTTGCTTACTATAAACTGCACAGTTTCCGCCATTCCTGTTCCTACTATTATCTTCTTCAAATGTTTCAAAAGATTTTCTGCCCCCCAGTGGGTATCCTCATGTTCCCAGAGAGTTGTCTCCTGAAGGAGCTGGAGTGGGACTACAACCTGTCTTTTAAATGTGACAGCTTACCCACCTTTTTTAATTTTAGCCTTTAAGGACTTACTTAACTGGTGGTCTCTGATCGTACTTTGGTGTAAACCCTTAGAGGTTGATTTGCTTCTGTGATATTACTGCTAGAATACCTTTCTCTGCAACCCCTTTTGTCATTTTATCAGCAAAATTATTCCCTGATTGTTTTAACCTTTTGATGAGCTCTGCAATGCATGATAGGCACCTCCACAGGTTTCCAGATACTTTGCAGTAATGAATGGATCTGTTTGGCATGTTCGATCCCACTACACTAAGCCAGATGGCTCCATGGGCATGTACAATACTGAATGCATATTTAGAATCAGTCCATATATTTACCTGTCATCCTTGACTCAGTTTCAGAGCTCTTGTCAGTGTCATCAGTTTAGCTTTCTGTGGTGATACATCTGGTGGCAAGGCCTTCACGTCGATTACGTTGTCCATGGCTGTCACTGCATATCCTGTCACTCACTTGCCATCTCACACAAAGCTGCTGCCATCCATATACAGTTCCCAATCTGTATTTTCTAGAGATGCGTCTTTCAGGTCTGGTCTGCTGGAAAAGGCCTCTTCAGTGGTCTGCAAACAGTCATGCTCGGGAACGCTGTCAGTGTTAAGGACAGAAACATAGCAGAATTGACAACAGCTGTTTTCAGAGCAACATCATCCTGTTCTAGCAGCACAGCCTGATACTTAAACATTCTGCTAGGGAACAACCAGCGACCCCCTTTCTGGTCAAGTACAGTTAGGACTGCATGGGGTACATACATGAAAATGTGCTGTCCAAGGGTGAATTTTTGGGCTTCTTAGATCAATATATCAGTAGCCTCTCCAGCTTTCAAATACCCAGGCCACCCTTAGCTAACACTGTCTAGTTGTTTTGAAAAGTAAGCCCCAGTCCTTTGCTGGTTCCCAAGGTATTGTGACAATACCTCCAGAGCAACATTCAGTCACTCATAAGTGAACAACTCAAAAGGCTTAGTTAAGTCTGGCAGTCCTAATGCTGGAGCTGTTTAAAATGTGACCCTGATATCATCTACTTACCATAGTTCCTTTATTGGCTACTTTCAGTGCTCCATACAGGGGTTTCACTAGTACTTCACAGTCAGGTATTTATATGATTAAATATTATTATTTAGCTATCCTTTGTTTACTCGGTAACAAACCAATATGGGCTATCTAACCTTAGCTGTACATATTACATAGAGGAGAAATCACTCTCTGAAATTCCTTCACTCCACTAATTAAAGGATCAAGCTCAATGGTAAGCTTTTTTTATTATTTAAACAGTAAGGTTAGGTAAGATGAATCTCACAAAAATGAACATTGAAGGAAAAACCAGTAGCTTGAAATGTAAGTTTAATCTTGAAATTTAGTGTTTGGAGCAGTGTGGGATCCCAAGACAAAAATGTCTTGTACTATTTAACAATACTAAAAGGGCAGAAAATTTTTCAGTAATTCCACACCCAAGACATCTTGGACAATATTTTAAGTTCTCTGCATTTAGGTTATCCACCTGTAAAGCTGGCAAAATGCTTTTTTCATATCTCAAATATTTCTGTAAGGAAGAATATCCTTGTCACTCATCCTTGCACGTGAAAGAGAATTAAGTGCACAGGTGTGAAAATAAAGAAGCATGATACCTATTTCCATTCTTAAGATTTCTGAAATGCGAGTTAGCACTATTGACTAGAAAGAGTTCCATGTACTGTATCAGCTGTCACTTCTCACAGGAGTCCTCCTGCAGTAGCAAAGATAGGTTCTGGTTTGAATTGAATTGCCCATTCTTAGATAAAAATAAAACTATTCTGATAATAGTTGGAAAATAAGAAATGGCCTCCAGTTGCATCAGGGGACGCTCAGGTTGCATGGTAGGAAACATTCCTTCACTGAAAAGCTAGAAAGGCAATGGAACAGGCTGCCCAGGAAAGTAGTGGAATCACCATCCCTGGAAGTGTTCAAAAAACAAGTGGATGTGGAACTTCGTCATATGGTTGAGTGGGCATGGTGGTATTTGGTCAAACATTGGATTTGATGATTTTGAAGGTCTTTTCCAACCTTTCATTGCTTTATGAAAGAAGGATGGAAGAAGAACAGCAGAACACTTTTCTCTGATAATTCCTTACGTATATAATAATTGGATCAATTTAGTTTAAGTTTTGTGGCTTTAGCCTCAGTTTTAGTCCTTTCAATGCTAAATTAAAAAAGCCTGCAAAACACATTTTTACAAGTACCTTTTTCCAGAAAGCAAAAAAATTATGCAGATCTCTATAGAATTTATGACACTAAAATTAGCACTCAGCTCGTGAGTTTAGGTTTCCAGTGTGGGAAGAAATATTAGATCACTGCCTATTTGTAATCTTGCTCTTTCCAAAAATAAAACCTATGTGATTTAAGCATTTATCTTGAGGTTTACTGGGAACTGTGAGAGCTGATGTATGTGTTTAGAGGGAGCTGTGTAGCAGCTTCTTTTTCTGACATGTGAGCTAGAGATATTTCATCTATGTGTGCTGGAATGTAGCCAACACCTTGCATCCCCTGGCTAATCTACCAGGAAAATCTGATACCCCTTTACTTTCCACAAACTTTCTCTGCTGGTCCAGTGCACTGGGAAGCGCTGTCTGTGTGTAGATGAAGGTTTCTCACAAAGATGTTAGCAGTAGAAGCAGTTTTCCTTTTTGTCATATGCAGTAGGGACAATGAGCTTCTAGGTGATAGTAGTAAAAGAACCATTTTGCCATGCGTTAATCAGTTAACAGTGGCTTTGTCTGTCCTTAATGATCCTTAGGAGTCCCTTCCAACTCAGAATATTCTGGGATTCTGTGATTCTATCCTTGTCTTGAACAGCCAGATCTGAAATAGAGATGACTCTGTCAAGCGGGAAGCTTTGGGTGCTGGGATTTCTTTTTTGTCATCCTTCATGCTGCCAATTTGCACTGAAGTGTAAGACTATTTTAGAAATTCATGGGAAAATTTTTGCTTTCAAATTCATTTTGACCAAAGAAAAATACTTTTCCACTATAAAATATTTCAACTCTTTAACTTTAGAAAATTGGTATTTTCCTCATTAAATACTCAATCATTTTATTCTCTATGAAAATTGTATTCTTCATTAATCACTGTCCAGAACTCTCAGTGATGATGACAAGGCTGCACAATTTTTGAGAAGCCCATGTGGTGCTGCCTGCACTGAGATTTACAAGTAGAAAGCTGTACTAAGGAAGATGTTCTTCCTCCTGCTGCCTCCTGCTATCTGTGAATCTTTGCAAATGGTTGCAGTCTGTAGTGCTGATCTAGAATCAATGAATAGAGATGAAAAAGTGTTTTTGTTTTGATGAGTGCAAAGAAGAGAGAAAATCCAGCACAGACAATACAGCATTGATTCAGAGATAGTATTCATTGCAGTGCAGTTATTTGTAGTTGTTATGACTCATTTTGTATATTAGACTGAGTTGATGAATGTGCTTTAGAATCAGTTAATGAGTAGTGAATATGGTATTTAGTAACACTGTTTGCTGTATAGCTGGCAGAAATGTCACAATTCTGTCACAGTAATCAGAATTCATTTGTGACCTGGATAATCTCATCTAGTGCCAAAATTCTTTGAGGCAAGCACTTTGCATACAGAGCTTTCCTTATAACTCCACAGGATCAATTTTTAAAGAAGCAAAGTAACTACCTTCTTAGGTGGCAACTCTCCTAGGCACTACAGTTGATACTTAGTTTAAGCCTCCAAGATTAAATGAGCTTTCCAGCCTCAGAATTACAGTTTTGAGTTATTGCATGTTGAATCAAGAGCTCTACACATGCACAAAGGGAACAATGCCAGTAACAACTAAGCAGGTAACTAACTGGTTTTAGGTAGAGTGTCCCTTTTTCTGAATTCCAGCAGCACCTATTTTCTGCTTAGATGACTAGATACTTCTTAGGAGTTTGATTTCAGAATAAATCTTTTTCTAGGTAAGAAAGAATACCTTCTGTTATAGATACATTTTGAAGCTATGAAAAAACGCCAGATTTTTAAGTTCAACTCTATTTTCAGAACACGATCTGACTTAGGCAAAAGAATAATCCATAAACTTATCCATTACCAATAGTGAATTCTGCAGTTGTGGATTTTGAACCAAACCTTTTATGTTCTGCTCTGCAGTAGTGAATGCTGCTTGTTTCTAATAGGTGGCCAGCCTAGCTTAATTTGTGACTTCTTGTTTTTGATCTATGCCAATAGACAATTTTATTTAGGAGTCTCAAATTGCCATGATTTTAACAAATAATTCTTTTGATCCTATTGCCCAGTTTTAGCTAGATTAGAACATTCAATTTTTCTCTGACCATGAATTTTCCTCTGTGATAATGACAGCACTCTACAGTGGTAGAAGTAAAAAGATTCATGGAGGTCTTTAAATTACTTACTTTGGGAATAGGCTAGCATGTTTCATTGGACATGATAACTTTCAAAAAAATAAGCTTAAAGAAAAACATTCATATTTACTTAAAAGCAGTGTGCAATAGAGCAGCTGTCCATGGAAATTGTTTTACTTTTAAAAGAAGACTATTCCATATACAAGTGATTGGAAAACCAGTGATTTTTGTACATAATATTTTAATAAATAATAAATGTCAGGCGTATCTATTCTGTTCTAGTTTAAACTGACAAAGATATGTAGATTTTGTCTCCTTTCCCTTGGTAATTTAATAGTCCTTAAATGTCAGAGCAAAGGTGCTTTACTCTAATGTTACATTACACCATTAAGGTGGACCTAGTAAAAATGACAATCTGATTGTATGTGTTCTAAAGAAGTATATATGTATAGATAAGGAGCTGTAATAATTATAAAGAGCCTACAACAGAAGTCATTATGCTGTCTTTTATCACAGTAACAAGAGCAGAGACTCAGTAGTGCACAGGCTTAATTAGTTTGTTACGTACAAGTAAAAAATAAGTATATTAATACAACGATCATCATAAAAATCATATTAACATTCAGCCTCCTACTGAGACTCCATTAACCTTGCCTAACAGCTGTAAAAGCATATGCCAAGTTCTCATCCCTTCTATACAAGGGAACAGATTAAATTTACTCTTGGATGAAGCATCCCAAAAAGCTAGAAATGCAGAAAACATTATTTTGCACATAACACTCTTGCTGAAACATCAGCCACATGACATGACCTTCCTTCTAGTGTTCTAAGTGGCTTCTGTCACCCATCCTCAATGAGTCTTCTGCTTTTCCGAATAAGCTTTAATTTTATGACTTGTCATAAAAATGACAGATCGTTTGTTTTCGTACTGTCATAGGAAGCATGAGGCTCTAGACAACTGGATGATGGGGAGAGAGCAAAGGATTAAATAGCTTTCTATCACCTACCAGCAACCAGTTCACTCTAGTGAAGAGAACACCTTCTTTAGTCTAAGACATATATTTCCCACTATATCTGAAGTTCTCAATGCTTACTCATTCTTCTAACCTCATGAAATATTTGAGTGTTGTTGATTAGGACAGGTATCTCAAAAGCAGAAAGAGTGATGGGCGTGAGCACCAAGCCGAAAAGTTTAGACTGCTTGTAAGTGTTCTCCAACTCTCATCTTATACATATAGCACTGAAATATGTCCAGAACTAGAAATAATCCGCTTCTTGGGTGACACTGTGTATTCCTGGGTCTAGGGTTTGTGTTCAGAGAGTTTTTTTGACTTCATCTGCCAACACACAACAAGCAGTTAGAGCAAAGCAGAAGTTCTGGTTAGTGTTGGTTTTGCAGGGTCATAGAGTAAGGTCACAGCTAATTCTCTGCATGCAGGTGCCAGTCCTTTTTAACTCTCTCAACATCGTATTTCAGCCCTCATACATTCCTGCCTGATCCAAGCACTGACTCTGAAACTCCAAGATTTGCATACAAGACCATTTCTGAA
>JAOXXN010000446.1:95191772-95202073 GCA_026770055.1 Myrmophylax atrothorax
ACTTATAGAGCTAAGTAATAGACTGTATTAACCAGGGAGTGGGGAGTTATTTCTTGTTATATATATAACTTGTGTAAATGTGTGTTATATTGTAGTTGTCTTGTAGTTTTCTCTTTTCTGTATAAATATATAGTTAGTTTCAGCATAAACCTGGTTTGGAAGTTTTTATTTCCCTCTCTCTCCTTCCTTTTCTCTTGGCTGGTTGGGGGGCGAGAGGAACACTTTTTCTCTGTTCTTGGGCAGTTGGCATTTTGCCAGCTCAACCCAAGACAGGGTGCACTCGATCCTCTTTTTCAAATCACTGATATTCAGCAGGACTGCCCCAGTACTGAGTCCTTGGGAACACCACTAGTGACTGGCTGCCAACTGGCAGTAACTCCATTCACCACCACTCTCTAGACCTGGCCATCCAGACAGTTTTCAATCCAGCAGAGTACATCTGTCCAAGCTGCAGACTGCCAGCTTCTCTTGTGGAATACTCTGGGAGACAGTAAAAAGGCTTAACTGAGTACCAGGTAGACAATATCCACAGTCTTTCCCTCATCCAGCAAGATGTCACCTGGTCATAGAAGATCAGGTTTGTCAAGCAAGACCTGCCTTTCACAAACTACACTGGCTGGGCCTCATGTCCTAGTTGCCCTATTTGTGTTGCATGGTGACACTCAAGATTATTGGTTCCATAAGTGCCACACAATATGCCACAATACTGTGATAACTAATAGAACTGTTAGTATTTTTTAGGCACTAACAGTTTTCAAAATTATTTAACAGTTTTTATTTCAAACTTTTAGATGTTCTTCCAAACAGATGGACAGAGGTTTTTTTTCATTTCAATTAAAAACTGATTTAACACATGCATAATAACATAGGAGAAGTTTTCACAAATGAAAAAGGGTCTGTGTTCCCAGAAACAGGCAGGCTACCAGTCTAAATTGCATATCAGTAATCTCCATTTAGACTAACACATTCAATTATTAACAAAAAATGCATAATGAATTGGTGAAAATAAAATAAAATCTTCTTGTGTTGTTTATTTTAAGAAAAAAATATTCAAAAACATTCCTAACCCTTGTAGATAAACATTGTTATGGACATACAGCAGTCACGCAGATCTTTTTGAAAAATTATATTGGCTTACTAAATTTGACTTGGATAACAGCAAACTATTACATGCTTACTGCACTTCAAAATTATTCTAGACTTTGTACATCTAGATGACATAGCTAACAACATTCTGTGAAATAAAAGTGCTGGTAGTACTAGGCAGCTTAGTTTGCTGTTATATGATACTGTTAAGCAGTTGTTATAAAATAGATAACTTGATATGGGAAAAGAAAAAAATCTTTTAAATAGACACAATCTCCTCTGCACCTTATGCCAGGGAAAAAAAGGAACTCAAAAAGACCTGTGCAGTATCAAAAGTATTTAGGCAGGGAAAGAAAACAAACACAAAACCCCAAGCAGAACAAAACAAAACAGGTAGAAACTACACCCTGGGAAATCAGAAGAAATTTATTTTAAGATTTAGAGTTAGTAAGCCAGTATCACCTTATTATTAAGTGATCTGTTGGCTTAATTTTCTTTTGCAAGCAATGGGAATCTGAACATCAACATATGCTTTTGGCATATCTTTCTTTTATCTTTACACTCCTGGTAAATTGCTAAAAAGTAAAAGAAATATGAAATATGATGACTTTTCTATGCATTTGTTGGGAACTGGTCAAGTGAACAACCTGCTTTTGTATTTATTGATCATGTTTCACCTCAGTCATCCTAACATATCTGACAATTCTTATAATTTTGTCTTCTTAGGCTTGTGGGAAGAAGGAAATTTCTAAATTACATCAATGAAGAGATTACAATCTGTATGAAAATTTTTATCACTATCTGTAACATTTTGTGACATAAGATGTCACAATTGAAAGAAAGAAGGCTATTTTGTTTTTGCTGAAAGAGATAAAAATCTGAAGCAGTATTTTAGAAGGCTGTGAGGTTTTTTTACCTTTTTTTCACTTTTTTTTTCTTTGAAAGTGTGCATGTTCTTGTCCACATATGTAGTACACTTGTAAGCATTTTTCAACTACTCATTAACTTGTTATATTTCTGTGGGATCACTGGCATCCCTGTAGAGAGATATCTTGCAATCTTCAAATTGCTTTGTATCATCTCTACAGCTACATTAAAAAGAAAATGAATGCAAAATAAAGCTCTAGAACCTGTTATAGGTGTCAAAATATCTAGAACACCATACAGAATGCAACTGTTACTGTGGTCAGACCCCTGAGTTATAAGCCAATCCAGCTGTGACTTTGAGTACAAAAGTAGCAATAATACTGTTCTCTTTTTCTCCAAAAGGGAAGAAAAAGGGAAAGTAAAAGTCTGATGTTGCCCTTTTTTTCTGTGTGGACATGGACTTTTGAGATGCTCCTCTCAGCGTGAAATACTATTTAATTCTCAGGGAGGAAACAGAACTGGTATACAGAAAGACACCTTGTGGCAACCTGTGATCAAATGAAAATATTGCTGTATTTAACTACAAAATGGAGGGAAATTTCCTAAAAGAGGATGGAAAATAATTCTGTTCCACAATTCCCTAGGTAAAGTAGGCCATGTTTAAATTAGCAAATAATATGGGATAGTAGGAGCAGGTCTGTGGTGTGGCATGAGATAGTTGGCTTTCAAGAGCCTTGTTGCACGCATTTGGTTGTGAGGGGGCATTTCAGACTAGCTCTATCCTGGTCTTGTGAGCTGATGGAAATGTCTCTTTGAGGGTGGAACGTGTTCAGTGCCTTCACAGGGCTCATCTTCCAGTTCAGTTTTGCCCAAAAGCAATTTAGCAGCGCACCAAGTCCTTCCTGCCACAGCGAATGCAAGCTTGGTGAGTGTGGATGATCAGATTTTCTTGAGAAGCCCTTTTCTCATCCAAACTGAAACATCAATGTAGACAAACACCTGTGTATCACTTAAATACATTGGGTGGCAAGTTCAATCCATCAAAAAGATGCAACTTCTCAAGGTGTGTGCAGTAAACTCTGTAACTCAGTCACAGGATACAAGGGGTGCCAAAATCTTACAGAGTTCAGAAACTCTACATACAAATTCATGGAAGGAGGATGTATTAGATACAAATAAGTATAAAGACATTACCTCTAGCTGCAAATGTTCCATAGAAAATAATGACTGACACAGTTAAACATTGAAGTACTACTTTCAATTTGTCCTGCTCTTGAACTGCTTTCTAATCGTCTGCTGTTGTTTGCTCTCAGAAACTAATGGGAAAAGTATGACCTGGTACAAAACCCCTTATGCTGACTTGCCCTGCAGTAATCTTATACAGCAGAGGAGATGCAAGCAGAAGTCAGAAATGTCCAAAAAGACGACTTGCTTGGTCATTATTTTCAGTTTGTCCTTTGGAGACAGATGTCCATGTCTTCTGATGAACTATGGAGCCTAAGCTTCTGCCTTGGAAAGGTGCTTGAAGACAGGGATAAATGTTATTCAGGCCATGGTATTTGAGAGGCAATAAATACAGCATTTTTGTGTGTAGAACTTTACTTATGTTTCTCTGTGTTAACAGAGACAGCAATATTTAAAATGCACATTTAATTCTTAAGTATTTCTGTGATACTAGAGCATACTTCTGTCTTCTATCTTTTTTAAGCTTCAACACCAACGTGTAGGGTTTTGCTTTGTAAATGTCTAAGTCTAATATCATACCTGACAATAAATTTATAAATCATAGCTGATGCTAAAGACTGCTTCCCTCCCATACGATTCAGTATTTTGTTTATTTATATGAAAATCCTGCAGTTCAGACTGGTCCCTATGGATATTGACTTACAGATATTATCCTTGAGAAAAAGATCAAATCCCCAAACACCAAATATAAAACAAAATTGTTCTCAGGAAATCTGTAAAGATGCTTATATCTGTACAGTGCACTTGAGGATATGCCAGACTGTGTGACTGAAAGAAGATTCCATAAGAATGAGGCATATTCAGTTCAATTTAAATGTCAAATGAAGGATTTTAAAAAAAAGTCTGTAATAATATTAAGTAATTAATACTTAATGTCAATGGGAAATTTTACTGAAAATTGCTCTTTGGATACCCCAAAAAGTTCCTTTAAATTAATTATCTATAAATAGAAGAACTATTAATAGAATGAATTTAATGGTAATCATCTGTACTTTACTGTTCTGAGACTTAAATATTTTTAAACCATCAAGCTCATTTTAAGGAGATAACATGGTATCATTAAATTTTAAAAATGTGAAACAAAATGGATGAAGGAAACAAGCAAAAAAGAATAAATGAAATATAATGCATATTTGGGTGTTGCAATAATGTTTGAAAACATGTAAGCAGAAAATTATTTCAATCAATTATTTTCTATGGAAACAGATAGAACATACTAACTTTTGGGAACATTATCTTTTTCTTGCAGAACCAGAAGCTTTCTGGTTTTATTTAATATGTTTAAACATATTTTGCAGAGCAAAAATTTAAATATCTCTAACAGTGAGACAGTGGTTTCTACAACATAGATGGTGCTGGTAGAAATGATAGAGATTATTTATTTAATATTTACTGGCTTTCTTTAGAGAACCTTCTGCCTGGCATCTGCACCTAGCATATTTCATGATAACTACTTAAGACACTTACAAATAAGTTGAGTATAACTATATAAAATACTATGACTGATTTCTCTGGAGTCCCTTTGAGTAGTTACTCATTTATTACTCCATTATAAAGGAGACAGGTGTGATTCTTCCATGGAGCTCCTTTGAAATGAAAAGGCTTACAAGCAAAATACAGTATTTCTACATATGACAAATTTTCAGAAATACTTCTGGTCATAAATCTGCATGTAGAAAGCTGCCAAAATTTGTGGGTGTATTTCAGATGCAGTTACTTCCAAATTTGAAAGAATCAAATACATGGGAGAAATCTGCAATCCTTACGTGATTATGTTAAAATTTAATACAAAATGCCATTCATGTTTTGTAACTGAAATAATGTTTGTTGAAAGTCATAAATCAAAGACCTCATTCTTCCAACAACATTCTATGTTCATATAATGTTGGTATAAGAACTTCTATAATATTATTACTGTTATAATGCATTTTTTATGGTGCCACATGTTGTAAATAGCATCTTAGACAATTAATAATAATGTTAAAATAAAATCTTCATTTTTTTTACATTAATCCAGGTGAGATAACATTTTTGATAAACTTACTTATTCAAGTAAGTGATGAGACCCATCTTTCTTTATACTCTTGTATGTCTTACCAATTCAGCAGACAGGTACTAGGTAACAGGGTGAGACTAAATGAGACTTGATCAATTTTTTGATTATACAGTTTAGGTAATTGCCTTCCCCTAAGTCAGTATGCATTTTCAGTGATAATGATGCATGTTCAGACAGGAATTCATAGAATTTATTTGTGATCATTTCCAAAATCCAGAATTTCTGGTGTTAGAGCATATCTAGGATGTTCTGGAAATTTTGTGTTTGACCATTGTTACCATCCTGCAGCACTGACTTTATCACTTTATTTTAACTTTAAATGAAATATACTTAAGATACTTTTTAGATTCTATGGAAAATATTTGTAGCTTGAAATAGAAAAGAAAAAACACAGCAGGATAATTTAAGAATGTTTGTGAGTTGTGCACCAGACATTGAGAGTGAAAAAAAAAATTCTGTAACACTGACTAATAAAATGACCCATATGAAACCAAGAAACAGATACATATATTCACAGATCTTATGCCCAGTATAGCACTTGTGGACTTTTACTTGATTTTGAAATAGTTTGTTACATAATCAGTTTCAAAGGCAACATACAGTCAGATGAGATATATTGGCAAAACTCTACAAAATCTGTAACTGGATATTTTAGAGGTATACATTTCTCTACTGGAATTTGCATATGAGAATTTACTGTTAAATTTTAATATATTAATTTGAAACATTTTTCTTTATGGCAAGAGAAATTTTTCTTTAGGTATATTGACTCAAAACAGTTTTAAAGTATAGAGGCACTTATGTTTATTCTCACTGATGTGAAGGTAGTCTCTGGTAACTGACTCAGAATCATCTTCTCCTAGACTGGATCATATCTTTCTTCCTGAGTTAGATTTCAAAAATTATAGATTAGCAATATTCCACACACTGGTTTTTTTTCCAAGGTACAGTGCAGATAGCAATTTGCCTGGAATGGCCATCTAATCAGTATTTAAAAACAAGAGGGAGGAAAAAAAAAAGAGGGTTCCTTGTCATTAAGTAAAAATAATGTAAGACAAGAACTGTGTAATAAGTCTAATAAGAATAGAGAATTTATGTAGTGAAATAAGTGGTAAAAATCTTTTGTCAGTTACACTGAAGCGTTTTAATATGCCAGAGTATTTCAGAACAGCATTGTAAATATTGCATTAAAGAATTTTGCAAATTAATATTAAATTTCCTTGGGGTTTTTTTGGAGAGGGAGAAAGGACTGGTGAAGGCAAATATTTGTTTATTATTAGAGGAATAGAGATTTAACAGCATCATTTCTTGAGGTGACAGGGTAAAAAAGCAGTTCCTTATAATGCACCTATGAAGTGCTGTGCAATGAAGTACAAGTGTAAAGTCTTTGCACTGATTTTTACAGGCTGTGGGTTGGGTCTCCAACAGTCATTCACATAATACACATTTACACACATTTTTTGACCTGATGATGTTATTTTAATGAGCTTTTCTAATCATGACAGAAATACTAACTGTGCGCACCAAAGATATCTTTACACAATTTCCTAATATCAATTAATATTTCCATATAAAGGGAAGATCCGGAATCTTGTGAATAAAAGCTTTCAAAAGCAAAATTAAATATATTCATCACCCAAATTTATGTAGCACAGAGAAACTGACATCTGTATCCACTTACATGCATATTAAACAGCTTACAAATAAATACATATTAAAATATCCCTACGTTTCAAGTTCTTGTTGGATGCTCTTCCTTTATACACTTCACTGATTGCAGTGGTATTCAGGGCGGGATGCCGAAACGGCAGGATGAGCTTTCTTCCCACTAGTCTGCATGACAGAACAAGAATGTTCAGAGAAATATTTGATAATTAATGCTGCCTGCATAAAAAGGGCATCACATCACGGTGATAGACCTAGAGATGATAGACCCTATTTCAGTGGCTAGACTACACATCTATTTTGTTCTGAGCACCTCAGTACCAGATTTATCTGAATCAATTGGAAGGAAATAGGAAAAGAGGGGAGAAATATGCAAGTACTCCATTGATTAAGGAGGATGGACCGCTCAATTACATGTAATAGAAAAAATTTCCACAGGCTGGGCAAATTTTCTGTAATTGAAAGTGTATTGTATCAATATTCTTTGAATTCAGTGGTTGGAACAGGATTAAAGGGATAGTTGTTATACATGAAATACTTATTTTCCTGTCATCCTCCTAACTGCCTCTCTTCATTCAGTATGTATTTCCACTGGCTTTTTCCTGTTTATTATCAATTTGTCATGTCCCCTCAATGATTCTATATCTTATGTGGTCAGCAGTTTGATAACATTTAAGTGGAATGTATTTATTTTACGGTTCTGACAGGGCCCAAGTGTGTCTTTATACATATACAAAAACATACATGTATGATATAATTTTTGTTCCCTGAAACCCAAATGCTAGAGAGACATGTAGAACAAACAAAGCACAAGAAAAAAACTGTAGTGAAAGAATGTGTGAGAAAAGCAACCTTGCAAAAATTTAAATTATGAAAATAAATCTGCCTGAATTTCTGTATATTTCCCCAAAGCCAAACCGGCACTCAACAAATGCTTGTTGCAATCAGTATGATAAAGTGTTCAATCAATGTTTATACTGTTGTTTTGTTTTTTTTTAAATTATGGTCCTCGATACATACAGTGAAGTATAGACATATAAGAGACAACTATGTGTAAATCAAACTCCCTCAGTTTTCGTATTTGATTTTGTAATCAACCCAGAAATTTTTTAGCATCAATTTTACCCTACTAATTTTAACCATAGCATACTTAAAGTATTCATACTTTGCAGGGAAAGAATATGCAAAATATCTCCTAATTTCCATACTATGCTCATTATTACACAAGTAGCAAAACTATTGTGTCTTTCATTTTTTTTTTACCCCATGTTTCCCGCTTTTGCTTTAATTTTTTCCTTTTTTTTTCAATTGTGCTTGACCATGAATGACTATGAGTTTTGCTCTCATTTGCTGTTCTATTATTGTATTTTTCTGTTGAACTTCTCTTCGTTGATTGTTTCTTCTGTTGATTGCCAGCATTTGTTATTTTCCTTTACACTGTTCCTTCACTTAAGTCCTTTGCCTGATGGTATCCTTTTCATCTGTTACACAGAGATTGGTGTTCTTCTTTAAAGACTGGGCAAATAAACAAATCCACACAACCACTCCTCCTGTTTTATTTTGTGATCTTTCAGTGCAGTGTTGCATGTAAACAGTTACATCTTTCTAATTGGAACCTGCTGTGACTATCCTCTTTCTTTTCCTTTCATTTATTGTTTATTTACAGAGAAAAATAGACACATTATACTTAGTTATCCTTTCAATAATTTTTCCATTTTCTTCTGAATGATTATTGATTATATAATAGTCATTTTTATGATGTTCATATCTAGGCTTATTTGCCAGCTTCTATGCCTGACCAGTTTACCTGGCATAAATGCAGTACCTTTTGACTTCTGTTATCCAGTACTTTCACTTGACATAAATGGACTGTGGGAGAAACATCTCATCAGAGGGTGTCACCACAGTGATAGAATGCCTGGCCTTTATCAGACTAGAATGGGAGAAGAGACTGTTCTAACTTCTGTCTATCCTTACTGGATGCCTCCCTTAACATTTTCAAAGGTTGAAGCCTTGAAGGAAAGTAAAGAAACAGAAGCTAAATCTAAAAGCTCAGAACTTGTCCTTTTTATTTCTCTGTGGAGAACAGTGGGACGTATTTTATTTATTCAAAGTAAGAAAAATGGAAGAGGACTCAGAAGGCATCTTGGTGGTCATTCTGTATCCCAACTAGTCAGTCACAGTTAAATGGATATTTAAGCTTGAAGAAATATACTGGCAAGAAACCCTGTCAGCAGTTCCAGATGGAGGCTTCCAGGCAGAATGTTATCCAGCTATAAGACAGCTACAGTCTTTTGGGAACAACATTTACAAGCTGTTCATGCTGGTAAGATCAGAAAACCAAGTTTGATTCATGGTAAAAGCTCTAGGGCATATTTATACTGCCTGCTTTACTGTCAGTAAAGTATTAATCTGGGTGTTCAGGTTCAAAAAAGTGACCTAATGCCTTGAGTTAAGAAATTAATCTCAAATAACTAGAATAATCTGCTGGATATTTTTTTATCCTTTTCTGTTTGATGCACTGGAATCACTACATAAGTTTTAATTATCAAAATGGATTTCAGTGTAAATGAAAGACAATGTTTGAGAGTTTTAACTCTCCTTGATCCACCATTTTGGAAAAGTTAAATCAACATGCTTTTCTAAAGAACATGGGTGTACTTTTACTTGATGTGAGTGTCCCCTTATAATATTTTCCATCCCTTCAAAGCAGTGTAAACTCAATTTGAGCTCCATTCCCAAAACGTATCTCATGGATTGTAAGTCATCTGTGAAGTGTTTACATGTTCTATAGAGGAGTGGTTCTTAATTCCT
Source organism: Myrmophylax atrothorax (assembly GCA_026770055.1). Taxonomy (NCBI): domain Eukaryota; kingdom Metazoa; phylum Chordata; class Aves; order Passeriformes; family Thamnophilidae; genus Myrmophylax; species Myrmophylax atrothorax. Next base: position 95,201,506 of record JAOXXN010000446.1, read on the forward strand.
GGTCAGCCTCAAGTGACACTGCTGATTGCCAACACTTCATTCATAATCACATTCTTCTGGAAGAGCAGCAATGCTTCAGACTGATGATAGGAGCTGATCAGAGCTCAGTGCATCCTGCTGCCATGGCACTAAGAGGCAGGCAAAACTCAGAACTCTCTAAATTAGATCCTAAATGTTCTTCCCATCCTTCCCACTGTTCTACATGATGTTATGATCCAATTAATAAAATTATTAGAGAGATGCCTCTGCCTGAATTGCGGTGCAAATGAGACCATATGCCTGAAGTCAATAGTACAGATTTCGTGTAACAGTAAATGTAAGGTAGAGAGAGAGAGAAATAGAAAAGGGGAGTGTGAGAGAGAGACAAATGAAGTAGAAATAGAGTCTCCACCTCTGTGGATCCAGAAGGTGTCCCATTGGTTCTCTTCACTCTGGGCTTCTCGGTGGTGGGGGTCCCAGGAAATACAGAGCTCAATGGATTAATATATGTTCAGGCTAAGTGAGAATGTGGAAATGCTCGGGTACCTTCTTTGGGGTTGGCGGGAAGTTATACACTGTCTTTTGCAAC
>JAOXXN010000446.1:95235874-95255286 GCA_026770055.1 Myrmophylax atrothorax
CCCTTATCCAAGGCATGGGCTACCAGCTTTTCCAGGAGTATATTATGGGAGACAGTGTCAAAGGCCTTGCTGAAGTTAATATTATTACAAGATTGCTTGTTTATTGTCTCCTATTTAGTAAAAGGTTTACTCTGTTACTATCAGTGAACATTAGGTTTAGGTCTCAGATACCTGATACTGAACTAATGTTCTTTTAGGTTCTGTTCTGACATTTCGTCTGAAACTAAGACCGTAGCTAAGTTTGATGTCTAAGTAGATGAAAAAATGTAATGTTACTATTACTGAGTTTCAAGCTACTTTGATATTAATATATTGCAAGAGAAGAAACAGGACTCTTAACCCCTAAAAATTATCAGCTTTGTAATACAGGTGAAGCAAGAATGGGCACCAGAGCTTCTTGAATCAGAAGGTGAGAACTGTTCATTCCATTTATTAAATTTAAGGGGAACTGAAGACATAAGACTGGGTATCTCATCATCTCTCTGATGCTTGCTGAAAGGAATATGATTTATAACAGACAATTGTAAATGAATATGACTTACTCAAAATTATAAACTTGATTTGAAGGCTACAAACCCAATCTCAAAGAGAGCTCAACCATTTCTTGTATTGAAGATGATGCATTTGCTTTTTATCCTTTAATGTTGTGATCCTACTTGTGATTTGTATTTATTGCAAACTACCCAGATAGTATACATACATTTTGGAGACTTCAGAATGCAAAAATTGAGGATTTTTTGTATTATTTCCCTTGAAATTTATAAAGCAAAGTAAAAAAAAAAAAAAGTAGTGCCAGTGTTAGTGAACTTACTGAAATTGTTAGGGAATATGTCTGTGGTGCCTCATTTTTTTTTTTTTTAGTGGACAGAATGAGCTAAGTAAAATGTTGCCTCATGTATGCCCAACCAGCTGTGCCCATTGCAGCTTTGCAGTTTGTATTTCAAGAGCTGGTGGAACGGATTAATTGTTACAGGGTTATAATCACAGTGGTTCAAAAAAATCAAGGGATTCTCCTTACTGGGATATTTCAGCCTAGGTTTCTCATGGCTATTCAAAAAGAGTCACATTTTTCATTCTCTTATTCTCCCATTAACTTTTCAATTCTTGAATGTAGATGTATGTATACATCATTTTTACCTATAGCTGCTTCTATATGTGAAGTCTTTGTTTTTCAGCAAACTGCAGTCACAAAGCTCTTGGTTGAACAATGCTGAGGAAAGATTGTAGTCTTGAGGATTAACTGCTTAATTTGAAGCTCCAGCTGCTCAGGAAGACGCCATCTTTTCCTGATCTAGTTTTGATGATAAAGCAGGAGGCAGAGGTGGCTAGTATTCAGTGCCTTCCATGTGGGAAATAACTGTGATCTCTTATGTCTTCTCATTAGAAATTCCCTAAAAGCCATTTAAAACTGACAGAACACATCCCTTCAGTTATGGTACACCTACTCCTATCAGGACCTTCTGCTGTGATTTAAAACACCATATGTTCATATGTGCTTGTTCTGAAATTTGCACAAATTATTCAAGATTAAATATGGGAATTAAAAGCAAACAGCTTCTATTAGATATTCTCGAAATCTGAGAAGTTCTATAAAGTAATCCAGTACTTGACATCCTCATTAATATTTACATCCCTGTATAGTCCAGGTTGGCATCACATCAGTCATGACAAATGCATCATAAATGTGTTTACAACTTGAAACTACTGGAATTAAGAAAGGCAAACTCATTTGCCTAAGCCAGTTAACAGAATCAGCTAATTAATACTGCTCTGCTGTACATCTCATAGGAAGCTGATGCTGTGTTGTTTCTCTGCTTAACTTCATTCATTGTGTTGGTTTATGTGCAGAATCACTTTATTCTGTAGTTTCTGCATCATAAAACTTCTTTAATTTGATGTAAACAATAGTTTAATGTTCCCATAATTACCTCTTATTTTAGCTCTAGCCCTGGACATATAAGTGGAAACACTGATTTTCCAGAAGCCAGAAGTGAAGGAGGCTTTTTAGTGAGGCACAGTTTAAGCTTGACTATTTGGGAGTACATTAATTAAATAATTTCTAGTTCTTCCTCTGGACTGACTCTGAAGTTTTTGGGAGTGAACTGGTGAGATTATTTCATAATTAGTAGTAACTTAAGCATTTCAAATTACTTTGGTAAAAGAAAAAACATAAATAACATGGTTCATCCTTTGGCCTCTTCTCAGTTGCACTGCATTGTATTTTGGCCTGGATATTTAATTGCTCATTTTCTTCTTTAAATACCTTTATAATTATATGTTGATAATGTTGCCTAAAGCCTTAATTCCTGTGGAAATAGACACTCAGGAACATTATTAATGGAGAAAGATAGATGGTATACCTCTATGGAAAGCTTTCAAGGTGCACCCCTGAGGTCTGTGCACACACATGCACAGGCCCACACATGCACACCCGTGACCAGGGATGTCACAGCTTTTATAACCTCTCCAGCAATTCACATATCTATGACCAGTTATGGTTCTCATTTCCCTTGGTGCTTCACCCATAGATGTCTGCAGAACTGCCCCTTGGAGAAGCAGGTCCCTCAGGACCTCTAGGCCTTCTTGTGTTTTGACTCCAAGCTATCTTGCAGGTGGCTTCTTCAAAATAGTGTGTCCTTGAGAGAGCTTATGAGTGTATGAGAAAATGTTTTAGTAACTTCTAATAGCACTGAATACGTGAGCAACCCAGGAAAATCCATGTAACCTACATAATCCCCAAAATCTACAAAATATACTAAAATCTTTAGGCATCAATAATATCAGTCACTATTAACACATTTATGACTTTTTCTAAACAACAGATAATTCTTGTCTTAGAAGACATTTTGTTGCTTAGCTCTCTTTTGTATTGCCTTAGTGAATACTTGAGCTTGTTTTTTTTCTGTAGAATTGTTTCCATTAGCATAATTTTCAATATAAAATTTGAGTTTAAACATGATGAATATAGTCTACAAGGTGTGTGTAGTACAACAATGTGTATAGTACGATCCCTATTCAAACTAATAAGACTATCTTTGCTTTAGGAAAGCTGAACATTTTTCATGACACAGTTTTGCAAAGAACTCTGTTCTTCAGTAAATTCAGCCATATTTCCTAGTGCAACCACTGACACTGCTGACTGTTATTGATCTCTTTGGGGCAAATCTATTGTTGTTGTGGGTTCACCTAGGCAGGCCTGGATTTGGGTTCTAAAGTTTGGACTAGGCTTGGAATTGTCAGGTGACTTGAGCTGAGCTGGGCTAGCTGACAGCTGACTTTTTTTAACCAATGATATTGTATTCTATACCATTTACTAACACTCTGCTGTATTGATTCTTGAATTATGCAACATGAATTACAGAACTGTTCTCATGCTTTGAGAATTTTTTGTTTCCTAGCTACTATATCTTACAAATTGCTAACAGGTGACAAATAATTATTTTTCACATTGTACATTTTGAATAGTAATTGCAAGAAAAATAGAACTTTATGAAAGAAGCAGAACAACAACAAAATAACCCAACATTCCGTGTCAAAAAAGACAAAAAAAAAAATCAGCAAAAATAAAAGACTTCCTTTTCAGACTCTCTTTAATTCCGTCTCTCTGAGGATGAGGAAATTGAAACAGGGAGATAAGTGACTTGTTGATGTCCATTAAAAGAGTTGATTGCAAAATCAAGATATAAATCTTAGAGGCCTGCTTCTCTAATCCTGACCCTCAAGTATTAAACTACAAAAAACACATAGCCCTGAATTTCATATCCGAGAGTTCGATCTGCTCACCAAAAGAATGGCTCTGACCTCTCAGGAGAACACAATGATGAACTTTTATTCCCCCTAAGAGAAAGGCAACTTCTAAATCAGACAGAAGTCATAAAGGTTCAGTCACATGTTGCTCAAACTTTTCAGAATATTGCATCTCATGCATACATCTTTCTTTTTCTTTCCCTGAACACACTGTTATCTGACATCATTTAATAGACTTTAATAGTCCAGCATGCAAATCGCTATCATTCAGGTTGCCTGACTTTTACACTGTATATCACCCACAATATGTGAAAAGCAAAGCATGAATTTAAATACTGCCTTTTTTGTAAACTGTTTATCACTTTACTGTTATCCTGACCATCAAAATGTGCAGTGCATTTGCCAAATGCAGAAGAAGACAGCCACCTGCCAGCAAGCACTTCTGCAAAAGAATTTCACCAAGCTACATGCTACTTTTGGATAAAGAGGAGCACAAGCCCGTTTGCAATACTGACATCTAGTGACGCCGAGTCATATCACCCTCTTTGTCACTAACTTTTTGCACCTTTGTACCCACTCACGCATAAAGTTTTACAAATGAACTCTCAAATATGTCCTTTTGCTTTCTAAAAGACACTGGAGAAGGCAAGAACCCTTTATCTAGAACAAAGAATAGCTAAAGATGCACATATTTAAGCCCAGTGAATACCGTGTGACAATGTCTAGCCTTGTGAATCAAGATATGTTTATCATTTGCAATAAAATGAGCAGATATAAAATTAGTGTTTCTCCTGATAGTAAATTCTCTTAATTAGTATTATGCTATAAAGGCAGCACATGCCTCTAAGCATCACAAAGCAAAACAGTGACAGAATCTTATTTAAAGAAATAATTTTAAATGTTTCAAAACTGTCCCATAATGACGAGATGTGGGCTTTGAGCTATGCTGTTGTGATTTTTTGCCCAGTGAAATGTTTGAAGTCTTTTTATGATACCTCAGTATATCAGTGGATATATCTATTATCTCAACTATCCTTTTTTTATTTCATCTGTATAGTTTTGTCTCGAATATTTGTACATATTACTTAGCACCCACATATCTTTTAAGGCCATGGCAGTATACACAAATGCAGTAAAATAAGATAAGCAAAAGTTTCCTCATTGTTTGTAATCATCATCATTATGATATTTAAATGTAAATGACAGTTATTTACATTACATGAAACAAGATTTTTTCTGACTGCTGTAGTCCACTCTCTTCACTTTGTACTGTGGTGATCTAATATTGCTTGCAGGCATGTTGACATTCACAAAAGCTCAATGTACCTTGACATCTGCAAAGTGCTACATCTGGTTCTTTGACACGACCCATTGTGTCACTCCAGTCTGTGTATCATGTTGCTGTGTGTTCGGTGGCATTAGCAAATGCTGACCTGACACAGGCTATTATGTCAGTCTCCTCTCAGACCACATTAAGAGCTTTTATGTAGCACACGTGCATTTGAGTTGACACCACTCAGCACTGTTGTTCATATTTCTGTAAAACTGCAATTTCTCTGTTGATGGAAGCAATGCTTTTAATTAAGGTTATGTTTTAATTAAGGTTTAATTAAGGAAAAGATATGAACAGCTGTAAATCAACAGAAGTTTTCCTAATAGTTCATATCTAATTGCTTTTTTTTCATAATTTATATTACCTAAGCTTGTTCAACAGAAAAGAAATTTATTGGGCTTGTCATATAAAAAATCCACAGATCTTTCATGAAAACTTGTCATGATAAAACAATGTCAAACCACACTTTCCCAGAATCATATCTGAGGAGAAGTTTGGAGGGATGCAGGGAATATGAATGTCTTTTAATACAAACAAAATGATGCTTTATCATACAAGAGACTGTTTAGCCTTTTGAAATCACTAAAGATCATCTTGAAGAGACTTACAAGAACATGCCTACCAGGCATTGCACCTTGGTAGGTTCATCTTCATTACTATCTATAGTCAAGTCGGAGCAAGAACGTAGTGAAGAGATTGAGGGTTCTTTGTTCTTTTTTTAAGAAAAAATTGTGAAAGAATAATTCAGGCCATTATATGAATTGATATGGTCAGATTTTTTTTTCGTATCACATTCCAGGAAAATATTTTCATGCTGGTGACATATAGTCAAGACTTTTATTTCCAGTTTCTGAAATTGAATTTTTGTATTGATACATGCAAATGCAAACTTCAGATGTATTTGCAATTATTACTATCAGAAGGGTTCCCTCCATCAGTCATACGAGAGGATAGATAATTTAGCTAATTACAACTCATCATTCCCAAATCAAAGAGTGAATGTGTAATATATGTAGAAAACTGTGACCAATCCAAAGAGTGATTTTAAAGTTTGAGCATTTCCTTGTTTTAATAGATATGAAAAATCAATTAACACCTGGAAAACAAACAATGTGAGTTATTAGTTTCTGTTATTTTCTTAAATATAGTAATTTTTACCAGGGCTTTCAAATGTTAAAAACATAGCTACTTTTTAAAGTGTCTGTATAATTTCAATATGCTTTCAAATCCATCATATTTTTTCAAAAAATCCCTGATCTGCATATGAAAAATCAAGTGCAAATTTACCCAATCATAAAAATTAAATTTAATAAGAAGATAAACTGGGCCATACATTATTTAACAATTATATCATATATTTTAATGTACACTGAAAGAGTTCTGTTATTTCAGTTGGAGTCAACAGGAGCTGTAGAAACCTGATTTGATATGAAAGTCAAAATGAAGGTATAATAGTTCCCAAATGTATACAGATATAAAACTTAAACATAATGTGCATCAGTTTGTGCACAATTAATTATTTTCGTCAAATAAAAAAAGTAAAATAAGAAAATGGTCAAAAACCTGGAAGAGGATTGGAAATAAGCAAGTAACTGGGAAATAGAAAAGGCTGGTAATAAATTGCTATAAGGAGCAATGTGCAAGACCTGCTCCCCACCCCTCCCCCCGGAGACAGCAGGAGACTACTAGTCTGGCAAAGTGTTCTCTCCTTGTGCTGCAACTCCTTCAAAAAGTGGACTACCAAGTTGAGGCTTCTCATGAATAACCAGCAAATGAGGGGGGAATGATGGAGATGCATCAGGATTAGCTGGTGCTCCGAGTGTAGTGAAGGAGCTTGTGACTCTGCAGTAAACCACATGCTCCAAGTTCAGACTCTGGCAGGTACGCAGGTGCCATTGGAAAGTAGAACAGGGAAATAAGGGACAACAGACACTCCTTTTTGACAAATGAGCCAGAAACACAGTCTTAGAGTGGGGTAGTTATGGGATTCCAGTCCTGAAGGTGAAACGGGTCCCATGAAGCCAATCTCAAAAAGGTGCATCAAGAGAAGCTACAATATGTCATTTCATTCACTAAAAAACAAGTGGTAGTTGTAGTTACATTTTAAAGACTAATCATTGCAAATTGATAAATACTTTGGAGAAGTATTTGGCACCTTCAGCTTCCCATTTTTACTTGTATTTGAGCACATCTAGTATGTTACAAGTCTTTTCTATTATAATAAAGCAATTTGTTAAAAAACCGAGAGTATATTTTGAAGTTGTACATTTACATGGAACAAAAATGAAATCAAGTCATCATTTTGAATTGCCAGTTTAGGTGTTTGTTGTTGGAATTGCTAATATCATGCTAATTATATTTAAATTGCAAAATATATTAAAATAAATGTACTCCCATGGGATGTTTTAGGTAATAAGTAAGCATAATTTCTTCATCTTAAATTCCCAATTTAGTGTTCTGATTTTTTTCTCCATGTAGAAACATGAGTTATATGTATATGTCTTTTCTTTAAAACCCTTTGGTTTCCTCTAAAAGACACTTCAGAGGATTGTGCTGTGGAACTGCTAATTCTTTATGAGGGTGCTTATGTGTAAGATACAATAAAGTTTTGGATTACTATTTGTTCATATTCTCTGCAAAGCTGGTCTGAGTTACTTAAGTGTTTCACTGTCATTCGTATAGAATTTATATTCCACTTCTTTTTACAAGGCCTTTATTTTACAATTTCATTATTGTCTCCACATTTGTGAAGTAGACAATGAAAATACATAGATTTTAAAAATATTTGCTCTTAACTAATCTTAAAATAGAAATAATACTGTGAAGTACTGCTGTGTAGCATTTCGATAAATAGAATTTCTAGGGATCTGAATGTTGTGTGAATCCACTTTTTTAAGTGGACAAATTGCCCCTGGTTTTCCATGCTAAATGAAAAGCATAAAAAGCTATTTTTTTCATCTACAGCTTGTGATGAAGGTGCATACTTAGGTTTCTGCTGGGGCTACTATTTTGTCAATATAAAAAACTTGAGTTGAAATTATTCCATGAAGAGCTCCTAAAACTCCTAAAGACTTAACCTCTATACATTTGTCTCAAGGGCTTGCATCATTCTCAGCTATTCTCTAGCGTGGGATGCTCTTACTGCTCTGCTTTCACTTTTATAGGTGACTGCAAGTGATTTTCAGTGACAATCCACAAAACCTTGATAATCCCAGTTTGATACAATGTGTTTTTACAATTCAAAAAGCAACTGCTCCCATTAACTTCCATATAGGGCACCTTTGGTGTGCATGTGACTTCTAAGAGTAGCTGTGTTAGTTTTTCACAGCAGTATGGTGAGGATTAAAGATAGTGGATTTAGGGCATTTAACACTGTAGAACAGGGCATTCCTCTTCCTCTTCTTCTTCATTTCTTCTTCTTCTTCTTCTTCTTCTTCTTCTTCTTCTTCTTCTTCTTCTTCTTCTTCTTCTTCTTCTTCTTCTTCTTCTTCTTCTTCTTCTTCTTCTCCTCCTTCTCCTTCTCCTCCTTCTCCTTCTTGTCCTTCTTCCTCTTCTTCTCCCAGAAGAAATCAGGGAATTATTATTTAGAGTGTTTATTTTAGGTATTTTTGGCTTACAGCTCAGTTCTGTGTAAAGGTGCATAATGACCATGATTATAATTGCTGTAAATGCACTGCCTACATGTTTATCCAGATTATTTTATCTGCAGCATCTTATTTATTAGAAGACAATATTCTCTCAAAATTGGTTCTTTTAACTGCTCATTTGCAAGGTAATTGAAGTGAGACTGAAACTGCGGTGTCAGAGTAAACAAATACTGCTTATGTGTTAATCACAAAAACAATAAAATTCATTGTATCTAATACAGTGTGCATAATAGTAGATAGAAGTATATCTGTGAAGTGTACATTTTATTAACAACATTTCACAGGTAAAAAGAACCACATTTTCAGTTCTTTATCTTAGTATCTCTGTCTTTTTTCCCTACAATTAGACCTAATTAAGTTTTACTATCCTAATTAAAAAATAAAAAACAATAAAAGGCAAATGCAAGTATTCCTTGGCCAGTATAACCCTTTTTCAAACTTACGTATTATTGAGGTTAACAGAGTCTGTTACCTTGAAAACTTGCTCATTCCCATATGCTGGTGTAAGTTGAAATGGAGCCCAAGGGAAACAGAAGTCACAGAATAAAGCTTCCTAACTGCTCTGTGAAAATGTAGACAATATAGAAGACTCATTATCACAGATAAAACAGAACCAATTCCTAGAGGACTTTTTATAATAGTTTTGGGCAATTGGATTAGAAAGTTAGTCTATAACAAGATGTTGTGACTTTTATATTAATGAAGGGCATTAAGGAGATTCCAATTATGGTGTCTGGTCTGAAAAATTAATCTAAGATTTAAAAATCTGAGGTGTTTGAAGTAAGTATGGCTGTAGCCTCTAGTCACTCAGGCAGAACAGTGACTAAACTTCTTTTATTAAAAGAATTATTATGAATATTGCTGCATTTCATTGTTGAGGCTATAAATACCATATGTATTCAGGAAGACTTGTTAACTCTTTGTAAATACATCAGTTGTTTTACTAAGTGGATTCTCCAATGATGCATAATTGTAATTGTAAGGTTTGTGTCCCTCCACTTCTTTTTCTGTATCATCAGGCCATGAAATTTTTGCACAAGGGCTCATTCTAAGGGTATGACAAAATTATCGTAATTCTACAGTGTGTATTTTTAAAAAGTTTCAAAATCCTATATGAATAGTGGGGTTGTCTGGATAAGGGTATGACAGAAATATTCACCATTGTTTGGTCAGCCCAGTGACCAGTCACATATTCCGTTGGGCTGAACAGAATCCCTCTGATGCTCCCCTAAAACAGCCAACACTGACTTCTATGGGAATGTACCAATGTACATTCAGACTGTACATTTGGTTATTTTAACCTTGAACGCAATCAGGCCCTAATCTCTCTTTCCCTTCAGAATATTCCCAGTGTTACCTTAAATAACTTACTGCACTGAAAGTTATTTAACTTACTTACACTGTGCTGTGTCAGTGTCATTTCTTACTGCTAATGCAGATATGAACTAAAATCTGGAGGTTTTTTTTACAAGGGGCTTATAAGGGGCATTAACAGTATGCAAGCAAAATGATTTTCAGGAAATTTGTCAAAAATTTATAACTTTCTCCCTCCACACTTCTTTATCAAATTTGGCTCTCCAATTTAGCTGATACATCTGAGTAGTCCAGTAGACAAAGAGGCAAGTATTATTTTAAGTGCTTCATTTTATTAGGAAATAATCTTAAATGTATTGCTTTACTTTCTTTCTTTTTCTTATTTATTAGCCTGATTTTCCACTTCTGCCTGACAAGTAGGTATTAGGGATTTATTTATGCTATTATGTCATTATTTTGCTAAAATGTTCATAGATTCGTAACCATTCCGCTTCAGTAAATCTCTTGGAGAACAACTGATCTTGGGAAACAAACTTATCTCTTTATCTTGCTGAAAATGTTTGTTACATTTTTGCCATGCAAAAGTTCCAAAATTCTATTAATGATATCACAATATTCAGTGAAAAAAACTCCAACAAAACACCAAAAAAGGAGCAAAAATCAATGGAAAAAAAAAAGTGAGTGGAGAAGATATATTGTTCTTTTTGTTTGCTATAGACAAATCCTAGTAGCCAAAATCTGATCTTCTTATACTATGAGATGAAGTCTTCCTAAATTGAGAATGTATATTCAGTTTACAGCCAATGGGATTTGAGTAATTTTCTTGTGAAAACCTTCAGAGGGTGATCATCTCTAACTGATTTTAGATCTGCAGGAATGCCCTCTTGATTTTTCAGTTGCTTACTTTTCTCTATAAAGTGTAGAGGCATCCATCTCCCCTCATTTTACATGTTGAAGCTTTATCATTACACAGCAAGGAATGAAGTGTTTGTGGGTCTATAGCTTTTTGTAAATTAAACAGATATTTTTTACTGAAATAAACAGTCCTTATTTGCAATAAACTGTGGGAACTGGGAAACTGGGGCTCTCACCATTACCTCATGATTTCTGATGATTTTTAAGAGGTTTTTTTTCCTTTTTTTTTTTTTTAAATCCATTTTCTTTTCATGTAAAGATTTACAGGAGGAATTCTTCAAACAGTGAATGTAAGCTGTTCTCTGCCAGATGGGGTACTAGCCTAAGGACTTTTGGAAAAAAGCGGGGCATTAATTTTCTGGCTAATTCTTTGTAATGTTCATAGGGAGAGGGGACTTCTGGGTTCCTGTGTGGAGGAATGTTGATGAATTTTACATGAAACAGTAGCTGTATAATGCAGATATGATTCGTCTAGAGGAAAGGATAGAAGCCAGAGTCCTTCATCTAGCTGGCTTGCTCCAGTTGTTTCTGGCATACAAAAACATGCATTTCCAAATCCATTCTGAGCAGTGGCACAGTTTATCTGGAAGCAATAAAAAATATGCCTACTTCAAAACTTTGTTGATGAGGTTCATAGTTAAGAATTAGAAGAACTGGGTTAAAAACACCAAAGGCAAAAGAAAGACAAGAACAAGTCTCACACAAAGATTAGTGCATTGAGTTACTGAGTACATCACCAAGTTATTAGAGAAAATATTCTCTACAGGAGATTTTGGCATTTAATTTATTTACTTAAATAGATATAAAGAGTATATCCTTTTGGAGTGACTCAAATGTACCCTTTTTTATCACAAGACATTGTAGGGATCCTAGGCTATGAGATGTTTCTGGATTGAGAATCCTTAGTAGAGAGCTGTACCAGTCTGCAGTAAGTTATTTAAGGTATCATCAACCCTTCAAAGATGATTAGCTTACTGCATTGTTTACTGTCATCTTCAGGTTTGAGGCATTTAATGTTGCAGTGCATAAGAACCTTAGATGTCTAGTGCAGTTGAATTTTGCCTTAGGGATCAGACACCAAACCTAGGTCCTTCAAAGCTAAGAAACTGCTATCTCTGTCTCTAATGTGTGTGCCCCAGCAGCTAAATATACTAAACTAGAAGTTTTGAAAAAATCATATTTGCAAAGAAAAAAATATTTCCAGTTAATATTCTAGAACTTACTTTGTACAAACCTGTTGGTGAATGCTTTATATATGTAATCAGAATAAAATCACAGAATGGTTTAGATTGGAAAGGACATTAAAGCTCATCTGGTTCCAGCCCCCTTGCCGTAGACAAGGACACCTTTCACTACTCCAGGTTACTCAGATCTCCATGCAGCCTGGCCTTGAACACTTGAGGGATAGGGCAGCCACAACTTCTGTGGGCAACCTCCTGTTCCAGTGCCTCACCACCCTCACAGTAAAGAACTTCCTCCTAATATCTAATAAAAACCTACTGTCAGTTTGAAACCATTTCCCCTGGTCCTGTCACTACATGGCCTGGTAAAAAGCCTCTCCATCTTTCTTGTAGACTCCCTTCAGCTACTGAAAGGCCACAATTAGGTCACCCCAAAGGATTTTCTTTTCCAGGCTGAACAATCACAATTCTCTTAGCGTTTCCTTGTAGGAGAGGTGCTCCATCCCTCTAATCATCTTGGTGGCCTACTTTGGTCTTGCTCCAACAGGTCAACGCCCTTCCTGTGGTGGGGACCCCAGACCTGCATGCAGCACTGCAGGTGGGATCTCATCAGTGTGAAGTAAAGCAGCGGAATGACCTCCCTTGACCTGCTGGCCATACCACATATTTATATGTAAAGCATTTTTTATATATAAGAGAATTAAAAGCTATTTCTTAAAATAACTGTAGTAAAAGCCACAGTCCAAGCCTACTTCTGTAGTTTTGGTGAGATCATGTTTTACCTAAAAATTCTTTAGGAAACTCTCCATCTTTATGCATATAAAAATGTTTACATGTTGTGAATGACTCAGTAAGCTGAGGCCACTAAAAGACTATTCCTGCATTAACAATTAATTAGGTGCAGTGGGGGCAGACCTTTAGAAGTGGCTAATGTTGAGAGCCCTGCACTGTATAAGGTCAGGGGCTTTGCTTTGGGTCAGATTTTGTTTTTCTCCTCGGCAAAAAGCTTCCAGTAAATACAATGCAAAGCTCACTGGAGACAAAAAGAGCTATGTGCACGCTGGATGACTCAGTGATGGTTTAGCTAACGGGCTGGTTTTTAACCTAATGCCCCCTTGAAGCACTGGGAATATCTAGTGCATGTACATCAAAACTGCTCAGAGATCCAAACCTGCACATGGTAAGTGGAGACAATGACAGGCTCACAGCAAAATCACACTATTTCTCTGACCCAATTTATGAATGCAGCCAGTGACACAAAACGCAGCTGGGCAGTATCACACTGCTCGTTAAATGCTGTTGCATTTTCTTTTAAAATGTCATCATGGGAATACTGATGCATAACAGAAAAGTGAAATACGCAGTGCCACCAAATACACAGAGGGCTAATGGGAAAAATACTTCTTATAATATGCAGAGAAATCTGTTCATACTCTGATAAGTTAAACAGATGAGTAGTATCTTTCCTTGTTTATTGTATGCCATCAACAGAGATTAATGTTCTATCTCATATTTATTACATTTTTTTATATAAGAGCTATATAGTATAAGTAGTTGCAAATGTTTCACTCAAACGTATCTCATTGCAATTTTGACTCAAAAAATTATGTAATTTGGATTTGAAAAATATATGTGTTGTTTTGTTTTTTTTTTTTAATTTACTTACGCCTTGTTTTCAGATACAAGATATTAGTGTTCAGTTGTAACGGTGCTAATCTCCAATTGTTCTAAATATACCTCTTGCTAAAATCAGTTCTGGCTATCAAATCATAGCAATCATAGGATTTAAATGTAAGTCAATGTAAACAACAAAACAGCAATATTCTAAAAGACAGCTCAAGAAGATCACAAGGGCAAAAAGGAGAAATAACCATAGCAATAACTTGCCTGAAAATGAATTATGAATTAAGATTCAGTGGCTGAGCCACCTATACCAAATAGTGTGAAGGCCTTAATAATCAAAAGGTAAGAAAAAAAAAACAAATACAGAGTATTCATAACTAGCAAACCTACAAACAAACTAAATTAAGAGATCATTATCAATTGTGAAAATTACATCTTTCCTGCAAATTATGCATGAATGTAAAGATAAATGATTGCTGTCAGAAACTTGGGAGGGTTAGATAAACCTGAGTGTATTGCTTTACTGGCAGACAAAAACTATTCAGTTTTGGAGGCTAAGAATGTCCTAATTAAAAAACCAACCAACCAAACAAAAAACCCCCAACAAACATACAACACCAGAACCAGCAGTATTTACAGTGTGTTTTACAGTGCACAAGTAGGAACTTTTTCAAAGCACTGCCTATAATAACACCCCCATATTAGCAATTGCAGCTAAATCTATTAATGAAATATCATAGTTAGTTCACTTTCAGAGTTAGAAGAAGTGTTGAATTTTTCACATGCTACTAAACTGTGCTGAGTCTAGGTTGAAGTTCTCAATTCATATCACAAAAATTTCTTCTAGACCATTACTATACAAACCCACTCATTTTTTTATCTCTGCCTCCTGGAGTGCCTTCATGAGAGTTATTTGGAAAGATGAAAGCATTACCAGCATAAAATCATTTTTCTGGATTGTAAAATAGAACAGGATTTTAGCAATACACTAAAGAACTATTAGGGATTTTCTATTTATTAAGAGAGAATATTTAGCCATTACGTAAAAGGGATGTAACAGAATGAGTACTGCCTACACAGGACAAATTAAGACCTCACAAGAGATTTTAATTTCTTGAAGAATGAGCAATTAAAGAATCTATTGGCTGGTTGATACTTACTGCCACTCCTTTTATATCTTGCAAAAAAGAATAGGCTAATAGAAACAACATGATACAGTTGTCGCTGAAAGCTTATGAAAATGCCTTAAGATTTTTTTTAATGTTGTTTTTGATGTGTCTTTTCAGTGCACATATTAAAACAAAACTAAATCAGTACAGAAAAAGAAATAAAGCTAAGTAGTGAAAGTGTTCTCTTGGTGTTCTTGGGTAGTTTTTCAAAATATTCTGTGATTCCAAAACCTGTGAAGGCCTGTATTTCAAGCTTTATCAAACACCCCTAAACTAACAACAGCTAAGTGACTAGTACAGAAGTATAAAGGTTGACATTCTGGAAAAACTTAACAGAGGTATTTAGTTTTATCAGCAATTCATATCAACGACTGTCAAATTGCTGCACAGGATAAAAGAATACAAAACTCTATACCGGGCTGTATGAACAGGAAAATAGACTTCTATGAGCAATGTAAAAGAAACCTTTCTTTCTTTTTAACACTGGAAAGGCCCTAGTTGATGCATGATATCCAATTTTTCATACCAAACCTCAGGGTCATTACGTAGCAAGTGCAGGGAAGCAACTATTAAAAAAAAAAAATCTTACATTAAAGATTCAAGGCCTGTGAACAAAAAAAACAATGAAGTGATGTAGTAAAAAATGCAAATAGTAAAAATGAAACGGGGAAAATTATCTCTTTATTTTTTTCTTCTCACCATCATTGCCTGTGGTGGCAGACAGTGTGAATAGAGTGCCTGGTTTGGGTGTTCTGCTTAATGGTGAGAGGCACTGCTGAAATTGTGATCTTAATTTTTTTTTTAATAATTTTTATTTTATGCTTTGATTTGCTTTTGCTTTTGGCAAGCTAGGCTTGAATAGTGATGCTTTTCATTTATTGTCCACTTTATTTTCATTTAGGCTAGATCTTTTTCAAGGATGGTGATACCCACTGGATAAGATTAGTATATATTTAAAGGTATTTCTAACAAGTGAGACGTCAATTGATCATGATTTTGTTACATATTAATAGTACATAAGTTAGGTTCAGAAATATAGCAGATTTTGAGCAAGATATTTATAAGTACCACTTGAGAGATTTTAATGGAAATAACTATTACTGATTCAATGTTAGCATTTTTAAAATCAAAGTACCCAATTATTCCTCTGAGCATGAATATATGAGCTTTTCTGAATTTCTTTCTTGACAAGGCAGCTGTCAAAGAGATTTCTTCTTCAGCCTGTTGTGGTGGTTTAGGTTAATAGTTTGACCAAACTTGTCAGACTGATATGACATTCAACATGGCATTTTCAGCTGCTACTCTTTCTGCTAAATTTCCAGTGTTACAAGAGCAGGGTTTACTCGAAAAGCATGTGTTTACTATGTAAATACTCCACAATACCAATATCATTAGCCTAAAATAGAGGGGTTGGTACCTCTTAGAAAAAAACCTGGGATGATCAGAGGTTTTCAGGAAGGATACAATGAAGCAATGGCCCTTAAAAAAATCACTGTAGTTCAAGTAGAAGATATTGTTTCTGGCAGATTGTGGCAGTAGCAGCAAACTGTACAACTCATTGTTTAACGTTTGAATTGGGTAGCATCTCCTAATATTCTGTTGTAAGTTATTTTATTTTCCTAAGAGGAAATTCCTTTTGAATAGGAACATGGTAATGAAGAGTCCGATACTTTTTCATAATTTACATTTTAAATTAAATGGAAAATTTTCCTTGTTGCAACTCCAAACTGTTGTGTCTCATCCTTTTCAATGGACACCTCAGGGCAGTATGTCTCCATCTTTTAGGCTTTAACTTATATTTTTGCTGCCTTTGCTCCCGTTTCCTCATCCTTTTTCTTCACACAGGTCATGCCCTTCCACCCCAAAGCATCTTAATGGCCTTTTGCTGAAGTCATTTATTTGGGTATGTCATTATTTGTGGGGTTTTCTGGTTTTCATTTTGGTTTTCATTAAAGGTTTCAAACCAAGGAAGGTGGTGTGTGTGAGAGAGAGAGACAGAGAGACAGAGAGAGATAGAGAGAGAGAGGGAGAGAGAGACAGACTGAGAGAGACTAAGAGAGAGAGAGAAGGGTCACAGCTGCTTTGGGACACACTGCAGACCTTTTCTTCCTGGGGATCAACTTTGACTGCAAGGAGATTTCTGGGAAATACCACCACTCCTCAACTCCCAGCTTTTCCTTCTTTTCGAACAAAGGACAAGGGGATAGAGTCTGTTCTTCCCCCATGGGTAAGGCTCCATCCTGTACCACATGAGTCATACACCCCCCTTGTCTCTCTCCATGGGAAAAGACTGAGAATTGACCTCGCAGCCAGCCAAGGTGTGACACTGACACTGTCCATAAATATAACTGCACCAGGAGGAACCCACAGTTTTTGGAGATTTTTCTTTTTGGTGCTGGGGGAGTAGTTTGCTCTGGTCTGTTTATGGTGATATTTATATCTATATCTATATCTTTAGTAGTTAAGAACAGTTATTCTTCTTATTTCCATTTTCTAATTAAAGTTTTGGTTTTTTTAAAATTTAATAAGGGGTGAGTGGTTATTGAGGAGGAATCCTCTCCTCTGGTTTTGGTAAACATTTTGGGTTTCTCTCAAAATAAGACAGTTTTGTTTGTGGTTCTATTGTTTCTGTCTGTTTTTTTCTAAATCCCTTTTTATTAGTCTCTGGAACTATTATTTCTATCAACAAATTTTATCTGTGTAAAATTACGCAGGAAGTCAGGCCAGCTTCCTTCATAATCAGTGAAATCCTATGCAGTGATTCACCCTATCTGAAGAAATGTTTATCTTACTTTACAAACTATTTTTTTTTAATCCAGTCCTCAGTGCTATCTTACCATTTAAATCATTATATCTACATCTAATCCTCCTTTTTGTCAACATTTTGGTCTAATTTTGTTCTGCTATCATACTTCTGCATTTTGTTCAGTTACTAATAAAGACGTCTGATAAGACTAATCGGAGACTTGGAACACACTGTTCATGGTTTCGCTCATCTGACACATCCTTTTCATAGAGGCAAATCAGTAGAGAATTTAGATCCACTGATTCTGAATTTTTTCAGTATATTATCTGTTGTGGAATGTTACATTCTTTACCTCTCAATCATCACAGAGTTATTGTAAAAGTAAGGTGCTGTGATTTGCAAAATTATATGTATTATTCTGTTTAGTCTTAACTGAATTAAATTCCTGTATGAAGGATATGGTGAGAATTTCTCCACTGAGAGGTCTTTTTCAGTGAAAATGGTACTATTTTATCAACATTTTATAAGCTTATACTTAATTCAATAAAATGTAGAAAAGGAAATAACTCAGAACTACAGGATTATTTCTTTCTAAAATAAAAAGATACTATTATTGCAGCTGCTACCACTTTTGTCAGGATAGGCAATTTTTCAGGAATTACCCCCTGAGATGTAGGAGACTTAAATCTGTGCAATTTTATTAATTATTCCTCATAGTCTCAAAACTCCCAGTCACAGGAAAAGAATGACGTTCCACAAATTCTTATTATCATTAAGATGTAAAAAAAAAATCTCTTTTTTATTAAAAGGATTTTCATAGGACAGAAAAAAGTACACATATCCTGAAAAAGAATCATAATCTCTCCATCTTCTACCAAAGAGACAAGAAGGAGCAGCAAAAAAATGCCATAAAAAGCACATTAAATATTTTTTGCATATGCTGCATAAATATTTTTTGTTTTACGCATCCTACATAATATTTTTCAGAAATAGCAAAATTGTTCAATGAGTACCTGTATTCTCACACCATTTATTCTTGTTTTTAATAAGGTAACAAAACCAAACCCATTTACAGAAAAGACACTGATATGGAAGGAAAAGTGGCTTATTTTGATAGGTGGAGTTTCATCATGAAATGACTGATCTCAGATCAAATGACAGATAGCACAAAAACTTTTAATACTACCAAACATATGGAAATGAAAAGATGAAAGTGCTCTCATCTGCAATATTGAATAACACTGTTCCATGAACAAATCAATAAAAGGTAGGCTTTGTGTTTGGCCAGCAGGTAACAATAAAACTGCAGATACTGAACTGTAGTAGAAAAGGCTGAAACAACTTCATTAGGTTACTTAGTCCACATACCTCTTTCATCCTGTGATCAAATACAGGTTTCTGAGGGAAAGAGGGTGCATAATGACAGATTGCAATCACTAGAGTCTGCTAGTAAGGAATTGTAATAACACATCAGCCTCCCACCTCCACTGCCCTTTCCCTGGCATTAAAGTAAGTGACAGCTACCTGAAAAGAAAAAGAACAGAGAGGAAAAAGTAAAAACTGTACCACATACATTTAATACATTTTTATGTATTAAATCTCCCAATAAACTGAAGGAAACAAAACAAATGAAAGGAGCCTAAAAAGCATGATGAGAAAGAACAAAGAGCTCTCCTTTTTGTTTGCATTCTTGATTCTTCCAGTTATTATTTCTCTTCTTTTCTTCCCTCCCCCGCC
>JAOXXN010000446.1:95255386-95266716 GCA_026770055.1 Myrmophylax atrothorax
AGCAAGACTTCACTAAGTATCTCCTATCTCCTCCTTTCCTCTTTTGCTTTTTCTTTCTTTATGAATTTGCATTTGGAACTTCAGGTCTAATTTTTGTTTAGTTTTTGAAACAGGGACTCTGCATTCGCATGGACAATTGACCTGTGAGCAAACCTTACTTCTGTATACTGTGATGGTTTTGTTAACAGCAATGACAAGAAAGGCATTCATAGGTGGTTTGTGTTCCATCTTCTCAGCTGGTATTTGTCTTTTTATTCTGTTTCCCTATCAGAGGGAATTGCCATTAGTCTTACACAGTTTCCTTCCTTGCCTGTCGCACCCCCACCTCATCCAGGCAGCCTTTTTATGTGAGGGCTATTTAAAAAGGATAAACATTAGTTGCGGAGGTTAATCTGTCAAAGCTTCCTTCATAGGTGTTAGAGAAACAGGCTGGCTTAGATGATCATTCAAAGCGGGAGTTGAATTATGGAAACAGGTTTACTCCTTCATTTGCTATATGCAGCTTAATTGAATCTAGTACATAAAATGGAAGTGGAAAAAAAGTCAATCAAAAATGGATTCCTTTCATCAGATTCTGTATTCAGTAGTCTCTACTAATGTTCCCTATAATGTCTCTTCCCTGAAAATCTTTCTTACATCAGCCAAATTCTCTTAGTGTTAACTAAGGCTACATTTTTTTCCCATAAAATATGACATTCCTTCCCACAGCTTCTTCCCTCTTCATCTGTTTTGAACAATCAGCATTCACTCACATTTTATGTTTTGCTCAATTGCATAGATGGTTCCCCTGAAACTCATTATTATTTTGGTCTCAGTGGTTCTCTGGCTTTTTTTTATTCTGTCATCCATATGAATAGGAGTTACTGTTTCTTAGCTCTTTCATATGTCTCTTACTCATTTCTCTACCACCCACTACTTGGAGAGGTAGGTAATCCCCATATTAACACCTTGTCAGGGGAATATGTAAGTTCTACTGTAGTCTATGGCATGACTATTCCACAGGCATGTGGAATCTTTTGCAATGATATGGTCTTAAAACCCTTTCTCTAGCCACAAAGGTCACAAGAGACTTGGGAAGCTATTACACCAAAGCTGTCTCATTCCATTAAAATAACAATTTGAAGTCATCCCTGTCATTAAAAAAAAAAAAAAAAATCTAAGGATTACAACCTGTTCTACATAAATGTGAACCAGTGACAAGAAAAATACACAAAAAAATAAAAATACATTCTAAGCAATGGGCTCAACTGAAACTCTTATTCAAATTAATGAGAAAAATTGACAATAAGAGTCAGGTTCTGAATATATTAACATGGAAAATATAAAACTAAAAATCTTTCCTGCAATAGCAGTACTTTCAATGATCATCATTGACTTCCTCCATATCAAGGAAATTTATATCTGCCCACTCCATCTCTTCATGTTGGTACTTGGCACAGCCTGTAGGCTGCCTGGAGAAACAGATATCAGAACCCTGCAGACCACCTAAGTATGCTGCTGGTATCAAATAATGTGTTAAAGGTAAACAAAACTAAAAATATTACCTGTGTTCAGATATTCACATGTATGTCCAGATGATGCAGGATCTTGAATATCTGGATACACATGAGCAGCTAAGGGCAGGTTCAAGCAGCTCTCACTAGACCATCTGTGGGAGTAAGCAATGTGCAATAGGCTAACAGATAATGCAGAGCACTGCCACTTTCCTTCAGAAATCTTACACACAATGGCAGAATTTGCCAAATGTACCTTGCTTCAGATAATTATGCAATATCCATTTCTAGGGGTTAATGTACAAATATTGTGATAAAATTTTAAGAAAAAGTTTGCTGAAATTGAAAGTATGGGGAAAAAAAGGCTTTGCATATATCATTTCTTTGGAAGAAGTTAGAATGAGAACATTTTAAACTAGCAAAATATGACTCACCTAAGCACAGTTGTTAGGGCAAGTCATCCATAAGAAACAATTTGTTCCAAACTAAAAATGATATTACGATAGATAATCTCAGTGATGATCATAAATCCTGAAATGATGTATTATATATGTAAGGATTAGAGGACAGGAGAACAAGATAAAATGCTCTGATAGGAGGAGATCAAGCATCAAATTATGCATCCTAAGGCAAACCTCTACAGAGGTGACTTAAAAGCACAGAAAATGTTCAGAAAGATAGATGAAATATTTCTCAATTAAGACATATTTCTAAATTGCTTTTGGAATGTGATATTTCAGGCTGAAGTTACCAAAGCTTTTTCACCATGAAATTTAATGGGAGATTGTTCTGCTTCATTACTTCGGAATTTTTTAAAGACCTACTGATTAGAGGGCACATTGATAAGGTGGCACCATAGAGAGAGCACTTTGAGGGTAATCATTAAAATCTGTATGCATACTAGCAACTCGAGATAGATCACAATAGGAATTCAGTACAGTAAACTACATCATATACTGCAACAGAATATGTATCAGGGAGGGATATTCTGAAAATAATGAGCTCTAAAAGTTTAAAGAAAATTCTGGTTATAAAAGTCATCGCACTCGGAGATTCATTAGCTGCTATACTAAAGAAATACAATGGCAAGTGCTAGTATGGCAAAATAAAGAAATGAAAAATGTGATAGTTAAATATTTTTAGCACAGGTAAAAATGTCAGCAAAGATACCAAGTTAAGGGTGTCGTCATATACTAACAACTAATGCCAGCTTTCATAGTTACATACTAAGCCTTCTTCAGGGTTATGGATCTTTGCCATGGTATGTGATCCTTATTACAGGTTAAGACAGAAGCTGCACCACTGCTTTTCCCTCCAGTCCCACCTGTCTTCACTGTAAATGAATCCACTTGTGAAAATCCCCGACTCTGAGTCTTGATTGCCTATGTCAGATATTTTTGTATATGCAGTGCCTCCCCCTTTTCTTTTACAACCTACTTGTGCTCTGCATAGGAATAATGTTTAAATTTAAGCACTGAACTACACAGATTACTTAAATTCCAGAAAGTTTTGAGTACTGCAAAATGTGTACAAAGGAGATGACAAGTGACATAATGAAGGAAAATATGAGTATATTGATTCTTAATACAATAAGTGTAGAGTTAGCCCAAAGCATTCACATAATTCTCAAACATTTCCAGAATTGATCATTATTTCATATTAGTAGCTGCAGTACTTTTTTCAGTGCCACTTGAAACTATCAAAAGTAGTTATCTTTAAAATACTTCTTTTAAAAGTTAAATTTAGATAAAATGAACTTTATGACTCACTGAAATACCCACTAGGTTTCTTTCTTATAAAGGACAAACAAGCCAAGCAGCAATTTTGACAGGAGATCTTCAAGTAATAAATGATACATACTCTACTTAACTTCGAATATGATGAGTAGAAATAATAGGCAGACTTCAAAGGTTTGCATAGAAAAGAAGAATGTCATAGCTCTTGGGAGTAAAACATAGGAGTGGAAAGTTAATACAGTGAGCTTTGTGCAGAAAGTCTAAAACTGTAAAAGCCTGACCCCTTTAAAATAGAGTTGTCAGAACAATTAACTTCAGGGGGAAAAAACTCCAAAGTCATATGAGTTGACAGTGAAGGAAAATATTTTCCTCAGTTCTGAAACAAGATACAGTATTTTATAAAGTATCATAGGGATGTATTTATAATACATATAATACATATAAGCCAAACAGGTACATAGTTTGGGAAATATACAAAAGGGGAAGGAAAGGTGTTATTTGATTGCTCTAAAAACCTTTGGGTTTGGAAATACTTCATAAGTTGTTCTTCCTTAAGGACAGATTTTTTTGTCTTACAGCTCTAACACTTCCAGTCAAATTCCAAACAATCCCCCAAGTTTCATTTGCCAGAATGGATTGCACAAAGTAAGAAAATTGCACATTTTACCTTTCTTTTGATTTGATGCACTTAAATAAATCCATCATGTCACCTAACTCTGGATCTGTCTGTAATTTATAATGTGCTTGAATTCATGGAATCATAGAATTATAGAATAGTTTGAGCTGGTAGGGACCTCTAAAAGTCATGTAGTCCAATCCCTCCTGCAATGAGCAGGAACATCTTCAATGCAGGCAGAGTGCTCAGAGCCCCAGTGTTTCCAGGGATGAAGCATCACCTCTCTGGGATCCCTGTTACAGTGTTTTGCCACCCTCTGAATACAATTTTTTTTCCTTATATCTATTCTAAATCTACCCTCTTATAGTTTAAAACCATTGCCCCTTGTCCTATCACAACAGGCCTCACTGGAAAGTCTGTCCACAGCTATTTTATACGCCCCTTTCAAATGTTGCAAGGCTGCAATAAGGTCTACTAAGGGCCTTTTCTTCTCCAGGCAGAACAACTCCAATTTTCTCAGCCTTTCCTCATAGGACAGGTGTTCCATCCTTGTGAATTCAAATGAAATTTTTGTTAGTAATTTAAACTTTACTTTGCAAATAGTAAACTGAAATATGGAAAAATGAAGGCATCTAATTTCTGTTATTTTGGATCCAACTGATTTACTGAAAACATAAATTTAGGTAAACGAAATCAAGCTAAACTATAAAAGTGAGCTTTAAAGTTTTGCTTATGAAATGAAAGACACAAAGATAGGAATTTTTTAAACTTTAACTTTGTATCACTTTCTTTTAAAAAACCCTCAAACTTCTGATCAGGAACATGTGAGAAAATTTCTATTGAGAAAAGTTGAAAATGAATTACTATAAAATACTAGAATGTGATGCTTCATTTAATATTTTAATTAGATATACTATTTTATTTCATTAATCCAAGAGGGTATATATGTCAATAAAGATATGACAAAAAGTCAGATCAGATCACAGTTCACTAAAAGGAATTAATTCAATCACTAGTATGTTAGTAAGTATTTTGAATTGAGCAATAACTAGATCATTTAGCCTGTGCAAAACAGATAATGGAAATTTGCAAAGCCATGTCAGTATTCAAAATTTTGCTGAATATCATAGGCTATATTTGCTGCTTCCCACATTTTCAAGATAAAGTTCTGGGCACAAATATTTTGTCTTCCATACCGAAGGAGCATTGAACTGTATATAAACTGTTTGTTAAATACACCTATGTTTGGACAATAACTTATTTTTTGGATACCTCTGTGTTGCTGCAAAGGACAAACATGCTGTTTGAACTAAAATCTAATCTATTCAAATATTTGCTAGCATATTTTCTTTTGCCTTGAGGCCTTTGCATAAAGTGGTGCCACCAAAAAGGCTAGAGTAAGGTTTTTTAAGCTGGCAATACTACTATAATCCAATTTGTAAAAACGTTAAAAGAAGGGTTCAGAAATTGATGTATTTCCCCCCTTCAGGCAATTTTTGTGTGTTGCAGGGCTTCTAAGCCACCTGCTATCATTCCATTTATACTGGCTTCATTTCACTGTTTTTTTGTGGAGATGCCCTGATACTGTAGCATCAAGTGAGCCTATAAAAGCTACAGAGGTGGAAATTTGGGTGGTTTTTCAGTTGTTAGTGGCTGGCCTGTGAACAGAAAAAGAGTCCTCTTCACAGAGTTTTTTCCCCTCTCTAAATTCCACTTAGTAGTGGCATAAAATACTATTTGTTTTACTTTGATAGGGTTTTGAAGGGTTTGGGATTTTCAGTATATGGTTCATTTTTGTTTTTTTGGTTTTTTTTGTTTTTTTTCCTCCTGGCTAGAGAGTTCTGCACATTTTTCATTTCCAAACAACTCACAAGTGGGAGCAGGAATATCATCTATAGCATTATGTATGATCTATAACAGGTCAGTAAAACAAGGTTTCAAATAAAATTCATCCTCATTTATTCTTAAGTTGAAACAACTGCTCATTGCTGTAATGTTGTTTCCAGCCTACTGTGGATCTCTCTCTAAAGCCTTCTGACATAGGAAATGCAAGCAAGCTTTATGACTGAAATTATGTAAAATAACAGATCACTACATACACTGCTGGGGATTAATGCAACAGACCTTCCAAAAAGCTGACTGAACTTTATGTGACATCCATATGTAAACAGATTTACAATGAATCTTAAAATGACTAATGCAAGTATTTTTGACTGTTTGACAAGGCATGGCTGACAAAGTCACTGAGAGATCTTTGTTTTCCTGACTC
The DNA here is from genome assembly GCA_026770055.1 of Myrmophylax atrothorax. Classification (NCBI taxonomy): domain Eukaryota; kingdom Metazoa; phylum Chordata; class Aves; order Passeriformes; family Thamnophilidae; genus Myrmophylax; species Myrmophylax atrothorax. The sequence continues at coordinate 95,261,501 of JAOXXN010000446.1, forward strand.
AATTTCTGATTACAGTCTTCATATAATATTTAACCTGAATTATATGGCCTTCCTTAATATTTCAGCTGTTTTTTCCCAAGCACAAAACATCATTAGCTTTATAGTAAGTGGCATAACTTACTTTTTTAAAGGTAAAACACTGGCTTTACCACTCTGGTAATAGTGGTTTATGGAACCACTTTATTTTTTTGTCACTCATTACAGCACTGCTTTATTTTTTCCATCTATATCAAATATTAGTGGATGTTTCCTTTCTATGTCATTTATCATGGAGGCATATGAAACCATTTCTGTAATACTGTATTTTGTGTACAATAGTTAGAAATAGTAAGAGAATAAATGACATAACAATAACTTTAGCCAGGCAGAGAAGGCACCTCTGCATAGGCATAGTGCAGGACTGTGGTCTATTGGTTCATTTATTTGGCAGTCATCAGTCTCTAACTGCAGATATGGACTGTTTTCCTCTGCTGGAGCCTGGGACTGTGGGCAAGAGCAATTCCCCTTCTTCTCAGCATCAATAACAACCCCACTAGCCACACTGACTGGCAGCCAGTGCTCCAGGAATGGCTCTCTCTCCAGTCTGCCATGTGGTCCCATCATGCTGGAGTCTCTGGAGCCTGCTGCCTGCCTGCCCTTTGCCAGCAGCTGCACCCTTGGAAGGCCTTAGCCCACCTCCCCCTCCTGGGACCTGTCCTGACTCTGGTCCCCCTCATGGCTGTGCACTGTTTTGGCATTGGCCAGCTTGTCGCATGTTTTCCTGCTCCCTTGTACACTCACAGTACCTGTGGCTGCAGATGTAAACCTTGCTGCCATGGCTATTTGGTGGCACCTAGAGAAACCACCTGCTTTCTCTGAAGGCCAAAGACATCAAAAGCATTTGGCTTGCAGCTTCCTTCTCATTAGCGAATGAACTTGAGGAGTTTTGGTCATAAGGAACCTTCTGGATGCTCCTGAGGGAACTTTTTTTCTTTTATTGCTTCCATCCTTCCCCTACTAAGAAAACATTAATTTTATAATTCCTGTAATTATTTCTTAGTCACTGGAAACATCAGAAAGTTTTTACATGACCATACCATAGGAAAAATGTATATGTATTTATCTACATGAAAGACTCAACTTCAAAACATCTATTTCTTGCCTATTCAGAACTGATTATAAATTTGAGATTATAAATCTTCAATTGCAGAAGAAAGAGCAGCCAGGTAAGAAAGAAGCTTTCTATTCATAGTGAGTACTAGTACCCCTCTAATGATGTATGCATGCTTGGACTGCTTCTAATTAGGAGGTGGAGGAGCACCTGATGTTAATTAACCAAATGAGGGATCAGGGAGCAGCTGAGATGGTTGGAGGACCTTTCTGGAGTGTAGGTGGGGACAAGGTGGTGGAAGAGGTTTTATGGCCAGCTGACGGGAAGACTTAAGTTAGTTTCCTAGGGAGAGGGGGAAGTTGGAGGTTGGGGATAGAACAGGATTGCTGGGGTGTTGTAGGTCTGTAATCTGAGAGAGAACCTGGAGAAAGAAGCACTGAGGAAAATTTGGCATTTCTGGAGTAATAAATATAAGAGCTAAGGGGTTTCCTTTCATGATTTTATTTTATTTTTCTTATGAAAGAAAGATGAGTTCTACTTGTGAGGAGTTGGTGTGTGTTTTGGGGAAACCCTGGGTGTTCATACAGACTGGGGAAGGAGATACTGATAAGCAGTGCTGCAGAAAGGGACCTGGAGGTCCTGGTTGATGGCAAGTTGAATGTGAGTCAGCAGTGCCCTGGCAGCCAAGAGAGCCAACTGTATCTTGGAGGGCATCAGGCAAAGCATTGTCAGCCAGTTGAGGGAGGGGATTGTCCTGCTCTGCTCTGCACTGGGGTGGCCTCAGCTTGAATATTGTGTGCAGTTTTGGGCACCGAAACATAAGAAAGGTATTAAGTTATTAGAGAATGTCCAAAGGAGGACAGTGAAGCCTTGAGGGCCTCCTGTATGAGGAGTGGCTGAGGGCACCTGGTCTGTTCAGCCTGGAGAAGAGGAAACTGAGGGGAGACTTCATGGCAGTTACAAATTCCTCATGAGGGGAAGAGGAGGGGCAGGCACTGATCTCTCCTCTGTGGTGACCAGTGACAGGACCCCAAGGAATGGCCTGAAGTTGTGTTAGGGGAGGTTTGGGTTGGATATTAGGAAGAGGCTCTTCACCCAGAGAGGGTGGCTTGGCACTGGAATAGGCTCCCCAGGAACATGGGCACAGCCTCAAGGCTGACAGAGTTCAATGCTGTCAGGCACATAGTGGGTCTCTTGGTGATGGTCCTGTGCAGTTGGAGTTGGACTTAAAGATCTTTGTGGGTGCCTTCTGACTAAGCTTAGTCTGGGATTATTCATGATCAAGAGGTGTCAAAGCAAAGGGTAACTCTGGTGTGGAGAACTGGGAGTGCTCTTGAGCTGGGGCTCTGTCTCTTATAGTGTTTCTTGTGCATTTTTTCTAAAGGAACAGGAATTAAACTTGAGAAAACCTCCTAAATTAGGGCCTCTGAACGAAAAAATTTTTGAGCAATTTATTCTGTATGTCTTCCCTTTTTCTGTGACTTAAAGAAAAACGTTAAGGCCAGGATAGTGGGATTAAATGTAAGCTATATATATGTTTGTGTATATATATATCTGTGTATATATATATATATATGCATGTATCTTCTGTGATTAAAAAGCAGTTATAAATTATGAGTATTGTACTAATCTTATATTCCACACATGGCAGCTAACAGCCTGGTTTGCTGGAATGGATGTGCTTGTCTCCTGGCTTTATGTACCATTAGGTGTCATAACCTGTGGGTAACTCTTCTCATTCCTGACAGCAAGTTACTTCATAAAAGGTCATGTTATTGTATGTGTCCTCTAACCATGTTTGCTTTCATAGCATTGCTGCTGTTTTCTGTTGAATAACTGAAGTCACCACCTCCTTGTAAATTTCTGCAGTAGCTTCTTTTCTGTCCAGATATTGAGGTAGTTTAAATTGATTCTAATTGGTAGTTACTAACATAACACATTAATGATTTGACTTGTTAATGAGGTGCACCTGTTGAAACAGGTGATGGTTTTGAAGTGTTCTCTTGTTTGTATCATCAAAACTGTACTGGATGCAGGTGTTCGGGCTCTGGCAGCAGTGGGGGCTGCAGGGAGGCTCTATGTGGAGAGGCTGGGGCTGTCCTGTGCCCAACACACCTGGCTCCAACCCACCCACTGCAGGGCACAGAGAAAACACCACAGAAACAGAGAGGGAACAAAAACAGAGAAACAGATATGAGATCTCCAAGATGAGAGAAGAAGGGGTAGGAGGTGCTGCAGGCTCTGGATCAGAGATTCCCCTGCAACCCATGAAAGAGGCCACAATGGAGCAGGTGGAGGATGCTTCCTGAAGAAACCACAGCATGTGGAAGGTCCGTGCTGAAGCCAGGTAAAAGTTTGAGGAGGCAGGAGCTGTAGAGCAGCTGTGGATGGACCCCAACCCCCATTCCCATGCACTGCCTACATGGGAGAGGAGAATAAATTGGGAATGAAGGAATTAATTTGAGCCTGGGGGCAAAGGGGAGTAGAGGAAGGGTTTTGATTAATTTATCTTTATTTCTCACTGTCTAAACATTTTAATTGGTAATAAAGTAATTTTCCCCAGGTCAAGTCTATTTGGCCCCTGACAATAATTAGTAAGTGATCTCCCTGCCTTTATTCTGCCCTCGGAGCACCTCCATCTTCTTTCCTCCCCCAATCCAGTAGAAGAGGATCAGTGAGAGCGTCTGGGTGGGGGTCTGACAGATCTCTGAGATAAACCTACAACAAAGGCATTAATAAACAAATTAATAAAGTCAGGACTAAATCCCAGGTATCCATAGAGTCTTATCTTGATTACGTGTTTTTTCAGATGCCCAGTAGCCTATACATATCAGCCTATACATGTTGGTTATATCAGATGGCTAAAATATGGAAGGAGTTGGCCTGTTTTTTATTGATGGTATGGTTCTAGGATAATTTCCTGTTAAGCTCAGTAAGAGATGCCATCTTTTGAAGATTCTGGTTTGTTGTACTTAGTATTCAGCTTCTGTGATGCAGTGAGGTAGTTGCAGAGAACTACAGTAGATAGGCTTACAGCTTTATTCCTTAAGGCTACCTTTTGGCTTGCCTTGTTTTCTGATCTGTAACTGATGAGCTATCACCTGCAACTAACTTTTTGATTTCCTGTGTTAATGTGAGTTGAATACATGAGGTTATGGATTTCCTCTACATTAAATTACAATTTTAAGAACAATATGTGAACCCTGTAGTTATGACACTGAGGACAGATGACACTTTGATATTTCCTGTGGCAGTTAAGGACCTGTATCACTTTATGGTAAAATGGTAGAAATGTTAGGGTTTTTTCCTCATACAGATTTTGAGGGGGGGAAATCTCAGATTTTGTAACTTACAAATGGCTTGCCCAAAATTGCTTGTAGAATAAGTCGTTGAAACTTAGCCTTGTAATTTGCTTCATTATTAATACGATTAATCCTTTTCACTAAAGCTTTTACAGGAGACAACTGATACATATTTTCAGGCAACAATGTTTTGTGTTAGCTGAATAAACTCGTTACTTCTTCTGAGAATGCTAGTCTCTGTATACGTATCAGACATGAATGTAAAAATGTTTAACAGATCTGATTCTCCTTCTAGTTATAATAATGTGTCTCCATAGATTTCATACACTTGATTTGGAAAAAAAAAAAAATAAAAATCAGTGCTTGTAGATGCAGAGTCCTCCTTTCCTGTATGCTTTTGTGGGGTTTTGGCTCTTAAATTTAGGAATAAAATTCATTTAACCCCGAATAAATGTTGTTCCATGAGGTAACCTGAATATATCACTGTACTATACACAGATGGAGGAATAAATAAACAAGCTAATATAATGACAAAAGTGTTTCTATTCCATCTTTGCAACTGCTTGTTGGTTTTTGGCGACTGTGAAATCAGTACATAGTCTTGATAAAGGGTCTGATAATAAGAAATTCTTTGTGCTGGATAGTTGTTTCTGGTGGAGCTGCTTTGGAAAGCTTCATTTGACCATTCTGACCATGAATGGAGTGCAAAATTTTTATTGAAAAGAAGTGATTTAGGGACTCTTGGAACAGGAATGTAGTACTCCTCATCGCAGGGGAGAGGAGCTAAGTTCTTTTTGTCTCAAGGTTGTCTTCAAAAAACCTGC
>JAOXXN010000446.1:95266816-95286636 GCA_026770055.1 Myrmophylax atrothorax
TAAGTTCATCATATAGGCCATCCTTGAAGGCCTATTAGATTTTGTGTGAACAGCTGGGGCTTGGTAAAAATTCATAACTACACCTACACTCAGTAAAGGTACAATCTCTAATGAACTTGGCAAAACTTAAGCTTAGGTTGATCTGATTATACTTCTGTATTTCCTCAGAAACTGTGGAGTGTTCTCGGTTTTCTTATGGCAGCTGCTTCTAATGGGAACTGTGCCCATGCCTTCCTTAGTTGCCATGGATTCATTGAATAACTTGGGTTAGGAAAGACTGTGGTTATTTGATCTTACTTTCTGTTGACATTGGAAGCAAATCTGAAGATAGATCTTGCTGTTCAGGGCATTGTTGAGTTTCTACAGTCAGCAAGGATGGAGATACCAGATCCTCTCTGGGCACCAGTTCAAGTATATCACCACTATTTTGGTGGTGTGTTTTCTAATACAAAGCTGTGTTTCTCGTATTGCACTTTACCTATTGCTTCCCATCCTCTCTGCACTTAGGAAAAGACAGGTTCTTGTCATTTATCACTACAATCAGTAAGCTTCATCCTTTAAAAGTAATACCTGTCATATTTCAAGTACTCAAGAAATCTATTCCTTCAGCCTCTTATGCATTGTTTGCCACAGACCCCTAACCATATTTCCAAACCCCTACAGATTTTGTCACGCTGTTTAGTAGCAGGAAGGCTGAGAATGTGCCCTCACAAGTAGAGAGTGGAGAAGTTCTCAGTGGAGCCAGCTGGACCTATTGCTATGTCATTAAATAAAACAAAAACAAAACAAAAAACCCAACAACAACAAAAACCCCACCACCCCTTGTGCATTTATAGACCTGATCAGTAGAAATGGCTGATCTGTGAAATAACAATGGAGACTGAAATATGTAGTTATTTGTTTTATTCCCCTCAAACAGAATCTACTCGGTACTAATGAACCACTGTATTTTCGATTACAAGTTCTGTTTCTTCTCCTCAGACAAGCCAAATATATTCCGTCTGTGGTTTAAAAGTATTTTACTATGTACATTTTGTGCAGATTAATACTGCTGAAAGTTAAGGAAGTAACAATATTTTAAGCTTAAAGTATTGTCATATGCTTGGTATGAAGTAGTGCAAGTTTATCAAATGACAATTTTATTAGCACAGGGACTTGAAATGGATCTACTTTCTTAGTAGATGTGCTTGTCTGTCTAAAGAGTTCCCTTTCTGGTTACAGTAAAGGGCTAAACATTTGCACAGTAAAGCAGCATGTGAAGGTGTGTGATTTTTCTGTATGATGAAGTGAATGTGCAGAACACATTATGATTCATGAGCTATAACCACCTAGCAAAATCATTGTTGGGGGTGTGTGCATGTGTGGAAAATGACTAGTGGGTTTAGCAGTGTTTTAATTCTGGAAATGTCTGAAGAATAACATGCTCAATTTTCATCCACTGTCTGGGTTTTGTTTGCACTCAATTTTATGGCACTTGGTCTCACTGAATTTATTAGAATATAAAAAGATGCTTTTGGAAATATTTCAGGCAACAAGGCTACTTAGAGGCACATAGGTAGTCTGATGAATGACAGAAATATGGAATATTTCCATTCAAGACTTTGCCATAAGCTTTTTTTGGCTTACTGCAACATAAAGACCTGAATAAAATATACTTTAGGTTGATGTACTTGAAGTTTCCCACATGCTTGTCTTTTCCTATGTCTCCAAAACCTTTAAGTACACTGACTTAAGGTATAAAAGTATATATTTGTCTTCCTCAAATGTGAAATGCAGTGTCAGCCTAAAGAATGATCATCCAGTATTTTGAGAAGGATGCAATAGAAATTATTTTGTTTATTTGGCAGCCTAAGAATCCAAATTGTATGAGTGATACCTGTTATAACAGAATCAAAGCAGGTATTGTCAGGAAATCTTAACAAGAACTCATGATGTCCAGTCACTGCTCAGATAATTTCATTTATATGAACCAAATCTATACCAAGTGGAGAAAACACTGATCAGGAATGAGCTAGCTAAAGCTTTGTACTTCTGCATTAATATAACTCTTTTTTTTGTCTTTTGATTGTGGAGTCTTTTTTAGGTCTCTTATAATAGTATGAAATGTTGAGGCTAACTACTGTCTTTGTGTGTCTCAAGCTGAATTTCTTTCCTTCCCCTACAATGCATGTATTTTAGCAAGAAATATTGGATCAAGGAAATATGATAGTGCTATTCAAAAGAAAAAAAAAACAAAAGCAAAACCCAGCCCTTAAAACAAGAACTCTTTGACTCTCTTCTCAAGGAAGAGAGAGACATGTAAGTAAGATCAGTAAATGTATACCCTAAATTAATAATGAACAGTCTTACAGTACGCTACAGTTGTAGGGCAGAAGTGATAACCACTCTAATTTATTAAATGGAACTGCAATGTCTAATGAAGGTGAGAGAACATACAAAAGCCTGAACATAGAATGTGGCAAGCCTTATGGTAGTGTTGCAATTTGAAGACTGAGGGGAAAATCAACCTGGTTATTTCTGGAATTGGAGGAAATGAGGTGGAAAAGAATAGGAGTATTAGGTTGACAAGTACACAGAAGGTAAAAAGATTAGAGCAAACAGCTAATTAGCAGCACATTGGAGACAAGGTTGTTTAAAAGGAAAGGAAGAAATTGTAGAAAGCTTTTTGCTGACTTATGTTGCCTTGACTGCATGCCTTCATCTGTATCTAAAGTTCTCCTCACTTTGATCTCTGATTCATCTGACTCTATTTGTTTGCCAAAGCTATAAATTAGAATGAGTTGGAGGGGAGTACCACCTGAGTGGTAGAATTCAAGCATGGAGTTCCTCTAATGTGTTTTTTATATTTGAAAGTATTCTACAATAAACCCAATTTTGCAAAGAACATCTAGTTCAGTGATACTGCTGTACTAGGATGTTGTTTAAAATTATTTCTCTTCTGTAATTCCAGATGCCAACTAATAAACTATAACTTCGTTGTACAACACATTTCAAGGGCAAGACTTTTTTTCGTTGACTGTTTTAACTATTCAGATTAAAAAGAAAAAAAACAACCAAAGAAACAAAAAAAAACGGTTTTGTTGGTTTTTTTTGTGTTTATTTGGGGGGTGTTGTGATCTGTTTCAGTGTCCAAGAAACTCTTTCAGAGTGAAATTTTAACAAAAGCTGATTTTCTGGTGAGGTTGTCCTATACAGACTCAATTATATACCCCCTGTTGCATAATAGAGAAATTAACTAGGGATGTAATCTATCGCTATAGTTTTGTGTTTGTGCAACAGTAATGTTGTCTTGCATCTTACTTATGAGAAATTAATTGTTAAAAAGTATCTCAGTAGTATCAGTCAGGTCTAACAAATTGCATTTAGTAAAGTTTGAAAAAAGGATCTAAATGAGTTTCTTCTATCTGTTTTATTCTCAAAATGAATAAAAATTTGGGAAATGTCTTATAATCAATATTGCAGTGTAATTATAGCTTAAGCTGAATTCTGTTTTGTGTATAAGACTGCTAATAAGATGGGAAATGTAAGGTAAGTTTTCTGAAGCTCTTTTCTGAAGTATGGTGGTTTCATTTGTTTGTTTTCCAGTCAGTTATTGTTTTTATCACATTGAACATATTCTGAAGCTGCACCTCGAGGATAGACAGGATGGTAACTCTGTGAGTCAAGGTCTGGGTATCTGCTTTAGGTGTCCTAAATTTTAATAATTTCATCTTAAAATGAGTCCTAATTGATTTTTTTTTTCAATTCAGTAAGTACAAACAGGTCTTTCTTTAACTGGTCTGTGTTGGAGAGTGCATAGATGTGTTAATGTAGGAGGGTTAAAAAGCTCCAGGACATGTCCGAAATTTTGCATTGAATGTCTTGAGGTGCCTCAGAGCAAAGAGCATTAGCAGTTCAAATGTAGAAACATGATATTTATCATAATGCTCATTGCACCTACTGATTGCTTTATTTTAAAAAGTTATAGTAATTTGTGCCTTGTTATTGCACAGGTTATCTGGATTTCAGCTTCCATCATCTATTGTGAGCACAGGATCTATCCTCACACTCTGTTTCACCACAGATTTTGCTGTAAGTGCTCAAGGCTTTAAAGCTATCTATGAAGGTAAGAACTCTTTTCCTACCAAATGTTCATTCAACTTCATACACGTTCTTCAGGTTAAAGTGTGATTTTCACTTTTGTTTGGGATTTCAATAATTGGTGGATATTGCAGTACTTCGGGGGGTTTTTTTGTAGCATACTTAAATGTTAATGTATTAGCATGGTAGTCTTGATGTTTAAATTTAATTTAAACAAATAATTCAGTTTCTGCTGGAATTCTTAATCAAATTTGTCAGGCTTCCAAAGCTGGATTCAGAGATGATTATATTTAAATGGTTTTCTTATTTCCCGAATTATTTCTTTTGACAACTTCTTTAGGCCATGCCTAACTTAAGGGGTATGATGATAAAAATGAGAGAGGATATAGATGTTAACTGGTTTTGAAAATTAATCACTAATCTTCTTCATGTGGAAAATTAAAAAGACAACATCAAAAATGTATGTGTAAATATAAATTTTAAAACCAAATTTAAAAAAAAAGGTCGAATCTTACTGTGTGGAAAGTGTTAGACTGCAGTGGTGACTCACAGTTCCTGGTAAGAATAAGCCCAAGTATTTTGTGTATTTTTGTGTCTAGTAAGAATTAAGCTTATAAAATTGGGCTGATGCCTTATGTGCAGCTCAAAGTATTAAGGAAAAGGTTTTATGAGATCTGCAACCTTTGGCAAAGTCAGCACAGTTATTAAGTCAGTTGCTTGTTGGATAATGAGGGTGTTTTGAATATTACTGCAGGATTGCTTTCAAACTGAGTATATGATAGTGTGTTGAGTTATAGAGTGTTTGGGTTTCTACTACTGGGGTTTTTTTTATTATTTATGGAAAATGCAGGACTTTTAAGTACAAAAAAATTACAGAAGGCTCACTTTCAGACTACTTCACAAATTCCAAATATTTCGGTTTGTTGGGGTTTTTTATGGTTTCACTGGTATAATCCTTTGTTGAAAGTGTTTTTTCTGAAAAAGTTGCCTAGAGTCAGTTAAGTGTCTGAAATACTTTTATTTATGCAGTTGATGTGGAACTAAATCTAGAAAGTATTATGGTTTGATTGTAGCTATTTACTAGGAATAGCATTTACAAGTTCGTAAACACGTTACCTTAGTCACCACTTTAAAGAAAGTCACAGAAACTTTGAGTCTGTTCACCAAGTTCACAAATGCTTGGTGAACTTTCAATCATCTTTCTCCTGTAGCTCTTCACAGGCCATTGAAACTTTACCTCCCTTTTTGACAGTGTTTAAGTTTAGTCCATATTGATGCCTATCTTTCTTTCATATTTGATTAATATTTTTAAATGATAGCATTTTTAAAGTATCTTTTGAATTCAGTGTCCATATTGAGGTGATCATCTAGGTGTGAAAGACAGGCATAGAAGGTGTCACAACTAACTCAAACTCTTGAGCTTTTTTGTTGGGGGAAGTAGCTCACAATATATCTCTCCTTTTTGTTTTTGTTTTCGGAGGGTTTTTATGAGATGAGGGCTATGACGAAAGACTAAGAAAGTTTCCTTTTAACAGTCTTTATCAGCTTTATTAGGTAGGTTGAAGAGGAACATCAGAAATCATGAACACACCAGGAACTGTTGTTGTTACCTCAGTTGGAAGTTGCTTTCTATGTACCTGTGTCGTTCTCTTCTAGCAGATGCATGCAATAGCATATTCTATCCTTTTTTGCAACATGAGCAGTTTGTTTTCCATATTGAAAAAGACAGTGAAAAAGGCTAAAGGACGTCTCTTGACTGTCAACTTAGGAACACATGAACAGAGCCACAGGCTGTAATATAATGACACTTCCTGCTGGCCTACTTTCTTGTAAAAACCCAGCAGGAAAAGCTGTAATTAACGTTGACAAGAGAGCACCACTCTGGTTAAACAACACTGCCCCCTTTCAGATTTAGGGCTGTAAACCTGGCATTGTCAATGAACTTTAAAGTGACTTCAAAATATGACTTCCAGCTCAGGAAAAAGTGGTAAAAGTCACTCAAGTGACAACATCTCAGTGCACAGACAGGCAGTGTGGACTGACAGGAAGGAATTGAGCAGTGAGGGGTTAGGTTTCTTTTGTTACGACTTGGAGTAATTTCTTCTGCAATGACCAGTTGAGTTGCCCCATAGTTTAAGAGCTCCCATAACTGTTCTCTGAACTGCCTGTTTTAAATAGTGACACCTTCTGGTCCCTGTGTCATGTGTTTTTTTGTGAGTAGGCAGGTGTTCAGTTCCTCTAGAACAGGGGAATGTAGGCTAGATATTACCAGTCAGTACAAGTCTTTATAATTACTCTGCTGGCTACTCATCCCTAAACTAGTTTGCTTTTACTAAAAGTATCTCCTTATCCCTTTTGGCTAGCTATTTCATTCTTCTATTGAATGAGTGACTTGCTGTTCAGTTGGAAGCAAGGGGAGCATTGAAGTACTAGTGACTGCTGTCAGCTGAGAGTTTGGGACACTATAGGGTCATACTGCAGAGTTTGAGAAATACTTTTTTAAATGTCTTAATTGGAGAGAAGTTTAATTTGCATGTCAGCTGCTAAGGACAGTATATGTAAGAAAAAATGAAATAAAATACAGGGTTTTTTAATGGTGCCTGGGTGAGGGAACTGTAACATAAATTTTTGTATAAAAGTAGAAAAGTCCATAACATTCTGAAGCTAAAGAATTCTAACAGACTGGGAGCAAGGAAAAAAATGCATTTTTATATAAAGACGTGAAAAAGAATCATTCTGTAATTGTAACTGTCTAGAGTAGCAGACAAAGGAAGTCTGAAAAATTCAAATAATGGGATTTATGAAGGGAACTAATTTACATAAACTTTCCGAATTCTGGGGGGCTGTAAAAACAGTGGTTTAGGATTTATTTATTTATTAGGCTCTTGTGACAGGCCAATATTTCTTCTGAATAGGAAAATGTTGTCTAATTAGGATTCTTATGTTCCATTAAATGGAAAAACATAAATTGATTAGTGCTTTTAAAGTTACCTTTGCTATTGAAAGTTGTTGGGGTTTTTTTTTAACTGTGATCATATAGCGGTAAAAGCTGGTGTTTTGACAAGAATGACTCTTATCTCTAAAAAGGCTTAATACCAGGCTCAATTCTGTGCAGTGCTGAGCCTCTGCTTTGCAGAGCAAAGTGGATGCTGTTTTGAGGTTTCACCATTATTTTCTCTAGGATGTTGCTCTTCTCTTCAGCTCCCTGGTGAAAGGATATAGGGCACTGACCTAGGAAAGATGGCATGTGAACCACTGCAATGCCAATGCAATGGCATTGAAGTTACTGAAGTTACACTCACACTTGGTATCCCTGGCAGAGAGACCCCTACACCCATTTCCCTGGGCTAAAGTTCTGATCTATGTGTTTTGCATAGTATATTCTTGATTTATGACCTCACTGCCTGTGCAGCAGTGACATAATTGGATACTTTCTGTTCTTACAATAGAGAAATAAGTTAATGGAGCAAGTAAAACTGCATTATGGCACTATAAGCCCTTGAAGATTGTTAGTGCTTATGTGATTTAGCCTGCTGTCACCTATATACCATGTGAATATTAACATTAACTAAATCAGATCTTTGTGGCAGTAGACCAGAGAGTTTTAACAAGACACTGATGTAGTTGGACAGTTACTGGGGTTCTTAGGCTTAAATGTAGGTTTCTTTACTATATGATTACTTCACTGGATTTATATGTCCCTCTGTGATATTCTCTAGTATTTTTAACTGATAATACTGTCATCTTTCTCAGTGATCATATCAGCACTCTAAATTCTGGTACTGATGGAAGCTTGAATTATTAATTTCTGGAAATAAAATTCTGTGAAATTTTCAAACACATGGTTATATCAGTGAAAAGAACTATGAGTTTCATAAGTAGAAGTTTGGTTTATAGCATTTGTCAGCTTAATCTGCTGAATGATTTATTGACTATTACAATCACCTGGTATACAAATATAAATTTTAAACAATGGAATTGGAGACTTGGGGGATAGATTCTCTCTCTGCAATGCATGTTTGGTTTTTTTTTATAATTTCCTTGATTTACATCATTGCAGGGACTGCACAAGAAGAATAACAAAGTTGTTGGCCTCATGCAATTTTGCTTAATTCCCTGTTAAAATGAGTTTAATTCTTGCTTTCTAGAATGAGGTTAGCAAACCATTTTTTTTAAAAGGGTGTTTTGAGGGCTACATATGGAATCAAAATAACAGCATTGTTATATTAATGTAGTAGTTTTCTTTGGAAAGTCAGAAGTATTCCGCCCATACAGAACACTTACATGTATTTTGCAAGAGAAACAAATACTCTTTAAATGGCACCAGTGTCTGAACTGTTATGCACGTGTTTCATTAATTTGAGCAATGCATGGTAAAAATATTATACAGTCTTTATTAAAGTAGCATGGTCTGCCATTCAGGGAATCCAGCTGTCAAGTGGAAAAAAATTAGTGAATGTAGAGAACTCAATTTATGGCACATTCCTGATCATCAATGTAAAATGAAATATCATGGGCTTTAGCTTTTATTTTGATACATTAGGGTCTTCTATTAAACATTAAACGACCCTCTAAGCTTAAAATGAATTATGGATTGTTAACCTATCTCATTGTGGGGGGTTTGGTTTGGTTTGGTTTTGTCTGTGTATGTGGTTTTTAACCATATTTTATAACATGAAATTGCTGGACAGTGTTTAAATAGCAAGCCAGATATACTGGACTTGATGCTATTGGTACCTTTTCTAGATGTCTGTTCTACAGCAGCAGATTTTCTTTTGCCAAAGGAAGAGCTCTTGAGCATTCCTCTATTGTACCTGCCCTCCAGCCATACTTCCTTTTTTTCTTTTGTTCTTTGATTTCTCATAGCTTTCCACTCACACCCAGCATTAACATTTATACTGTCAGCCACCTCACCCTGCCTTATGAATTTTCCCTGAAGCTTCTTTTTAAATCCCTTTCAGCATCAACAGCAGAAAGTAGTGATACACTTCCACAGTGTAGTCTTTGAAGAAATTTTCATTTTTCCCCCCTCCTGCTGCTGTTGTTCTTACTGAATATCTGTTACTGGTGTCGTTTCCTTTTTTGTTTTTTTTTCTTTTTTTGATGATTCAATACTTTCAGCTATTTAAAACAGAAAAAGACAAAATTGAAACTTTTCCCCAATAAACTTGGAAATATTAATCTCTTGTATTATTCTATGAGTTTGCCAAGGTAATTTTTCTGACACTATGACTTTTTCAGTCAACATGGGCCCAGTCAAGACAGCAGACCTCTAGACTCAAGCTAGTGTTTCTTAGTTTCTGTTTGTTTCTCTCCCTTAAGTACGAAAATATCTTTCCTTCACTCTTCTAACAGTAAAAACTCGTTTGTCTCTGGATCAACACTTGGCACTGCTTCCTACTGACTGTCCATGAATCTAGTTAATGGCTGTGTAGTTCTCCCAGTAAACGGTAATACAGTGATGAGAGTAGTTACTCTCTGGGTATTGGCATATTGAAAACAAACCAAGTAATCTAATGCAAGCATTTCAAGTTCCTGGTTGGAAACTAAATTGGCAAGAAAACATCAATTTTATGCAACTTGTATGCATAATGATCCTCAACTACTCAGTGTGAGATGAGTAGTGTACTGAATCTTTAACCATCACCAGTTAATCACTATGGTTTAGTCATAGGCACTCTTTATCAAATAGTATTTAATTTTCACAGAGTCACAGAATGGTTTGGATTGGAAGCAACCTTAAAGATCATTTATCTCCAAACCCTGCCACAGCCATGGGAGGGGAATCTTCCACTAGAAAAGTCAATCATTGGAACAATTTGGATTGGAAAAACTTTTATTGTTTCAATGATCTGAAACTGTGAATATAACTTGTGAACATCAGTGGGTTAGTATATTCAGCTCTGAAAAGGTCCAAAAGATTATAATGAATATCTAATGATGAAAGTGAGAGCTATGCTGTTTGTTCTATATTTTATTGCATGGGGTTTAGGAAAGATTCTGTTTATTGGTCACAAATTTATAACTATTCTCTGTTTTGCTCTGATTTTTTTGAGAGAGAAGCAGTGTAAATTTTGAGTTTAATGCTTTTAAATGTTAAAGGTACAAACTGTTTTTTTCTTAGCTTTCCTATGGGAAGAAAACATAACTTATATTAATGCTATGGTAAATGTTGGTATTCTTGTAAATATAATATTGACAGCTTGATCTGTTAGTGTAATTTGCCATAAGATCTATTTAAAGACTGGCATATTTTTCTATTTTTAACAAATTACTTCTTGCTTGGTATTTGTCATGAATGAGTGTTTTAAGGTTGCTTAAAAGATCACTAGCAAAGGTATCAGGAAAAAGACAGGTTTAATGTAACAGTGACAGCATGGCAAAATTTGTTGTCAAGGTTTACTCTACTAATTAGATGGTTAAAGCATACTGAGAAAAGCAAAAAAAAAAAAAAATCCAAAGTCAGGCAATCCAAACTGAAATAAAACTCTAAACTATCTTACTGGAGGCTGGGTCACAGAGGAGGATAAAAGGATAGGAGAGATTAAGGATAAAAGGAATATGCCTAAAGGCCCAACAGCACTTAGCAATACCTTAACAACATTTAACATAACTGATAACTTTACTTAAACAGTTTAGCAGAAGATTCATATGACTTACAACAGTGGTAACTCACTTATAGGCCTAACTTACAAATCTAAAGTATTTAAGAATAAGAATGGAGAAGAGTAGCATTCCTAGCACATTTGACACAGCATATGCAGTCTTCGATGCCCACAGATAAAAAGAATCTGTACAAGGTACCTATAAAAAATTCCATTCAAATTAGTGAAATACTCACTTCAGATGCCTTTGCATCTTCTCAAGGGGCAAAGGATTGAGCCTCAGGGAGTAAGATATCAGCCCAGGATCCATCATCAGTCAGCAGTCCCCTGAGAATAGCAAACTTGAGAATTTGCTAGGTCTGAGAGGCATCCCAGCTCAGAGGGAGGTGCTGGTCACAGCCTGCTGCAGTCCAGGAGAACTCAAGGGGTCTCATTTTGGACTGCTGGTTATAGGGCTGCAAGAGAGTAGGCTTTAGTCATAGTGATCTTTCATCCTTGATGCACTTTGGTTTGGGAACTTTCTTTAAAAATTTGAGAACAAAAATATTTCATTTGGGTTGTTACTGAGGCAAAAAAAGGTTTCTAAAGCTGTTTGTTAAAAACTGAGGAGCTCATTAGATAACATTAATTCCTGGGAACAGGTAGTGTTTTTTGTGAGCTCAAAAGAAGCTTACATGTGGTTAAGGCCAAGGCCTAATAAACATTTCTCAGATAATAGTGTGGCCTGTGGGGGGTGAGGATGCACCACCACTCTATTTTAGTAGTCTTTTCTTTTCAAACTGATATGTTTATTAAATCTTTTAGTAATGTGTATGTACATGATGAAGTAAACCAAAAGCTTTATACAGTGAAAGCACAGACTGAAATGGCATCTTCTAAGGCTAGAATTTTTAGTTGCACCTCTTTAAAGTGGCAGTATTTGTTTCCTGAGACTCAAACTGGGTACAGATTTTCTTTGTCAACTGCAGTCCTTAAAAAGAAAAAAACAAACATTTTTCTTTCTCTAGAAAATTTTCTTTAACATCTTTTTGGAATGTTACAGTCTGAATGACTCTTAATGATGACATACAGTAAAGAAATCATAATTTAGTTGAAATAATCCCATGATATTTTGTGTCAGAATGTGCCGTAATGAGTCTCAGGGTGGAAGAGGTCTGGCAGTGCCGTGAGACTGTGCTGTAAGATCTCTGATAGCTAATCTAGAATATCAATGATTTAGATATTAAAAAAGTTTAACAATAATAGCTAAGTAAAAGTATTCAGAAAATATCTGACAAATGAAATGGTGGTTTTGTGAGGAAAGACAGGTAAAGTAGTCTATTTGTGCTCTGAAGTGTAAGAATGAATCTTCATCAGTTAAAAAGGAAGTGAAATTCCTTTTGCTTAAATGTTGTGTTTCTGTAATATTCAAAGGACCAGGAGTAAGAAATCTGGAATGCTATTTCCTTAAACCATCCAAGGGCAAAACTGGCTTAATTAGAACTTTCCTAATTAGAAATTCTTTCCTGGAAAAAAAAAGACACTGTACTGAAAGTTGTGTTGAAATACACCTTACTTGAATTGTCATAAAAATAAAATTAAATGTTGTAGGTCTCATTATCAACTCATGCATTTTGCATCTAAAGGAAGAATAATTTTTAAGAGCCTTAACCATTATGTTAGTCAAATTATAAGCTATGTCGGCTGTGTTCTGCCTTCCAGTTTTCACTCTGGCTCAAACTTTCAAGTTCAATCCATAATGGAAAGACAACCTCCATGTGGCTAGTAGCCTTTAGAAAGGAAATTACATGTCTTATGATAAGTTCTTGGAACTGTTTTTTGACTGCCTTTGATTCTGGAAGGGATTATTTTGTGCCTTCTAGTGACTTACTGATCCATGTAAGTACTGTGGTATTTGTCCTTGGTGCATGAATCAGTAACACACACAGTGTTGGAGGTTAATATGTTGTAATCTATGCAGTGTTGGAAAGTAGGAGACAGTCCCCAGAGGTCCTCCGAGTTGGGGACGTGCAAGAGAGAGGTCTCTTCGCTCAGAAGGATGTGGTGAGAACTCATTTATTGCACAATCATGCAGCTTTTATAGGGTCCCAAGGGGAAGGTGCTGGAACTGGGACTGGATTGGGTAAAGGCTCAAGCAGGAGGAGGGGCTTAGGTGCAGACTAGCCAATAGGAAAATGAAAGTATAAAAACCCAATAGAAACTCAGGAATTTGGGATAGATGGGTGTGATAACCAATGAGGTTAGGACGGGGAGAAGCCCACAGGAGCAGTGGCCACGCTGCCAGAGGCTCCACCAGCAACATGAGGCAAAGCAGTCCATAACATGGTGCTGTCCCAGCTCGGACTGGTGGGGGCAAGCCCCAGGAAGTTCCGGCTGCTGCTGCTGCTGCGGCAGCATGGGAGGGTGTGTGGGGAGGCCCGGGCGGAACCATTCTGGCACGGGAGAGGCAATGCCTGCATGTGAGAGGCAGTGAGGACTCAGGAAATAATGCCTCTGAGGAAGACAGGGAAGGGGTGGATACAACCATGAGGGAATGGGGGATACAAAAACTTTCTGAACTAAAACTCGTACAGAGAAAACTTATAGCTTTTAAACTCCAGTAACCCAAGTCTTATATATTTGGCTGGTCTGGACCACCCTGCTTGTGGCGCCATCCTCCTCCGAGGTCCATTTCAGCATTTTCCCACAATAATCTTTTAGTGGACTTGCAACCTCCCTCCACAAAATTCTTACTTCTGCTAGTCTTTGAGACCAAAAACACAACAGGGAAATGTTTTGGCAAGAGTGCACTTCCTAGAGGGAAACATAGAGGAGTTTGTCCTCCCTGCTATTGTGAGGTGCCAGTTCTACACCGGAACAGCACGTTCTAGCATAGAAAACAGAAGTGTAAATTCAGTGTGACAGGATTGTTTCTCCTTTGTAGGTTGTATCACTTAATACAGTAGTTTTATGTAATGGTAGAAGTGAGAATACTTGTGAATTGAGATAAAGATAGTTTAATAGTTAAAGAAAAAGCTGCACATGCAAACAAAGCAAAATAAGGATTTCATTCACTGCTTCTCATCAGTAGGCAGTTGTTCATCCATTTCCCAAAAAACAGGGCTCCATCCCATGTAATGGTTACTGGGGAAGACAAAGGCCATCACTCCAAACATCTCTGAGGAATGGCAGCCCTAGTCAAACTCCACCTCTGCCCATTTTATTGCTGAGCATGACATCATATGGTATAGAATATTTCCTTGGTCACCTGGGCTCAGCTGTTCCAGCTGTGTTCTCTTCCAACTCCTTATGCACTCCCAGCCTACTTGTTGACAGGACAGAAAAGGCTTTGACACTATATGAGCTCTGCTCAGTAATTCCTGAAACATCTCTGTTATCAACACTGTTTTCATCACAAATCAAAAATATATCCCCATACTAGCTACTATGAAGAAATTTATTTTAATTGCAGCTGGAACCAGTACAGATGTGCAGCATGATATAATGATCTTGCAAACCAATGTTGTAGATAGCTTAAAAAAAATCCCCCAAAATAACCAAAATCAAGAAACTCCCCCCTACTTAACAGAAAAAGATTAACAAGAAACTCCTCCCCTACTTAATAGAAAAAGACTAACAAGAAACTCCCCCCTACTTAATAGAAAAATACTAACTTAGCTGCTTTTCTTCAAAATGCTCCAGTTCTTCTACCAGGACTTTAATTTTTGAAGTTAAAATACATTCTCCTGCTGCAGCAGATGTTTGAGAAACAAAAAGCAAGCAAGGTCAAAACTGCCATAATTCTGAAATCGTGTTGGCATTTTTTTTATTTATGTATTTAAGTTCCATTTTACAGCCAACTAGGATTCGGGGGAATAACTTTGTTCATAACCTTGCAGATTTGCTGGAGTTAAAATTTCAGCTAACTTGTGTTATTCCCTGTCCCCACTCTAAATTTAATTGTAAACAGCAGCTGATGCTGAATATCAGGATGCCTGTAGTTAAAGAGGGAGCCTTTTTTCTGTTCAAACTTTATTTTGCCTAGACTTTCAGTTCTGGACTTAATCTATTCCTCTTTACCAATGTGTAAATTAAAATATTGCCAGTGTCTTGTGCATTTTGCCAAATTGCTCTGAGGATGTTTTTAATGCATTTATCCCAAGGCTTCTATTTGGTTGAAGAGTCAAATCATACTTTCTTTTCTGGTCATTAGATATATGCAGTAGTGTTAACTTACCTTCAGGGTGGTCCTGGATGAAATGTAATTGACACTTACCTAGATTTTAATGAATCTAACTATGATTTACCTTATTTCTGGTCTTATTTGTAAAGCAAGTTCTTTTTTCCTTTGTCTAGTACAAAGCAAGAAAATTTGTACTGGGCTTTTCAACTCTCAGAGAACAAAAGTCCATTTTCAGCCAGTTCTGGGTTGTAGTAGTCTTTATATTGCTTGTATTTTGTTGTTATCAATTGTCCTTAATTTAAGGTAGTATCACTTTTTATTATGAAAAGTATATTTCTGCCTTTACAGAAAAGTCTCTGTTGATTACTAAGAGTTACTGTTGATAACTAATTTGTATTTATTGCAAAGCTGCTTGCAATGGCAAAGATGACTTAGAGTGTTTATATATTTTGTTGCAAAAATGAAGTGGAAAAAAATTCTATTTCATCTGGAATCATTGTCTGCAGATTTTTACTCCTTTAAAATGGCAAAAGGTGTAGTCTGATGCAGGTTTGAATCAGTATTTCTGGAATAAAACCTGTGAGTTATTGGGATAGAGAGTAGAAATTTGGATGTGCTGTTACTGTCACCAACAGCTGTTATCCTGATTAATTAAAGGTTGTATAATTTTCTGTCTTAGATGGGTAGTTAACATATAAATATAGTCATATACCTAGCTTTTCATCTTCTCTTGTTGAACTAAACCATTAATAATTATACTTTGAATTACTTTGTTATACATATCCCTCCTGTATATTGAAGGTTTCATTTGCATAACTTTTCATGTTTTTCTTCTGCAGTTGGAATAATAAGGCAGATGTATCAAAGTTTGCAACAAAATATGCTCATCAAAACAAACATGTCTAAATTTTGAGTAAGGCATTGATCTTGCTTAGTAATGAATAAAGTAGGTTGTTCTGTCATTCACCCACTAATTGTGAAGAAAGGGATTAGTTTGACTGTAGTACACATAATGTATATACTGCATTTTAAGTGAAACTTTTGATATTTGTTTAAATTTTCACATAATCTTCACCTTGTGTACGTTAGAATTCCATGTTTTTGTACAATGCTATTGGAACACTTTCTGTATTGTCTATTTTAATACTGTTTATTCACCCAAGCAATCTCATTAACTTCATTAGGTGTATGTGTTGCTATAAGTGAGTCTGCAACACCACCTTGGGTACTTGTTAACTCTGTATTTTTTTTATTTGCATCCTTTAGCTCTAACACTTTGAAATATTTCATCTTGTATATGCTGAAAAGATTCCTAAAACATTTACTGAATTATTCATGCATCGTGTACTTTCAAGAAATCTTGCCTTAAGGTTCTTTGAAGCTGGCTTGTTGGATTGACCTGAAAAGGACCATAGGAGGCATAGAAGGTCACACAACTTCCTTGACTTTATTAGATCTGTGCCTTTTTTACAGTTGCTTAACAAGACAAGGCACATCTGAGTGGTGTCAGTGTTTTGTGAACCTGATGTCACAAGAAAGTTAAAACAGCAGTTTTGGATGCACAAAATCTTATTTATGGGGAAAGAGGCAGCACGTTTTCTCTGTGTATATATGCAAACCTGGCATTATTAATCAGTCTTGAGTGGCCAATCAGTTATATTAAATTTTTACAGAAAAGAAAAAAGAATAAGAATTTAATTTAAATAGTTGCATGCACTTCTGTGTTTCTACTTTTTCCTAGTATTGTGCTTATCTTTCCCCTGCTCACCTGGTATAGGAGGATGGTTGTGGGCTAGCCCATGTGCACTGGGGGAGGACATGGAAAAGTGGAACGGTGAGCCCACCTTTAAGCTCGGAGCTCGGCTGCAAGAGTTAATATGGAAGAAGGTGGGCAAAAAGTCTGTCCATATAGTTGAGGCAGAGACCCTACAAAACAAACATCGGTCCCAGAGACGTAAAAGGAGAGATTCCTCCAACTCTAATGGAGGAGTCTCTGATAGAACATCACTGAGGTCAAATAGCGAGTGCTCGGACCAGGAGCAGCAATAGAGGGGCCCTGCCTCCGGCCAGGAGGAGGAAAGGGACAATCGAGTTTTCTGGACTGTGTGGGTTCGATGGCCTGGCACATCGGATCCTCGGAGATACCGAGCTTTGGTAGGCATCGGGTTGATGTTTCTCTCTTCCTCACTTTAGTATGCACTTGAAGTTGTTCTTAGTTAAGACAATTTTAGATGTTAGTTCTTTCTTCCACATTCTGCAGTTCCATATCTTATCCATATTTATTTCATATAGTGTCCCATATATGTTAGCTACTACTACTTTGTTCTTTGTTACTTCTAAAACCAATTTTGTCTGGGTCTGAATTTATGAAGTAGGCTGTGGGTGAGTTGTTCATAGCTGTGAGCTCTCTATTGCTAAGCCTTTGGCTCATCAGTTATTGTTCCTATTTATTTTCTCTGGACCACATCCAGTATCTCTGCTTCTCAAAGCTTCAAACCAGGCCTGTTTCTCTTAACTATGTCATTGTGCCAGTTGTAAAATATTTCATTCTGCATAGCATAACTGTTTGCTAAAACTATCCATATAAAGTTATGGTTGTACCATCATCAAAAAGAAAGAAAAAGAGGAAATCAAATTAGCCTTAGACATCTTGTTAATTAGAGAAATTTCTATCACAGCTAAATCAAGCAAAGCAAAACTGCAAGCAAGTTTGGAGAACTTCATGCAGGGTGAACCTGACTGTAGCAAGCCTTGGTCCTGAGGCTTTGCAAGCCCTTTACAAAGCTTGTGATCTGTTACCAAGGATGGCATTACCTGATTATTGGGCTTCAGGATCACAAAAAATGGCATACCTAAACCAGTTATTCCTCCTAATGCAGCTTTAGTTTCCAAAATTGTCTGGTTTAATCAAAATTTCCATTAGAACTCTCCAGAGAGCTGTTGACTGGGAAATCTCTGCCTGTTCAATGTACTACCAAACAGCTAGGGTGGACCTTGCTTGACTAGCTCCCTAAATTTGTGATAGCCAGATACAGAGCTAGTCATAAATGATTATAATCATTAAATATTTCAAAAGCCAAGTA
Organism: Myrmophylax atrothorax; assembly: GCA_026770055.1. NCBI lineage: Eukaryota > Metazoa > Chordata > Aves > Passeriformes > Thamnophilidae > Myrmophylax > Myrmophylax atrothorax. The sequence goes on from JAOXXN010000446.1 coordinate 95,284,747, forward strand.
TCATTAGAATTCTGTGTTAACATAAGGGAAATAGTCTCAAAGCAGAGGTGTATATCTGCCTGCTTTGACTTTACAATAGAATCTGAAGGACTACTTTAGCTGTCTACAAGCTGAGAATTTTAATCATAGAATAGTTTGGGTTGGAAGGAACCTTAAAGATCATCTAGTTCCAAACCCCTACAGTGAGTAGGGACATCTTTTACTGGATGAGATTTCTCAAAGCCCTGTCAAATCTGACCTTGAATGCTTTCAGTGACGGGGCATCAACAACTTCCCTAAGCAAAACTGTTCCAGTGTCTCACTATAATCATTATAAAAGCTGTTCTTTCAGCTGGAGTCTTATGAGAGTAGAATAGAATGGAGATTACCTGCCTCAACCCTGCTGGCCGCACTGCTTTTGGTGTAGCTCAGGATACACCAGAAGGCCTGGCCTGAAAGTACACTTTACCTGTTCGTGTCCAATTTTTCATTCACTACTCAAATCCCTCTTCACAGGAATACTCACAATCCATTAATTCCTTAGCACATACTGATACTGGTGAGTGCCCTGACCTAGGACCTTGCACTTGGCCTTGTAGAATTTCATGAAGTTTCCATGGGCCTGTTTGTCAATCCTGACAAGATCCCTTTGGCTGACATTCCTTCTCTCAAGTGTATCAACTGCACCAGTCAGCTGCACACTTGGTAAGGCTGCACTCAGTTACATTGTGCGTTCTTAATAAAAGGATTGAAAAGGATCCGTCCCAATATGGACACCTGACGGACACTTCTTCCTATTCATTTGTATTTGGACACTGAGCAGTTGACTGAAACTCTTTGAATGTGGCTACCCAGCCAAGTTTTTCTCCATCAAATAGTCCATCCATCAAACCCATATCTCTCCAAGTTAGAAGCAAGTGAGTTTTGGGGGACGGTATTAAAGATCTTGCAGAAGTCAAAGTATTGCACTGAGGTTTGGGGACTTAAAAGATGAGGGAAGAGCACTTGCCAGTTAAAATGGAGACCAAATGTCATTGAGTAGCTTGGCTTTCTCCATGTCACTGAGAGGAAAAATTTCTTCCTGGAAAAGGTTGTTAAACATTTGAATGGACTACCCAGGGAGAAGTTGGCATCCCTCTCTGGAGGTGTTCAAGAAACTACTGGATATGACAGTGCCATGGTCTAGTTGACAAGGAGCTGATTGTCTAAAGGTTGCACTCAATTATCTTAGAGGTATTTTGCAACCTACATTATTCTGTGATTTATCAGGGGAGTAAAATTTCTTGTCTTCCTTTTCTAACATTCCTGCAGAAGCTGTTCTTATTCTTCATGTTCCTTGCCAAATTCAGCTCCAGCTGTGCCTTCCCTAACTTTCTTGATCCCATCCCTGCATTCCCTGGTTGCATGCCTATATTCTTCCCAGGGTTTGTGTCAACTTTTTATTCTAAAGTTTAGGTCATGTGCCCTGCTTTACAGAAAGTCAGCATTTGAACTGAAAGGGCCTTTAGTAGTAAAACATGCTTCAAATCATGTTTTGAGATGAAAAACTGTTTTTGGAAGCAGAAACTTGTGAGGAAAACTGATCTCTCTACTGCAAAACTTGTAAACTTTTGCTAATTTCTTAAAAGATGCAGCAAATGTAATGTAATCTGTATGTGCAGCTCCCTGGTGGCAGCATAGGCAAATTTGGACAATTGTCCTCTTGAACTTTCTTAGGTGAATGTGGGCATCCACAGAAAGGCAGTTGATTTGGGTCTTGTGCTCTTGTAAATGAGGAAGTCTTCTAAACTGACTGGTAATTACAAGATTCGTGCCTGCCTGGAGTTTTACCTTCCAATACAGTGTGGTTGTAACAAAGAAGCTATGGTTTTGGGTTTGGATGTTGGTTTGTTTGTTTGTTTGTTTTAATTT
>JAOXXN010000446.1:95329537-95347543 GCA_026770055.1 Myrmophylax atrothorax
TGAAAAATATTCTCTGTCCTTTATTTTAAAAAAAAGTTACTTATATTTCACTCCCGACATGATCAAAAACTAAGACAAAATGCTTTTCAATTACTCCATCAGTTGTTATTTTTTATGGAATGGAACACTAAAGTGCATATTTTCTTTGGATTTTTCCAAAATGAAAGTTCAAAGTATTACATATATGAAGATAGCTCTAGGTTTATATCTTGCCTTATGATTATTACTTGTAATTACAATAGAGATTTCAGCTGAATTCCTGACATCCCAGTGTTGGATTCCCCTATTCCAATAATTAGTAGCTTGAAGCAGAAATAAGAAGGCAGAATGTCTTGTTTGTCTACAGATGCTGAACCACATGTTTTTGAAGTAGTAACATGTAATTTGCACTTCCAATGTGCATGCTGTAGACATGCTTTTTCTCCATTTATATGGAGAAAAAAAGGTCTTTTTAACCCTGTCAGTCATTTGTAACTGATGTTCTAACACAGTTGTGTTGATTATGTGACTGCCATAAAAGCATGTATCTGATGAAAACTTCCTGTCTGGCTTGTTTTCTCTTAGTAGTGTGCTTGAACAACAATAACTTGCATGCATACCTTGGCATATGTGGACTTTTTGATCTTCTATGAGCCATTCCAGTAACTTGTTAATTCCACTCAATGATATGGCAAGATACAGGGAGTAATTTGCAAACAAAGTGAGGGTATTTATATCATACTACAGGTGTTTTTCAATTGCCTTATTATACCAGTCAACATAATGTAAGAGTGTATAACTTCTAACACAGATGCCAAAACAGTAGTAAAAAAAAGGAAAGCCATATTTTAGAAACTATTGACTTCAAGAGGTTTGTTATAATTTAGATTACTTACAGGAAAAATGCTTTGACTTCTAAAACTGCAGTGATGTTGGTTTGAAACTTAGTAATAAAGAAAAATCTGTTATTGGTTTTATTTTCTTTTCCAAGGTAAAGAAGATGCTCATAAGAGTAGTAAATAATGTTAGCTCAAGATAGTCAGTGTGCAGCTTCAGATGCTATAAAAATGCACAATAACACACAAAAATAGGGTATTGTTCATTGCATCTGAAAGTGCCAGATAAGTCCTTAGTACATTTGGAAGGAAAGTGGTAGAACTGAAGAATTTTTATTTTATTATTATTATAGCTCTCTCTCTAAAAATGAATATAGATAATTAAAGTTGTATTTCCTTATATGTGTTTACAGGAATGTAATTTGTGTAAACTTGTTCATACTACCAGTGGAGGTGTTGATTGTAGGTCTTATCCTTAAGAACAAGCTTTTTCTATTGTTTTCTGCATCAGTAACTTTGAATTTGTGCAAGAGTTTCAAACACATTCAGGAAGGTTTTGGTCGAGCTTGGTCACAAATTGAAAACATAGCACCATGTGAGCTGCTTTGAGGAGGGTTGCCTCCAGCTTAGCCAGATACAATACAGTGTTACTGATATAAAAATATGCTGAGTTTCTATGTCTTGTGGAAATTCATGAGTAGTGGAAAGAAAAAAAAAAAACCCTAATTACTGTCCCTTATTTAATGTTAGCCCAGTTTTACATTTTTTGGCCAGTTAACCAGCCATGTACGTGCTACAGAACCTGGCCTGGGAACTGTGCAAGTCATATATTGTGGGGGTGAAGAGCAGTTGAGGAAGGAACACCTAGGAGACAGTGTATTAGAGCTGTAAGTAAGAATGCAGAGATGGCAGGCAAGGACAAAGACCTTGTTCTACTCTGCAACTTTCAGCACGAAATTTCTTGCAAGGGCCAACAGGATATAAGGTTTCAAAATTCCAAGATTTTAGGAAGCATATTTTATATTTTAAGTATAATCTTCCCTTTTTTACATAATTTAACTGGTAAAATAATTTAACTCAAGGGGATTGTTAAACATGCTGATCACTTGTGTTTATCAGGGCAGGCAAACAGAATAGGCTGAAATGATTTAACAGCTTATTCCTTCTAAGGCAGAGGTTCTCCTTGCCCAGCTTTAAATCATATATGCCTGTACCTTCCCATGCATAAATCCTGTTTACCCTTTCAATGAGCCATCCTGTCTGCTAATCCAATAGGATTCTAAGATAGCAGAAGTCTGAAGCGTAACCTTGTGTATTAGGTCCAACATAAGGAAGAACTGTATGGCCAGGAGCTGGCAAAGGTGGACCAACCCTTTTAGTATCAGCAGTCTGGTAGGCTGGTCTGAGTTTAGACGAGTTTATTTAAGCCTTCTTTCTGCAGTGTACAGATGAACTACCAATGCCAGGAAAACAAACTGCAAGATTTCTAAGGAGTAGGGATGACAGTAATAGCTATAGAAGGAAATGGCTGAATCAGTGCATGAAATGACAGCCACACTTAGGTGTCCAGGAAAGCCAGGCTACAGAGTCAGTATAGTCAGGAGAGAGAGAGAGAGCAGTCCCTCTAGAGGGTGATTTGAGGTATGTACAGTAAGATCCTCTCTAGTATGCACATTATGATAAAAATTATTCTTTGAGGAAAACGATCTCTCTTTTGGTGATCCAGGGAGCTTAAGGTGACTAACCTCCTAACTTAAGAGTCTAAAAAGTTGGCCTGTGTGAGATGCTTTCTAATGTTTCTGAAAAATTTCAAACTGAATAAAATTATAGCTGATGGGCAGAGAATAGAAAACCAGAACCTGATGAATATATATTCAGGAGAGTAAAGAATGTGATTGAACTGGCAATGCAAATTGATATCCAAATGCACAAAGAATAAGAAATACAATAATCTTAAAGCACACACTCTCCTTGTGCCAAGTAAAGGGGGTCAGGGAATTAATTTTTCCAAGGCAGTGTACCCACAGGCCTTTCTTTTCCTGAAGATATTGTTGGAATCCTTTGACATCATTATCATTTTTACTCCTTTTGTACTGGAAATTTAACCTAATCATACATTTACATCACTGTAAAAGGAATAGGTAAGAAATCTTTGTCACTCTGCAGCTTTACCCCTGATCTTCTCAATGTGATGACTGGCAGGAGATTTAACTGAGCGCTCAGGAAAAATGGTCTTTGAATCAGGTCATGTGTAAAATGGCTTAATTGCCACATAGCAACAAAATAGTGAGTTTGAAATTGCCAACAATTTTACTGATTTTGAAAAAAATAAAATCTTTAATTTGCACAGTAAAATACTGCTGAAAAGTTTTAATAGTTTCATTCAAACTTTTTCAAATTTACTTCATATTTTTACACTTCCCATGTTCTGTGCTTCAAAGACTTGTAAAGCAGATGTGTTGAAAGATGGTAGCAGTAATCACTAAGTGTAAAATGGAGGAGCCCAATGAAGCAGACCAAACTGTTTTACATGAGATGTGACTGCAGCAAGTTTTACGTCCCTTTGTTTCATAGAGACTACCCTCCAATTAAGATTGTAATACAGTAGTTTGTTAGCAATTCTATAATGGCACTGTTAAAATTACTAGTTACAAGTACTATCAGTGGCTTTTTTTCATCAAATGAAGTTAAATTTATTAGTAAAGAGAAAATAATCTGATCACAGGTACCAAAACCAAAAACTTTTGAGTCTTAATCTTACTGCTTTGGAAAACAGAGCTACAATACCTTTCTTTTCTCTTCTATATATAAAACTAGAAAAAAAAATACTCGTTTTCTACATACTCACAGATTTTACAAATGTAATTAATCAATATCTGGTACACAGAATTATTCCAGCAGAAACAAACCCTTCAAAATACATCATCTGCAAAGATTCTGTTTTTACCTGTGTCTTTGTCCTTGCACAGAGCATATTATGAAATTACAATTTAGTCCAGACACTTGCCTTCAATATTTTCTATTCCTTTTATCATAGCTTATCCTCTTCTCTCTTGGAACTAAGTCATAATGCAGACTGTAGGGTAATGTATCTTCATGCTTATTTTTCAGTGCTCAGAATAATAAGTCTCAGAAAAAATTTCCAGGTCATTTAAAAGCCAGCCATTCTCTAGTGGGCATCAGTCTCAAGCCAGGATTAGGCAGGTTGGTTCCTAAATAAGAGCACCTGGCAGTTTTGGTGATTCCATACACAGTCAGCAGACAAGGCTGGATGACTAATTTGGGTGACTTAAGTTACTATTCAGAGATTCATCATAGTGTTTACAGGAATTAAGTTAAAGAGTTATCATCCTAACCTCTGCTTCACATAGGCCTTTCATGTGGAAAACAATGGCTATTTCAGATCCTTCATTGCACATGAAACCAAACAGGCTTGAGATAATTTCAAAAGTTTTTCAGGTTTTTTTATAACAATCAAAGAACTGTTCTAAATATTATTTTGATGTCTTCAACTTTGAAAGCACAATTTTTTTATTTGAAACTGTTTCTGCAAAACCACAAGTGCTGGTCTTTGCAACTTGGGTGGGGGTTTTTTGTTTGTTTTTTGGGTTTTATTGGGGGTTTTTTGGTTAATTGTTTTTGGGGTTTTTTGAAATTTTTGACTTACCTAAATCTACATATGTACCACTGTTTAAAAATGTCATTGAAGAATGCTGGGGAAGCATTTGAGAGAGGAATACCTTGAAAGTCTATATGGCTCTAGAAGCATAGAGATTAAAAAAACAAACAGAAAAGCACAATAATTTATTCTCAGGGATTTTAATTCTATCTACTACCTGGGCAGTCAATTTCTTATTCTTTTGCAGTTAACCAAGTGATAATAATTAAACCTCACATTTAATTCCATTATCTGCTCATCTGCTTTCTGTCCAAGAGTGCATATGAATTTCCAGAATATGTCCATATGACATACATCAGATAACTGGAAATTAATGAATATGGCTTTTCTGAGACATTCTTACTCAAATTCACAGAAGATAGCAAGTAGGGTATTTAATCCTGTAAAATAAGACTGCAAGGAGACTGAACTTGTTATCTAGGCCTTTCCATGATCCAAGGGAGACCACTAAATGTATGTGCTAGGAAATGCTCACCCAATTTTAAATTCACAGTCTACTCAATGCTTTTGCATCTCTGTATGGACTGGTCTTCTATTATCTTATTATTCTTACTATAATTTAAATTATATGAGAGAACTCTTCCTAGGAGGTAGAGAAGGACTAACAAAGTCATATATTCTGTGGATAAATATTGTCACATTTCTGCAGAGAGCAGAGAAGGGAACAGTGCTGAGAGGTGACTGAGTAAGGGCTCAAGCCAGGATGTTGAGTTGTGAAGGAGGAAAGAGAAGGGAATAGAACTGCAGTCAGGAAATGGAGAGATCTGAGGCTGGAGGCAGCTCATGCTACTTAGGAGTTGTACTGTGCCTTGTCAGAGTGAACTCCTTGAATCCTACAGAGAGGTATTGCTATACCTCCTGGCAATTGGGAGATTCATCTCTCTCTCTTGATACCTACACTGTGCTAACAAAGCATCTTTACTGAGGCTCCATATTTTACCATCTGCTTTTCTTCTTTCTTTATTCTCCACTGCACTATCAGGGAGATGCTGCCAGCATTTCACAGAAACACTCAGAGAAAATACTTCTCTGACCAGGGTTGAAAAGGAGAGGAGGGGTTTTGAACTGGTGCTGGAAAGAAGAGAACTGTCATGTTAGCATGGAGTTACTGCGAGATACTGGAAGTTAAATCATTTCATTTTATAGCAGGCTTTCTAAAAGGACTTATTTAAACAGAAATCTCTAAGCAGAAATGGATGTCTTTAATGAAAACAGAATACTTATGCTTTTGTTCTTCTACCCAGAATTTTTTCTCTGTTCAGTATTCACAGGGGAAGCTGGCAAGTCGTGTGATGAGAGATCACTTACCACAGAAAATTCAGGACATTATGGTAGAAGGAAACAACTCCCTTCCTAATCTGTACACATACTGTGACAGGGTAAATCCAAGAGGTTATTCAGTCTTTTAGACTAAGTAGTAAGGTACTAAATATCAGAAGACTATTGCAGTTTTCTGAAGAGTTAAGAAAAGAGGAAGAGTAAGGTTTTCCTTCAGATTCCAATTATGTCAATTTGCACTGTGGGCACCCTGCCTAATTTCTTGTGGGTTTTTTTGGTTTTTTTTGCTTTTGGTTTTTGGGGTTTTGTTGTTGTGGTTTGGTTTGGTTTGGTTTTTTGTGTTTTTTTGTTTCTTTGGGGTTTTTTTGGTTTGGTTTGGTTTGTTTTTTTTAATGTGGCTGCCTTATTTTCCTCTTGTCTTGAAATAAGTACAGCTTCAATCCAAGTTTTAAGATATTTGCTGTATTAGTCTTTGTGCATAGCTCTATATTTGATAAGGGTGGAATGATTTTTGCATTGGCTTTAGTTTATACAGCAATTAAAAGTTCCTATAGGAAGTAGGTGTTGTAAAAATGTTAGTTATTATGATTGCAAAAATTGAATTAAAAAAGGACAAATTTTGTGTCTTCAATTTTTTCCAGTTTTAATTATAAATTGAGGAAACCAGAAAGCAAGCATAGCATTCTTTTATTCAAGGGATTGTCATGCTTGTTGGAATCTATAGTTGTGAATTTATTGGCTTGATAAAAACACTGAAATCTGACTTACTGATGAGTGTTAGCAGTTAGACGTGGAACAAACAAGGCATGTGCATCTTCCCTATGGCATGATAAAGACTATGAAATTGAGGTCTTATCCACCAGAATTGGGCCATGTCCTAGCATAAAAAGTCTGAGAAAATACAGCCAGACCATTATTCTGCAGTTATTTTAAAAAAAAATCCATCTGAATTATTGAGATTTGTTGGTTTTCCCCTATAATTTATATGTGTGTCTGAGCTTTTATTTTAAAATGTGACCATGTGCAGGTAAGAGAAAAAATGCTGGAGAAAACTGACTTTTGATTTTTTTCCAGGTTATGAAACTCACAAAATTTTCAAAATTTTCATTGTAATGTCTTGGTACTGTACCCATTTTGAGCAATTTTCTGTAGCTCTTGTGTCATATAAAAGAAAATCCTTTCTGTATAGAGAATGCTAACCACAGATTTTCATATGAAAAAATGTCATCTTAGATATTTTCAAACTCTAGATTTTGTGCAGCCTCAAAATATGGATTTGATAACTCTCCCTTATGAGGCAGAGGGAACTCACAGCAAGTCTTTAAATATGTAGCAATGTTTCTATCATGTTGCTGGAAACACTACTGAGGTTTAAAGCATCTAAAATGTCAGTAAAGATACTTGCTTATGATTATGTCTTAAATCTTTCATTATTTGCATATATAATACATGTGACAGAAGAATTCAGGGTAAAAAGAAGCCCATAGATATCAGGAGTTCAGTTGAAGGAAATGTATCTGACTGTGTAATACGGTCATTGCAGATTGCTGATTATGTGTCCTCAGAAAGAAACTTCCTATAAAAAGATGCTGTGAAGCAATTTAAGAAACTATAAAACTGTTTAGTCAAATCACATTTCTTTGTCTCACTGCTTAGGCACAGAGTTCCTTATGGATCTATTTTCTATTGTAAAACAGTTGTAAAAAGGAAGCCATCTTTTCCAATAGTAGCAAGTTTCCTAGATGTAGAAGTACAGGGATCACAGAAAAATATAGAAGACATGTTACTTTAGTAGTATGAACTTCTGTAAAATCCTGCAAGGGCAGAAAACTTCAGGTAACAGGCTATGGGCATATAGCAGCTCTTTACATATTTTCACATGCAGAGATTTATGTGCTGTTTGGTAAAATACTTTCTCTAGATAAACAAGTTGCTTAAAGTAGCCATTTCCTTTCCACATCAAAAACTGGTTACTGTGCCCAGTTACTGCTACTGTTCCTCGGAAGGGTAGCATTACATTATTTAGGGACTGAATGAAGCAGCATTTGCTCTTAAAAGGACTGTCTCTCACCTTATGACATGGCTTCGAAGGGAAAAAAAATGTTATTCTTTGCCAGTGGCCTTCAATGCCAAAATACTGGTGAATTTATATATAAAAAAAAGAAGAGAATGAACAGAAACACATTGAATTGCCACTAAAAGTATCAAAACAGACTGTTCAGTGTGTGTGTCTTTCCTTTTCTCTTTTTAGCATCACTTCTTTTTTATAGCCAAGACAGTTCAAATGACAGTTTTCAGCTGGAACTTTATAATAAGTGGAATATGTTAGAATTTAGGTTAAATCTTCTTACTTTTCTGTGTAGCAGATTGATCAGTAACACTGAAATTCTGCTTCTAAGAACAGGACTCTATAATGTGGTTTGGAGTTTTGGTTTCAGTTTATTGTATTTTGTACTTGGTCAACCCAAAATATGTTTTTATTTCATTTACACTAATTTGGCACTATATCTAGAAATTTTGAGATCTCAACTTTAAGAAATTCACGGGGGTTGAAGATTTCACCAGCATATTGACTGACCTACAGTCATACTCTGAAATGTTCAGATTATTTTAAGATTAGTTTCTGTATTGTTGAAGTTCCGTCCCCTTGATAATGGAAAACCAGACCATTTCCTGAAAAAGGGATTTTTTTTTAAAGTTAAATTCCAAATATTTGCATCTTTAAAATACTAATGATCATCTGGATATCATGCTATGTTGCTTCTAGTGTAGCTGAAAATGTATTTTGTTTATAGATTCTAAGGATAATGACTAATCATGATGTCTCTTTGTCTTTCTTGTAGTCTACTGTAATTTTTATTTGTTCAATTATTGCCCTACTTCTTGATCTACTGAAAGCATAGAACATAATATTTTCTAAAACTCAGCAATTAGCATTGGTTTCTCATACACTTTATATCATTCTGCCTGAAACACAATTATTTTAATTCAGCCTTTTCTTAAAGGTACAAATCTATTTCTGTAAAACATTTCTAAAGCAATAATAACTTTTTAATAATAACAGCATTTCTTAACTTGAAAAAAACACCACACTTTCTTTTTTCATTCCCAGTGTACAAATGTAAAGACAAATTGATTTCCTATGCCACTTAGTATAACCCACATTTCATTTAAGTAGCCCCTGTGTTTACCTGAGGTGGGTTAAATTTGTCTAAAGCAGTTTCATGTTCAAAATTCTATTCAAAATTAACTCTCAAGAATTCACTTTTGAGAAATATCACATTTTGTAGACATTATTTTTAAAATAATTTGCTTAAATTGCATAGGTGGGCCACCTTAACTGAAATCCACAGTACATCTAGTTCTGACGAAAATAAGGGAAAAGGACAAAAAAAAAGTGAAATCACAACAAAATGAAATATTGCTTCCATTGCCAAAAAAGTCTTTATATTCTGTCATAATCTTTGCGCTGTACTAACTTTTCATTAACTCTTCATCTCTTAGTTCTCAGAAAGATTCCTACTTTCAATAGATTGCAAATCAAATGATATAAAAGCTTCTAGAAATTAGGTATTAATTACATTAAATAACTATATCACTGGCCTATAATTTTTGAAAACTAGGAAAAACGTCATCAAGAAAGATTATTTTTTCACTTGAATGATAAGCTTTATCATGCCTTGAATATCAGTGGAAATACTAAGATTGCATAGTTTATCTAGTCGTGAAAGAAGTTCTGGTTCATGGCTGCTCACGGTGTTTGTTGTCAGTGAGTGAATGTGTCAGAGGAGCTTTATTTTCTCTTGTCTTTTTTTTTATGTAGAACTGTCAACTTAATTCTGTCATCCAAAGTGCTCTGCAGACAGATACAAAGTGTCTTTCAGAGAAGCCGTGTGACAGTCTACTTGGAGGATTGCACTGCCCTCAAGGGAAAATCTTTCAACACTCAAATGTTTGTAGTGCCATACGAAAATTCTTGGATTTTCAATGAATTTTTTTTTTTAAAAAGAGCATATTTGACTGTAGTTATTAATTCAAAAGGCAGAAGTAACTCAGTCCTGACGAAATTAATTATCTCTGTGACACACCAACTGACTTCAGTCTCAATTTGCCTTATAGCTTGTGTTCACTGAAATAGCGACCATCAAAGTTCAGTGGTATCTTTGATTTCTGTAAAGAGCCTGAAGAAAAGTTGGTTTAGTATTTTGCAATTATTTAGCATAAAGACCACATTTTAGTCAAAATATGAAAAACCAGAGTGAAAAAAACCAACAAAACCAAAATATTCAAGGAACTCCATATGTTTTTTCTATGCCCACTAAATTGTGATAGCGTGCATCAATTTTGAAAGTGGAAGGAATTTTTAATGCAGTGGGTTTCTGACTTTATCACTGCTGTGGGCTCTCAAGTGTATTTTCTCTGTTACTTTTCTCTGAAGAAAAAAACAACTTCACATTGATAGGAGAGATCAGGAATTTTTGGATTTAAAACTGTAATCAAAGAATGTAGCAAAATAGTTTCTTTTTAATTAATATACCAATTGTATTTTTTTCAAAAAGATTCTTATTGTAGAGGATACTAGAGGATGGGAAGAAAAAAAACAATAGGAGGAGAGAAGATGTGTCTGGAACTAAAGACAAAAGACACCTTTAGATCCATCACATGAGAAGTTCAAAAGTCATCTTAATTAATTATAGCCAAGATCTTAAGCCAGGCCCTCTCTGAAAAATAGATCCTTGCAGAATCTCCTGCACATTATTACATGAATATCTCCTCTGCATAAATAACAGTGTTCTGTAGTTGGAGGCAGCATGTGGTGGATTCTGTCTCTGTTCTGTAGCTAAGAGAGTTCCTACAAAGTGTAGGTCATTGGTTCATGTTTTTGCTTTGCTCTAAAGTGTTTCAGTTATCCATGTCAAGGCTAATCATGGAGTAAATAAATTTATGGAGAGAACAGTTCAGTACAGTTTTGAATCTATACTGAGATAGACTAGCCTGTATGGTTTTTACCATACACAGACAAATAAAAATAAAAGCTTACCTTGGGAAGGAAAACTGAAACCTGATAAGTGTCATTGATTGGGAACATGTAGGCAGTTTTTCAGCTGCATGAAGGTACTGTCAAATCACTTCTGCCCTAGTAATTATAACACAGTTTTTTTTTTCCTGTAGTCTATTAAGATGGTGGCCCAATTCCAGAAAAAAATATGTGAATGACCATACAGGTCAGCAGGTTAAGTCTCACATAGAACTGGAATTTTGTGAAACTGTCTTATGCTGTCATTTGGATACTATAAACATCATCTTGGCTATATGGAGGTTTTTTTGCTGCCTACCGTATAAAACTATATATTGGGTTTCACAAACTTCTATATTTTCAGAGGTGTGTGAACTTTAGAGCATTGCCATTTGTCACTCATACTCTTCAAGAGTAGGAAAGTAATAGAAGGTTTATTTTTGCAAATTATTTTTCTCTTAAAATGTAGTTATTACTTTTACACACCACCTATCATACTTATGAGAACCACATCTGATCTGACAATGAGGCACAGATTTAAGTATTTCATTACCAGGAATTAATTGAAAATAAATATTACAGGCTTATTTTTTGTTTGATTGGTTTTGTTTGGATTTTTTTTAAATCTAATTCTAAAATAAAACAAAGTAGAAATTCTGTCAGTCAAAACTTTAACAACACCAAGCAAAAAGTCTTGATCTTCCTTAAATCTACAAGTTTCTGTCAAACTGTGCTGTGGCTTAGTGACACAATTGTGCATGTAAAATATGGGGAACCTGAGCTGGAACATCTTATGTTAGTGTGCTGCTAACACTTGTAATGATTTCAAGAGCTTGAAGCCAGTTTAGCAGCGCTGTTGCCTTTGTATCACTAGTTGTCTAGTCTTAAAAGTCAGTCTGTAAACAAAACATCCAAACAGAAGAACAAACAAATACACTCTTGTTTATCTCATTTGGCATTGTTTTGTCTTCAGTGCACTGAAAGCTGTCAGTGGCTATATCTTTACTCTTACATGGTCATGTGAGTAGTTAGTCCTTTTCCTTTGTATGCACAAACATGTCCTTTCTAACATTCAAACCAAACCAAAACAAAATAGCTGCTTTTCTAACCAGATACAGAAAGTCATAAAATACTGAAATTTGGGGTAAACTGCATGATACAGACATAATACTATTCCTTGGATTTTAATTTTACTTATGTAGAATTACCATGTTTCTTCTGGATGGCTAATGTGATCTTGTGAGAATTGCTAATAAGATATTCATTAATATATTATCGGTTTTGACACTCTTCTTGGTCACAGGGAACTGACTGATGATTTTACTGCTGTGAGTAGTCAGATGTTCTTCACTGTTACGTTACACAGTTCATAAAAAGGAGCTTTAATCCTGTAACTGTGGACATTTACTCAGTGTCTTCTTCAGACAACTACTCAAAATAAAGTGCATTATTATTTTAGTAATAGATAGAAACTGGTCAAAGGTATTTTTTTACTGCTTCTTTTCTTCCCAAAAGTCTAATCTCATTCCTCCACACAATTATGTCAGACATATATATCATGTATTTTTCTTCCAAAACCAAGTTTGTTATTTATCATAGACATAAGAGTGTTTCTTCTGAAAACTAAGGTTTAAAAAGCAGATGATCCAGTAATTTACATGGAATTCATTTGTTAATGATCATACTTATTTCATGATATCTTTAAATTTTATATGACCTTTTTATCATTACTCCTTTAGTCAGTGCTGTTAACATCTAAACTTTTCGTTGAATACTTTTAAAGAAACTTTTGCATTGGTAAAAGTAGGTGCAAATTGATAGATTTCTGTTTGTCTTTTGGAATTATGAATACATTTAGACCAAGACAAAACAAGATCAGGAGCATTTATGTAAGCAATACTGACTGTATTTTGTTAGGTAAAGTAGCTATGAATAATAAAACTTAGAAAGCCAAATAAAAAAGTGGGATGTGAACTGCAGTTCTTCCTTTGATTCTTTTTTGCCTTACATTTGTCTTTATACTTTCACGTGCGTTCAATAAGTTTGTTGGAAAAAAATGAGAAATTATACATGTATTTCCACCATTTAGGATCTCAATAAAGTTTCTTAGGGTGAGGTTCAGTGTATATCTATGAGGGATTACTATTCGATTTTAATTTGAAGCTCCATAACAAACCTTAATTAAACATTTACAGACTACATTACAGCCAATAAATTGTGGCCTATGGTTTTGAAGCATGACTGCTCTACATTTTCTCTGAAATCACCTCAAGGAGAGTATTTCAAGGTTTTCTGGCTTATGTTTAATCCAGAGAAAACAATTAGATAGGTATCCATTTCCCTCCAAAATTACAAGTTTAGAGATGCTTTCTTCCTCAATAGTAACTATTATTATTTTTAGGGGACTTGATGTTTCAAATCAACAGATAAAATTAGAAACATTGTGGAGAGCTAATGACAAAGAAAGGCTTATACCTGTCTTCCAGGATATGGCCAAATTCTGCATACAAACAATATCAGTCTAATAGCAATATTCAGTACTAACCCCTTTTAATGGCCAACGACACTTGCACTGTACTTAATAATAATTTTATAGGTAATTATGTTGAATTTGTAGAATTTGGTGTTTCCAACACTCTTACTGAGATGTTTTTGACCCAGTATGGTATTTACTGATACATTTTTCTAGACAGAGGTCAGCCCCACACCCTGAGTCTCCCTTCTGAGTTCAGATAATTATATTTCTTTCTGGACAAATTTATTTTACTTTAGCCTTGATTCCTTCACCTAATCCTGGTTAGGCACAGTTTTTCATTTTATTAAGAGACAGGTTGCCTATGAAATCAACAATATGACCCATTTTGTGTGCATCTTTTCATTTGGATAGTTTTCATCCCCCTTCTGGTTCCCATCACAGGCCTCAGCCAGTTTGAAAGGCTGGAGTGGGACCTCCTGCTCACAAGTGCTTTGACATGAGAAGGGGTTTGTGTTAGCATAAATGTGTGATCTCGGCAGACTGAAGAGAGACTTTCTGTTTTAAATACCAGGGTTATAGTTATCTATTCAGAGTCAGACCATAAAAGAAAGACGAGAAAAGGAGACCTAGGGACTGATAATTCTTAGAGGTGGCACCGAGACCTCCACAGGTTTGAATACTATAGCAGTTTTGAACTACAGAATCTTTCTTAGTCCTTATATTTATATCTTCTTCTGAAAGTACAATATCTTGACTAATTAGCACAATACTTCACAGTATAAAAAAAAATATAGAAGGTCACTAGCTTTTGCAGCTTAAAAAAAGGGAAAAAAAAACCTTCTTCCTTTTCCTTTTTCTTTCTCCTGACCTATTTTATCCAGTTCTGAGGGGACAGTACTTTGAAAGAGTCCTGTGCACTGTGATTTTAAAGGAAAGGATTAAACCTTTCCCTCCCTTGTTGGCATGAACTGATCTTGGTCACCAATGTAGGTTGTAATAAAGTATGGAACTACTTCTTTACTTTCCATCTTCCGTAGCATGATATTATCTTCCTGATGATAAGTGTTCTGATTTCATGGGGAAAAGAAGCTGACAGCATTTTGAAGTCTTTTCTCACACACTTAGTAGTGCATGTGCAGCTGAGTTATACTAGGCTCAGGTGCAGCAAGAGGCTACATTCTCCCTCTGTGTTTGCTGCCAACTTAGGTAGAAAATGTTATTTTTTCCAAACCAGAGGTGAATTGAGTGCTTCTGAGATCATTTGTTATGCCTCTTGGTAGAAGCAAACAAATTCATTAAAGTCAGTATGGCAATGTGAGCAGAAATTTGCCAGTTCTCTGTAAAGTGAACTGTGCTCTTATGGAACATAGAACAAGCCTCATCAGTACAATGATTTAATAGCCTTCTTTGATAGTATTGTTCATAAGATAGTCTAGATGAGCAGGTGAAGTTGTGGAGAAGACACAACTGATAGCAACCAGTCATGGTTAGGTTAAACTTCCATATTTAACAAACCTGCAAACAACTCAATGAATTGGAAGCTTGGATGTAGTTAACACTGTGTTCATGTCTATAAAGAGTAGATCAGTCACTCAATGGAAAAAAGACAAAATTATATAACTTAAAATTAACTACATTGTACTTAGGAAGTAGTCTGTATATTTCCTTCGAATAATTTAAGAAATAGTCAAGTAGATTTGTAGTTAGTATTCATTCAGTCACTCTAAGTGGATGCTTAGAATAATTTCTAAAATTATGTTTTCTGTTCAATGTGGAATGAAAAAATATGCAGTGGCATGAGATAAAATGCATGTAACAAGTAGTTCAGCTAGAAGTTCTCTTTTTGCCATGTCTTTAGAATTTCAGGGAAAAGAAAACCCAAATGAAAGTTGTTCAAATGTTAGTATAGCTCATTTTTTTCAGGCTACAGAAAGTATTGTTGTGAATAAAACTATTCTGTCTGAGATCATTTAGGTGGTAAAACTGATCAGGTATAGAGGGAATACTAAAATGCAACAAAAATCCTTACCAACTCCTAGAAAATGCAATCACATGCTTATATGCAATTTCAACAGCTTTCTTAGTTAAACATAACAGTAATGTTTCCATACTTTTTGTTTAGATTCAAGATTTTTATTCTATTCTGTCCTTTGCATTCTCTTCTAGGTAGAGTCTTTGGGAGTATGAAACTTTGCAGCTAAATTCAATACATGAAATGAAGAAATGCAAGCCCATTTGAAATTAAATTAGATTTCATAAATGCAACTTACTCTTGCATCACACAGAAACACATAAAATGGTTTAAATTGGATGGGACCTGTGGAGGTCATCTGGTCCAATCCCCTTGTTCAACCAGAGATACCTGAGGTAATATTACCCAGGACCCTGTCTGAAGGAGTATTTGTTTACATGAGTCTCCAACGGGGGAGACTCCATCACTTCTCTGAGTCATGTGTGGTGATACTTAGTCACCCTCACAGTAAAGAAAGTGTTTCCTGATGTTTCATTCGGCATCATCCATATTTCAGTTTGTGCTCATTGCATCTCATCCTATTACTGGGCTCCACTTGGAAAAGTCTGGCTCTGTCCTCTTTCCACCCTCATTTCATGTACTTGTATACATTAATAAGGTCCTCTTGAGCCTTCTTTTCTCCAGGATGAACTGTTCAAGATCTTTCAGCCTTTTCTTATATGTTAAGTGTTCCAGTCCCTCAGTCCTCTCAGTTGCTCTTCGCTGGACTCTCTGAAGTGTGTCCATGTCTCTTTTGTGCTGTGGGCTGAATAATGAAGAATTGCTTCCCTCAATCTACTGGCAACAATCCTGCCAATTCTGCCCATCCTACCATTCTCCTTCTTTTGTGTCCATGTGTGTTGCCGACTTATGTTCAGCCTGGTGTCCACCAAGACCCTTAGGTTCTTTTCTGCCAAGCTTCTTTCCAGCTGAGTGACCCCCAGCAAGTGCTAGTGCATGAGGTTGTTCCTTGCCAGGTGTAGGACTTTACATTTCAGAGACCACAGAACTGATCAGATTGGGAGGGATCATAGTGGGTCATCTGATCCAAATTCCTTGCTGAAGCGGGATCATCCTAGAAGAGATGGCACAGGACTCCATCCAGAAGGTTGTTAAATATCTTCAGTTAGGGAGGCTTGAAAATCTCTGTGGGCAATCTGTTCCAGTGCACAGAGCTTCATGAGAGTCCTTTCAGTCCATTTCTTGAGCCTGTCAAGGTCCCTCTGGATGGCAGCATGACCCTCTGGCATATCAGCCCCTCCGACCTCTAAACTTGGTATGTGTAGTCTCTGTCCCCATTATCAAGGCCATTAATGAAGATGTTGACCAGTACTGGACTCAGTTTTCAATCCACTTCACTGGCTGCTTAACCAGCTCATACATGCAGACTATGAAGAACTTCTATGAGACAGATTCAAAGGTCTTACTACAGTCCACTGCCGTCTCTCCATCCAGAGGTCAGTCACTTCACCACTGAAGTTCAAGTTAATCAAGCATGACTTCTCCTTGGTGAAGCTGTGCTGTGACCGCTCCTGATGATATTTTTTTGTTGTTCTTTATATGCCTGGAAATGGTTTCCAGGATGGTGCCCATCACCTCCACAGTAGTCAAGGTGATGCTGACTGGCCTGTTGCCTGGGTCCTCCTTCTTGGCCTTCCTGAAGATGGAGGTGACATTTGCTTTCTTCTGTCTTTAGGCACTTCTCTCTTGAAGTGGAACTGCACATTTGGTATCTAGCTCAATCAAACATCTCAGTAAGTGGGCAGTAACATCAAAAACCAAACCCACAAAATTTGAAATAGAGAGACACTGAAACATAATTAGAAAGATCTTATTCTAAAACCATCAGTTTTGAGGAAAAAAACCCAAAACTTTGAGAAGTCACGTTTTTGTTTCTGCAGTTGTAAGCATTTATTTTTTTCCCTAGCATATGATTGGCCAAATAGAGGCCTTGGAAGGTGGGTAGTAGGGAAAGAGCTTAGCAATTTTTAGCCACATATCCACTAGTATATAAATATTGGTTTGATATAAAGTTCAAATAGAAAAGAAAACAAAAGAAAACTGAAATTTTTGGTCCAGTGTGAGTAAAGAGATCTTTCCATTCACATGCTGGTAAAATAATATCCAAGACTGATAGAGATTCAATATAATATTGCAACAGCCTTTTCCAACTTCTATTTGTAGTCATATTTTTAAAACTAAACATACTGGTTTTACAGGTGTAGATATGAACAGAATATTCTAGTTAGGAAATACAGTACTAGATAGCTTTATATTTTGAATTTGAGGTGTAATGGTGTATTCTTTGGTGTGCCTTGCACCTGTGGACTTCCATCATGATTTCTGTCTTTGTGTAATAAAAAATGTATATGGCTCAAGCTGTTGATGTGGTTGGCATCTGTTTCAGATTCATTTTGACTGACAGCAAGCTGCTGCTGGTGAGCACTCAGCCTTTTTATCATCAGAAATACAGAGACCGGCATTCCTGTCATTTCTCTTTATTTTACTTTGGAATTCTTCATCAGATTTACTGCACTAAAACCTGTGATGGATGACAAGTGTGACAGAATATGCATTATAGGTTTCCCAATTATAATTTTTAAACAATGCTAGAATTTATTGAAAAGTTGTCATAACAAATGTAACAATGCTGAATAACCCTTGGCAATGGCTAAGCTTTAAATCCCATTTCAAAGGTTATAGAATATCTAAGCATATTTTCATAAAACC
>JAOXXN010000446.1:95363558-95380404 GCA_026770055.1 Myrmophylax atrothorax
AGCTATAACAGAGATTGAATTTTTTATCAGAATTTAAGCTTTGTTACCAACTGAGCTAAAGAGTGACAGACTGTGATTATTGAGGTAAAAGAGACTGTGTTAGCTTAGAAGTATAAATCACAAGATTTGAAAACATTTCTGCAGTGTAAATTGCAGATACTTTGGGACTTCTGTTTCTGATACTATTAGGAGTTGTTAGGATAAATTTGTGTATTCAAATGCTTTGGAAATTATTAAAGCTTGCAATTTACTTAGATAAATCATTATTTAGTGTAAATGTTTGGACATGACTTATGAAACATTGCTTTTACTTCAGCTGATTTCAGCAGTTTACCTGTTCTGAGAGTGAATAATAGTGAGGATAATTATGTTCTTTTAAACTTCTTGGACTAGCTGAATCTCATTCATAAGACATGTTCTTTCTTATTTTGTCATTGCAACAAACAACATGTTTCTTAAAATGGAATTAGGCACAATGCTGGCAAATTTGTCTTGATAATAAAAGCAGGAAAAAAGGGAAGTTCAACTCATCATGACCACTTTAAGATATCTTTTAATTATTTTTCACAAGTTACCTATGATAAGACTTGACAAGAACCAAATTTATTTTATTTGTAATATTTCAAACGCCACTGAGACCTAACAGCCAGAAAAAAATTTCAAATTACCTATCATGGCAATGTGAAAAATTAGTGTGTTGATATGATAAAAGATTCTTTACAGAAAATACAGCCATATGAGATTTTGATTTAAAAAATGGCAGAGAAAATGGTCATGCAAAAATAACTTCTATGCCTACAGAATATCTATAACCAGAGCACGTGCAAAGTAAGGGAAATATTACCTTTGCTATCACAGAACATGACTATTTTATTATCATTTTGATATAGTAAATTAAAAATAATAATAAAATTTTATTACCTTACAATTGTAATAAAATAATTTGAAAGTATCACTTCCCTCCTGCTATTTTCTTCAGATAAAATACAGTGAAAGGCACAGCCCTTTTCTATACAGAGATGTAGTAAACATAAGAAGTAACCAGTTGCAAGTGATTTAATTGTTCAGGTGTAGAAATAAATAGAGACTTTTACTTAAAGACATTAGGGAATAAGGCTTTTCTAACAAGTTTATGTTTTAATTTCTGATATTCATTATCTTTTCATCAGCAGATTATAAGTACTAACAGTAGGACCATATTAATATAATTCCCATAACTTTTGGAATGAAAACTTCAAAAGACAGAGAGACAACGTGAAATTTGTCATGTTCATAAAATATTGTGGAGTTTAGAACACAGTAACTTTTGAGTTTGTCTCTGACACTGCCAAACTTGAGGGTGCTTTTTGTTGTTGTTGTTGTAACAAGCCTTTATAAGTTTTTGGTATCGCTTTTTTACAGACTGAGGGAGGTGGGGATCTTTGACCTCACATTTTGAGGCAGCAATGCAGATTTGAAAATCAGTTTCCATTTCCTAGAGGAACCACACCCAAACCATGAAATATGCTTAGAATGAAAGTAGTAAAGCTGTAATTTTTCTCATTATTTATAGAAGTCAGGGAAAACTCCTTTAAGGTGCAAAATTTGGCCTTTAAACAAAAGACAGATTTTGATGTTTTGTTAAATGAGGAGTATTTAGTTTAGCCCAATAGAATTGCAATTCATTTGTATTGGGAAATAAAAGAGATTCAGATTCTATTTAGAGCATGTTTTATAATTTCTAATCTCTATGTATCAACTCATTTGCATCTTATTAACATAAAAATGCTGGTTTTAGGGTTCATCCTCGCTCTTTTCATATAGCGTATTTCCTGTAGTTTTGAAGAAAAAACAGTCATTGAAAGAAACTGTGTAGTGTTCATGTTGCATATTTTTAACAACTTTGTTGTTAAAAACATGGGGAAAAAATTGTGTTAAATTATTGCAATTTCCCTCTATGTGTTTTCTTTTCCAGAAGGCTCAAACCTATCATACATATGTTAAAATTAGCCTAGGGACTAGGAAATTTGGCAGAAAAATTGTTAGAACAGTATTTCACAACCACCTGCACTTTCCTGTTGTGAATTTTATTCCAATTGCTAAAAATATGCTTGCCATTAGCAGTGATTTTAGAGCTATCGGTACCATCAGTGTAGGCTGGAACTCTGATAGAGGACAGCTAAAGAGAAGGCATAGCGATTATGACCTCCTTGTTGAGAGTGACTCTTTTCATCTATGCAAAGTACATCCTGCAAACAGGGAGCTGCTCTGCCTTGGAGTATTCTTTAGAAATGATCTGCCTGAAGAAATAAGAAGCAAAATCTGTTTATAACCTGGAAAAAAGCACAGGCACTCCTAAAGCTCATACAAGATTTACCAAAAAGCTAGTTACTGGAACATACAGTAGGAAAAGAAGGCCACAAAATAGTTTTCCTCTAAAAAGGAATTCTGCAGTAATTTGGAATAAATAATATAACCTGTATATCATAAATTGTATTTTAAAAACTATTTTTAAGATTAGAAATTATAGTTGAGACCTGGAAGAATGTAAGTCAGCTTTGATAATAAAGGCCAGTAAGCAACTTTCAGTGATGAAGTATTTTTTTCTTTTCTGATTTGTTTTCTGTAGGGCGCACTCTTAAATCCTATTTTGGCAAACAGCAAGTGAGTACCTGGCCAGTAATTGATTTATTCATAGAGATTTGTAAATATTTGGAATTCCGTATAGCAAAAGGAAATTATTCAATTCTTCAAAACTTGTGGTACCTCCTCATTTACCAGAGTGGTTCTGTACAGTCATATGGGCTCAACTCTTCTTGTACATATCAGTGCTATTTTTGCCTGAGCTACTGTGAAGCAAAGAATGAGAGACGCTGTAATAAATAGGAATAAGCCTGTTTTGTTGTGGGTTCATTTTTTTGAGAAGGAATTGCAGGATTAGCAGCTCCTTATGTGGCTTTAGCCTACATTTGTGATGCAAATTGGACAGGTTGCTAGCTTGAGCAAGTCTCACTTGGGGATTTGGCTATGCCCTGGGTTAAAGTAACAAATCTAGGCTGAAAATATCTCTGAAAATAGGTCAGAGGCTTTCAATGTGTGAATGAGAGCTAGACATGGGGCAGTACCTTGCTGCTGTGGTTATTGCTACGGGGAAGATACACCTTAACTGAAACCCTTGAAACACCTGTGTGCATTTCATAGGTTACTTAGGTGCTACATAATCCTTCTGTTGGGACTTCAGTTGCTGAATTTTTAAGTGATTCTGCCATACCAGAGAGCAGTCACCTCTTTTAAAAACACACAGGTATTGATTAGCTGCTGAAAACTCCAAGTGCTGGCTTATGGGGCATTTGAACATTTGTGGCATTGATTTCCATTCATCTTCAGGATAATGTGTGAACTAGACTAGAAATACCAATGCCCCTAAGATTGCCTCTTTCAAGGCATTTGTAAGAATATTTTCAAAGCAAGTTTTTGTGGATTATTATTCCTGTTTACAAAAACCACTGTGTTCACCCAAATGTGGAAAAAAAAAATATAAACCAGGAGCTTTTAATCAACTCTTAACTAAAAGGTAAGCCTAAGGGATCTATACAGTGCCAAAGCTGATTTATGGAACTTGTTTTAGAAAAGTTAGTTCAAATATATACAAAGTTATGATTTAGTGGAATTCCAAATGAATTATTTACAAAGGCTAGTCTTTCATGGCCTTTTTCCTCACTTCTCCTTACTTAGGGTAGAATCCATGCCCAGAGGCTCTTGCAGAATCATGTAACAGTTGTTACATTGTCATAGGAGTTTGCTCTGTACCTTTTTTTATGTAGTTATCTACGTATAACAATTAAAGAAAATTTGACTCAGTGTGAAATCTGACCTGTAGGATGCATTTTTCTTGAAGAAGCAGGTATATATGAATTTGGACAGAATTCTCTAATATTAGACTATTGAGAATTCAGATGTTTGGCAGGTGTCTTTAACAAAAGTTATCAAACTACTTGCTTAACAAAATCAAGGGTGTTCTTTTTAAGGTATTCCACACAAACACAGTTGTTAAAACTAGTGTGAAATATCTGGTTGTAGTACAGGATTATTACATTCTTCCCTGCCAGTTTACCTGTCTGATGAAATGCCACACTCTTGTATGATTTATGTTCTGGCAGCTAGTGATTATTTAAAGGAAATTTAAAAGCATTGAATGAGACAACCTTTTTCTTCAACTGCATCATGAATTAACATTTATCAACATTTATTAACCTAACAGTTATAAATGCAGTTATGTTTCAGTATCAATATATTATGCCAAATTGAAATCAAGTTACCTGTACATTTTTTTTCATATTTTATTTACAGTTTCAGACTCTTCCCATGACCATTAAATTAAATGTCTCTAGTTAAATTAGCTCCAGTGTGCAACTGCAGTAAGAAAAGAGAGATTTGGTTTATTGAGATTTTATTGACTTCAGGATTGAGAGTGAGTAGAAAACAGAATGAGAAGCGATCATAAAACAGTGGTAATTCAATATTCTTGAAAGCATTAACTTACTGTGTTGTGTCCTTCTGAAATTGGAAGTGTTGACTATGACAAGGAACTGCCAGTCTATGGTTTTTCTTGCCCGCTCCAAGAGACTTAAGCAGGTTTAGTGAATGCAGAACAACCTAGATTCTCCATTTTAAACTCTAGAAAGTTTTCCCAACATTAGTAATCCTGGTCAAGGTGGTAGGAAGCATTTCCATACAACAGAATGGGCTGTGTTAGAAAAGTGCTTGTCTAAAAAATTGTTTATAGTGGAAGATTTAACAAATCTTAAGTGAAGTTTCTTAGAAGAGTTTTATCTGAATACTGGCATGGGCTATGACAGATGCGATATTAGATTTTGTGTCCTCACCTCTAGATGTGGGCTTTTCTGAATTTTCCTTTTATTTGTTTACAAAATATCAAATGGCTTGGGTGTCACATGGATGTAGCCTGTGGAAGTACTTGAAATCTTGAAATATGGTATTGTTAGAAAATGGATTCTCAGACAATTCTGATTTCTGATTTGAGAGAATAGATATCTCTGGATGTTATGACATGGTAAAGAGATAACTGTCCTCACACTAGATCATATCCTTAATTCATATTCATTTTTCATATAGTGGGCCTACTGGAGTGTGTGTTCATTTTCTCTCTCACACAAAAGATAATATTCAACTTGCTATTGCAGCTTTGCGATGAACCTTTTCATGCCGTATTCTGAATCACATATTAGTCCAAAATTTTTAGTTCACATTCCCCTGACCTTTGGTATCTTGGCCTTTCCATTAAATGAAACAAGAAAGATTTAGAGCATGAATGTAAACAAAGTATTAGGTATTAGAGGGGATAAGATATTCCAAATGCTATGAAATGAAACACTGTCTCTTGTTGAGTGTACTTCAAAATCTGTAGACAAAGCATTATTTCCTCTTAAAGTCAGACTATTCTAATACTTAGTTTGAGATCATCTAGGGTCATTAAAATGAAATGCCATTAAAATGAAATACTTTGTCCCCTTATTGAGTCCCAAAGGTATTTTCCTTGATTGAATTCTTCGATCTGTTATCTTTCAGGGAGGTTGTTTAAAGTGGGCTTAGACTACGGTGTATGTGTTCATGATGACCTTAGATATTAACACTTTAAATGAATACCATAAAATTTAAAATGGCAGCGATACCTATGAGGTAAAAAATTGAGTGGAATATTGTCTCTGAGCTATGCCAGCAACAATTGCAAGTCAAAGGTGGGTAAAAAGGTTACAGCATTGCAGACCATCCACTAATTCTAAAAGGAAACAGCCTTTTTCCCTAAGTAAGGAAAAATCAGTAAATCTTATTTCTTGCCCTTTTATTATTAGATTTTTGTATGGAAACTGTTGTCAGATTTATTCTAAATCTTGCTATAGAAAATTCTATAGTTATCCCTAACTGCCTAATAATAACAGCAGCTATACAAATAAAATGAAAAAGCTAATAATATATTTTCAAAGAAAATTAAACTTTAAAAGGGGTTTGAAAATATTTTTAATAAAAATCTAATGAATTTAAAATTTCAGCTTAAATGATGAAACATATGATGGAAAGAAATCCATTATATTTGTATTAGAAGTGTATCATATTTAAATTACAGTTATCAAAAGTTGTTTCAAAGTTTTTCACTGAAAGATCTGTTTCAAATATGTTTAGAACCAATTTATCAAAAGTAATAACCAACCAGAACAAAATTTTGAGAAGAAGTAAACTTCTAGAAATGTGTTTAAAATCAACACATATTATTGTGGTACAGATAATGCCATTATGAGTGAAAACCAGATGACCTTTGTTTAGAAAACTGTTTCAGTTCAGTTCCATGTCTGTCTCTCCTATGGAAAATATAAGAAACATCAGGCAACATGGCTTTTACTCTTCCAAGTGCAAGTCTGATAGTTCCCACTGGTATAATAGTTTAATGGCTCCAGAGCATTTCTGAAGGAGCAATTGTTTTAGTCTGAGAACAGCTAAATCCCTGTTTTGTTCCTGTACCTCCAGCTTGTTCTCCTCCTTCTGGCTGTTCCCTTCAAAAGGAGAGAGGGAGAGAGGGAGAGAGGGATATGGAAAGTGCTCCTGACTGTGGGATTTGACACTTGCTAGAGATTGGGAGGCTTGAAGTCTCTGATGCTCAAAGGGGACAGCAGATCAGATGTGCTCCGAATGAGAGATCTAGACTGTGAAGTTTTAAGTAAGCAGGACCACATCCACCAGGATAACAGCAATATCACATTATTTGATGGTCTGAACACATCTGTCTCTTTAGACTTCTCCATGAGACATGCACAGGTGCTTTCCATTTAAATTACAATCACAGGATAGCTCTCTGCTGTATGTAGGTACCACAACACTTTCAAAGAGGCCTGACTATGGGATTTTCTTGCCAACCACCCAAATAATTTGTCCCTGAAAAGCAAACTACCTAGACACAGTGGACCTTAGAATACATTTTCTTCATACATAGAAGCCAAAGTTATTTGAAACTAAAACCATGAAGTGTATCTTTGTGCTAAAGAAAACACTGCTTAATGGATGTGAATAAATAATCCTAGATTACTTGTACTCTTTCACAGAAGTACCCGAATCTATCTCATGTTTTGAAATAGCAGAATCTTCCAAAAGGTAGCAAATATGTGAACAAGGGATTGCAATACAACAAAAATGAAAACAACAGACACTTGGGATCAAAGTGGATATGAAAACACATTCTTATTTTTCCATTAAAACAATTAATACAATAAAAAATTAGTATCAAAGTCCCTTTTTCCCTGTGGGTTTATAGATGTTTTAATGATTACATCAAGATTTCAACCTGTTCTTGTTCTTTTTCCATTCAAATACCTTAGTGTTGGCTTCATTGAAGGTTTTCTTAATTCCTGCAGAGCAGATTATAGTAACACTCCAGTCATACCAGACAGCCTACTTAAAGCAGCCATGACATAGATCAAACTATAGGTCCTGCCATTTCAATAATTTCAAAATTCACAATGAAATAACAACAACAAAAAAAAGAACAAAAACCCCAGTACCTGAGGGAGAGGGGAGACATTTTTTAATCTGTGTTTGGTAAACGTGACACTATTTGACCCTTTTGTTCTCACTAAGATGAGTACTTTAAAGGAGCAGGGGAAGGATAAATCAAGAATACCTTTTGTTTTAACTTGAGTTAAAGAGCTTAGACTTAAAAAGATCAGATGAACATAGCTGGTCTGCAACATGGCTGCAGAGTGAACTGTACAGTAGAAACAAACAACACATTTCACATATTGTGCTGCCCTATTCTCATAAGCTGCACATTGTGTTTAAATGTACATCTTTCTATATATTATCTGTTTATATATGAAAGGAACATTCCAATTTTAAGTTGATAATTTATAAACTTTTGTGTTTAAATTATTTTTCTTAAGGTCCTACTGGAAAAGGAAAATGATTTTAGATAAATGACTACCTGACTGGTATTTGCCTGAAAAATATAACTATACCATCAGGTTTCAAATAATCCCATCTACCTCTGGGTATTTGAGTATGCATAACTATAACTGATGTTACCCCACACTCCACCATCAGTCTTTTAGAATTAGTGACTGGTTCCAATGAAAATAAAGATGTAAGACTAAGCTGGCTGCAGTGGAGGCTTAATTGTGTGACTTCGAAAGTGGTAACTGAGAAATTCCAAAACAGAAGCAGTGTATCACAGCATTTACTGCCTTTTAACAGTACAATGCATTTATTCCTCTGTTCTTGATTTAAATATGTATATCTTTCACGCACATCTATAGATCCTGAGCTGTCAGGTTATTTCTATTTATTAAAACATGCTCTGAGCCTTTTTCCTCTACAGTGGTCCTTTTGGTCACATCTTTCAAGCACGTTAAAAGGAAGGTCATGAGAACATTCCCTTACCATGGCATTATCCACAGTAGTATAAAATAGGGAGCTATTGATTGCTTATAACTGCATCTTTTGAACATTCAGAGGCATTGTGTTCACGACTTGATGAATACACTTGCAGATGGCTTTATCTGTAGTGGTCATAAACTCCAGTTAATGGCTGGATTAATTTAGAGTAAATGAATAATATCCTTTTGGGCTGTTCCAGGGAATAAACTATTTGGGGTTTTTGGTGTTTTTTTGTGTGTGGGGGGGGTTGTGTTTTGTTTTTTTTTTTTTTTAAAGCAGTCAAATTTCAAGTAAGTACAAAAATGTGGAAAACTGCCTTGCATAAATAAAAGGATTCATTTTAAAAGTCATTATCTGAAGGGTTTCAAGAACAGGAAACAAGCTGACATCCAAACAAGATTTAATCTTCTGAAGTGAAAGCAAGGACACAGCTACATTTTTCTGCATTAGAGGTGACAGGTTTCAGAAATCTTCCTGAATTTTCTTGCATTTTTTTCTTAATTCATCAGTGGAGTTTCTCGCTTTTTGCCCTGAAAAAACAAGCAAAAATCAGTCTCAGGTGAAAGAGACTAGTGAAATCCCACATGGAGACTTAACTGAGTTTAAAACAAATGAACAATTTCCCAGGCTTCTAAGTCTAGAGAAAACCCAAATTAGAATTAAACTTTCTCAGTTTTCCTGTTGATTTTGGAGGTCTTCTCCAATTTTAATGATTCTGTGTTTCTTTTGATGTTTTGTCTCTCTTGCCTCTCTTTTTCCTCTTCATTCCTCCTGAGCTCAAAGGAAAACAAACACTGATTTGTGACCTTTCAGGCTTTAGTTAATGTAGTTTGTTTAATCCTGTTAGTTTACTGCCCATGATTGGTTTTGCTGTACCTACCTCAAATAAACAAACAAATCTCAATGACTCAGTGATCCTTGCCCTCCAACACTCCTGCTGTCCAATGCAGTTTGTAGTAATGCCGTATCATCCATGAGTCTCTGCTGCTGGTTTTACTTCATTCATAGAAAATTAAAGGACCCCAAGCCAGCCTCATGGTGTGGGATGGAAGGGGAATGTGTGCACAGCAGGATCCTTCCCTTAGCAGCCTGAACGAATGGCAGCATGAAAGGTTGGGTCTAGCAAAATATACTTACAGATGTGATACTTGCTATTATTTTGATGCAGAGAGCAGCGTTTTGAACACATCCCATTATGCACTGAATGGTATGAGAATGCCAGAGCAAAAATGCTTCATATTTGCTTTTTTGCTCAAGTTCATTATCATTAATCAGTGAGTATACTGCTTTCGCAACTGCCATGTGCTCTGGTTCCCAGTATGACAGCACTGACAACACAAATAGCTGTGGCTGGTTAAATTAGCATTATTGCAGAGCATATTACTGGCTGTTGCATCATACTGCTGCTCTTCTATTTAAATTACTGAGAGACAGAATTTGTTTCCTGTCTGTTTCTTAAGATACTTTACAGTTATAAAAGAAGAAGTATGTTAGAAGATATTTTTTCTGTCTGATTTTCATCACAGGGCTTTAAAAATATCCCAGTATCCTACTATTTTCCTGGTTTTGGAGTTGACAACACATGCATTCTTATAGAGGATATCAGCTGGGGTCTAGTGGTTGTACTGGCTAGCATGCTCTTTGTTTGCTTTTCATTGCTTGGAATTCTGATGTGAAATCTCAATTTTTGAAAACAGGAAGGATTCCATTTGGTGTTTTACATTAGCTATTGACTTCATTGCATCTAACTAATGAAGGCTGAAGGAAATTCCAGTTCTGAAACAACTGAATAAAGTTAGATTGGAGTCTGTGTTCATCTATAAAGTGTGATTTATTATTGGATCATTATTTAAAAAAAAAACAAAAACAAAAACAAAACCAACCTTATAGATATATAGAAATATGCATGTCATCCATGTGGAAAAAATTGAGTTTGGGTGAACAAGTAACTGTGTACCATAGTTTAACCCCAGCCACTAAATGCTTTCTGGAGGGATGGGGGAGAAAATCAGAAGAGTAAAAGTAAGAAAGCTCATGGATGGAGATAAAGGCATTTAATAGGTAAAGTAATAGCTGCACATGCAAGTAGAGCAAAACAAGGAATTCATTCACCACTTCCCATGGGCAGGCAGGTGCCCAGCCTTCTCCAGGAAAGCTAGGCTCCAGCAATGGTGACTTGGTAAAACAAAGGGCACTACTTCTTCTTCCCCCAGCTTTATATGCTGAATGTGATGCCATGTGGTGTGGGTCAGCTGGGATCAGCTGTCCTGGTTGTGTCTCCTCCCATCTCCTTGTGCACACCCTCAGCTTCTCTCTGGTGAAGTGAGAAGAAAGGCCTTGACTGTGTAAGCACTGCTTAGCAGTAGCTGAAACATCCCTGCGTTATCAGCACTGTTTTCAGCATAAATCTGTAACAGCCCCATGCCAGCCACTGTGAATAAAATTAGCTCTCTCCCAGCCAAAACCAGCACATTACTGAATGGATTAGAGATGAAAACCTGTTTTTGTTACACCTCTAAAAACCACTTAAACAATGACAGGCTGACTCAGCAACACTGCTTCAGTTACTGAAGGAGCTCTAAAATTGCTATTCAGTGGCACAGTAGAAATATCAGATTAAAAGAGTGAAATCTGACCATGTGCATTTATAATTAATCTGTCAAAATAACAATTTCTTCTTAAAAGTACAATGATAGTTGCAATTAGCATTTTTGGATATTCTTTAATGAACATACTCTAGTCTGCTTCATGAGAGTGGAGATGCTGTGGGATAAAATGTTTTGTTTTTTTTTAATTGCACACTACTTCATTGTCTACTGCATCTTTTGAAGGGAAGGTTGAAGCAAAATTTACTAACACATTTAAAGGGAAAGTATTTGGAGATATTCATGGCTCTTGACTATTTTACATTATTATCTAGGAAAAATGTTGGGACACACAAAGCAAGCAAATGGGAAAATCTGTGTGTGCTCAGAGCAATGAATAAGCACATTTTTCTGTGTACTGGGTGTTGGAAAACTGGTCAACAGAATGACACTGCAGTGTGCAGTTTTGTGTAAAGGTATTTTCCAGCTTGAGAGTGTATATATTTCTCAGCTAGCCAAGATTACCTTCCTACATGTAATTGGTAATATCATTCATACTAACACCTTTCTATAGCAGGTGCCTACTGTGGCTGCTGTGTCAGACATATTTTCAGCAAGTTTCCAGTCACAGGAGTTAACTGTGGTTCATGGACACTTTGGTTGACAATGGATTTATATACCAGTAGCACAAACATTCCAACTTAATTACAGAAATTTAAATAAAAAAACCCCTAATACATTACTAAAGTTGAAATACAGAAACCAGTATCACAAACATTAACAAAAGGAAAATACAAGCTAGTAATATCGCCTTAAAAAGACATTAGAAATCTGACTATAGTACAGCCAGAGATTACTGTGACCAAAATCATAAGAGACTTTAAAAAAAAAATCCTAATTGACTAATTGATTTATTTGTTTGTTTGTTTAATTCAACTAAGAAAATTTCTATCTTGCAACTTTGATGGAACATTTTATGCAAAGTTGATAAAATGTCTTGTTCTAAGCAATTTCAGTTGAGTCAGCTTTCTGTTATAAGTAACATGTATTTCAGGGAATACAAAACCAATGTGAAAATTACTTCCAATAACCCCAGTTAGCTTTGAACATTTGATATTATGAACAATTATAAAGAGGTGAAAAAAGAAAAGAATGCAAATTAAGCCCTTTTTATTCCTGGCAGTCATTTTCAGCATGAAGCCTACTTTGAGACTTTGAGTGTTCTTTACAGTTAAATGTGTATTTTTCTTTATCATTATGAAATACGAGATTATTTATATTTATTTTAAAATGCCTAAAAACTATTGCATTTCTGTTTGTAAACCTTTTTATTAGTTCTATCAACAATGCCACAGTTTTCAAAATGGTGAATTCTTTGAGGATTATTTGAGTTTGAGTTATTATTTTCACCATCTGACAAAGCACTGTGGGGTTTTTTTGCATATATTTGTGAATTTTACATAAGTATGTAAAAATATAGATATATAAGTATGTATTGAAATTCAGACTACCCATCCTCTGCCAAAATTGGGATCTAGGTAGGCACCTCAACTTGAAAGAGAAATTCAGGATCCTGTCCTCAGACACTGCCTACTCTGGTAACACTTTTAGCTATTCAGCTCCTTCAGTTGGACTAAACATCTAAACTTGCATGTGCTCAGAAACATTCAGCTCCAAGAAAATGGAAACCACCTCCCACCTTTTGTCCAATATAGAAACTGAGTAGGAGGAGACACAGACTCCACCTAAATCTCCAATCTCTTGGGCAAACTCAAACTATATTTAATACATGGACAATAGTAAGTTCAGGAAAAAAAAAAAAAGAAACAGAGATGTGCATTCTCATTCATGCCATTTTGCAGATCTCCTTTATAATTACAGTTGCTTCCTGTTTAAGTACTTGTTTTACACTAATATCTGAGGTTTTAGGTCTTTCTCAGACTGACTTCATTCAGATCCAAGACCACACAACAAGCACTGATCAGAAAAGAATAAGGTGGTGACCCACATTTTGATAAAAAAGATGTTCTTTTGTTGACATTGGTAAGAAGATTCAGACTAAGAAGTGTGAGAGAGTTTGAGGCAACGAATTGGAATACCAGTTTGTCCTGTCCCTTCTGTAGGACTACGTGAGCTATCAGTCTGTCATCTCTTGGATTATTGCAGCCCAAGGTGTAAAACATTAAATGAACTCTGTTCAATTTTAAAAAGATGGGTGGTAATCTGTGATGGATTTGGAGCCATTGGTCACTTCAGATGTTCCTGTAGCTGAGGCTGGATAGACTGTTGAAAGCAGGAAGCCTTTATGGGAAATACAGTAAGGGCAGAAGACACACATACCAACTTCAGCAAGGCTATTTTCAAACAAGTCCTGTGTTTCACAAGTTGTTGGGTAGGCATAGTTCCAAAGAGTGACCTAAGACAGACAAAGACACAAAGATCTGATCGTGGGGTGAGTTTTGGTGAGCTGGAATTCTTCCCCTGCAACAAGTGATTCTGTTGGGGATGGGGGGGGTTGGAGGGGTGAAAGTTGTCATACAATGAGTTTCAGAAATGGAGATACAAAGCTAGTACCAAGAGTGGCTGCTAACCTTACCCTGAATGAACAAGTGTGATTTACTCAGACACTGTCTCCAAAACGCAGGGGAACACTGGGGATACCTGGTGTCAAAGGTGCTCCTGCAAATGTTACTGTCCACTTGCCATGAAACACAAGTGTAGCTTTCTTATTCACTATAGAGGTGGTCATTTTAGATTCCCAAAAGTGTCCCTTTCATTGATTGACCACCCCAATTACAAAGAAGCACCTAATAAACACAAAACAGAATTTTTTTCTTTAATAAATCGTCTAAAAAAATCTATAAAGATTATTTTTAGTAATAGAGATGGCATGTGTAACATACCTGGTGGTTTTATTGAAGATTTTAAATGATATTATCTAGTGAGGGAATCTTAGTAATCAAAAAAGATTATTGAAGTCACACAAAATACAGAAGAATTAACCCTCTATAGTACATAGAGTTTTCTTATATAGAGATATATAGAGAGAGATATATAGATATAGATATATAGTATGGATTTAACTTTATCTTCTTTACCTGAAATGCAATTGAAAACATGCTCAAATGCTTTAGAATGTTTTATCTGTGTATTAAAGAGATGCTTTCTGTAGGTATGTTGGCTAACACTAATTTAAAATTTGGAGATCTTTCTTGTGAGCTTTGGAAGGGACTGTGTGGAATACACAGTTGCTGGAAGCTCGTAAGGCGATGCTGTTGGTTGGGGTTACATTGCAACAGAGTTCTGAGACTTCAGTGCTCTCCTATCAATGTTGTCTGTGGATAATCAGATCTGGAGACATCTACTTTCTTTGCTTTCTACTGTGGGAAACTTTCTTGTGATACAAGAAGTGTAATTCGAAAAATTTCACTGTCATAAGCTTTGCTTTTTTTTTTAAAAAAATAAAATTCTAATCTTTCATATATAAACACATGCAAAATGCTTTGTAAATTGAACAGGAGCAGTCTAGGAGAATACCCAGAATATTCAGAGTTATCTAAGCATTTTCGACTGTTTAATCATATTTTATGTATTTTTATAAAATGCCAGTAAAAAAAAATCACTAAGCATGTTTTATTTTAATATATTTCTAAAATTAACGTCTGTATAAGCAAAATATTTTATAATGACTTTGTAATTTCTCAAATGGTTTTAGAATTCATCTATAGTATCTACATGTCAGATTTGCAGAACATACTCCTCATCTCTGCAAATTAAAAGGCTGAGAATATGGACACTTAGAGTCTGATTTAGTTAAAATTATCCCCTCCAGCAGTGGGTGGGTATCAGTTCTTCACAGCTGAGAATGATTTTCATAATTGTGCAGCACTCAGCAGCTGCAAAATCCCTGAGGATGCATGTTGCTCCTCTTCCAGGAGCAGCCTGGGTTTGCCTGCCTGGCACAAGCAGTTTGACCCCCCATCTCTCTTACAGTCATCTTGGTGTGGGTTTCTGGAGGTACTCAGTTTCCTCGAGTCTTCAGAGGAAAGTTATAAAGGCTACAAGAAATTCATAAGAATTATCTCCTTACTGATTGACAGATCCATTTAGAGCAACTCAATGAACCTCTGAATAATGTATATTCTCGTTCTGACTGTGCATTGATGAAAATAATTTTCTGACACATTGCCATCTAGTGGCAATTCTCACATGGAGCTGATAACGGGATGCTAAACCCCTATTTCAGGCTGTATTTTCCTAATCTTTTCTTCAGTGGCCAATAGTGATAACTTATAGAAATATTTGAAAGGAATAAAAATAATAAAAAAAGAAAAGAAATAAAATAAGATTACTATTTCTAATGTTGTGCCAAAAAAAAAAAAAAAGTCAGGAAAGCATTTGCCTGCCTTAAAACTGGCTTTATTTCTAAGTAAAATATTATTCAGATTTTCAATGAAATATTAAGGAGAAATTTAAAAGCACTAAAGTTAAACCTGTATTCATATAAAATTGCACATCTATTTTTTTCTGAAAAGAGCCTGAAGATAGGAACTTTTAAATAGGTCTGACATATTCCTCTGATCCTTGAGAATTGTGCTACTTGCTTGTGGGCAAATTTTAAAATATCAACTTCTTAGTGCTGATGATTCACAGATATGTTTAAAACATGATTAAATAATTGGTTACTCTTATTTCAAAGAGAATTATCATTTTTCCAGGAGTTTGACCCATTTGCTCTAACTAATTTAAAACTACATGAACCGAAAATACTATTGTTAATCACAGAAAAGAAATTTCACTCATTTTAACAAATACAATTAGTTCTGATGATTATTAGTATCAGAAGTGATACAGCTATTTCATAATAAATGAATTTCAATTTAATTATAAATGACAGAATCTTTGCACGGGTTTTGTCTTGTGCACAGTTATGCACATTTTATGTGCTCAAGTGCACACATACTCCTAATCTCGTGCATACGTTTACATTATTTATGTTCATACACACTGTGGAAATGTCTGAGTATTCAGTGTAGTAATTAAGATACTAACTATTGTCCATTCAAATTTCATTCTTTTATACAATGAAAAGATTTATTTCTCATTCATACAATAATTCTGTCTGTGACAGCCTCTGCAAAGCACATTCAAGTATCAGTGCCACGAAGACTTGGGCTGATTAACAATGAAAAGAAAAAAATAAAAATTTGTATCTAAATGTAAAATAATGTGTGGCTTGCTTGGATTTCCGGCTTTGATCTTTAAATGGCAAATGTGTTAGAAACCTGGAGTAACTGAAGCATCCCTACTATACTTTGAATATATAAGAAAGATTATTAGTAGGTGGTGTGACATACATATTTTGATAAGATATAGTTGAAAACACATTGTTTAATGATTGTGGACAGTTTTCTTTGTTGGCACCAGGCATTTCTATCTAGTCTTTCAAAATAAGGTATCTGAAAATATATTCACATGTAGAATGGCATTCCAGAGATTAAAAAGTGCTGGCAGGGTTAAAAATTTGTCTTAAAATCAGTTTTTGAGAACTTAAACCCCATTTGAAACCTATGTATTTCTTTATTAGCCACTCAGTACCTCAGCATGAGATTGTCCTTGCCTCAGTGTGAGGATAGCAGTAGTGAAAATAGAATGCTTTCTCTGACATGGGTTGGGGATGACATAATTTGTGAGTAGCAAAGTCAAATATGAACAGCAGATCTCACACAATTCTGTCCCCAAGAGAATTCATAGAATCATAGGATCATAGAATCGATTGGGTTGGAAAAGACCTCCGAGATCATCAAGTCCAACCCTTGGTCCAACTCCAGTCCATTTAC
>JAOXXN010000446.1:95399531-95411389 GCA_026770055.1 Myrmophylax atrothorax
TACTGGAGGAACTGGAAAATTCTACAGGTTGACTTTTCCTAACTCATTTCAAAATGATTAGGGAAGTAAAAGATGCATAATAAGTAGGCATATATTTTTAAAACATATTAGATATAATCAAAGAAACTATTTAAGTAGATCTGTTGTATGAAGCTTCTGGTTTTGTTGTTTTTAATACTTGGAAATTATCTAATGCGATTATTTCTGTAATGTAATTGTGCTACTAATTGAAAGAGACTTAAGAAGCACAATACTGAGATCTTAGTTTTTTAAAAATTTGCATTGTGCATATAAACTAATTAAAGTGTGTTCTATGGGTCTTTAAACTTACTTAGTTTAAATTGCCAGATTATTGTTTTAAAATGGAAGTGTGTTTTTTTTATAATTCTCAATAACAAAGTGTATAGCAAATAGTTCAAGCTGAAAGTGATTACCAATTAAGCAAATTCTACTCTGGGTCTATATGTCCCCTGAAGCCAGAAGTATTTTAAATAAAATTGTTTGGAAAAAGTAAAGAGGTGTGTTTTTTTCTTTATTATTACCAAATAGAAACTAATAGGTGAAGCCTTGATGTGCCGTATTCACCAAACATTAAATCAGATGAAATAAAGATCAGAACAACTATTCCTTAATGTAGAAAAGGAGCAGACTGGTAGGGATCTGTATAAAAATTCAATCCTTCTAGCTTTGCTGCTGGGAAATACATAATTAACTTCCACTCTATTTCCGATAATATTAAACTATTCTGCTTCAGGTGTGTAGAATACTTTTGTGCCAGTATTTTACAAGCAGTGTTCCCTGAAATACACATTTATCAGTGCCTTATCATTTTGAAACAAAATATTTGCTTTATTCTTCTAGTAGACTTTAAGTGTTAAGATTTTACCCACTATTCTCATGTAGAAACCCCACTGCTCAGAAACTGGGTACTTCTTTTTTCTTCTTGCTGTGGGCAGTGTAGTAGTATAGAATGATTTTTGAGCTCGCTCTGACTTCTGAATCAACCAACTCTGCTACCACAAGCACGCCAGGGTTTATTAGCTCTGTTGTGCTGTCTTGGTATTTTGCTTTTGCTATGTGTGAGACAGGTTGTTCAGAACTACCTCAGCTGGGTCTTATTTCATCTACCTCTCCACATCCCATTTGTGAAGTTTTATAATAATATATGAGGAAGTCCTTGGTTTCCAAAAAGAAAAGAAAAACAAAACAAAAAACCCCAAACGAAACCAAACCCAAAAAAACCCAGAAACTTGAAAGGACTGTCCATGTAGTTCTTTTAGTACTCACTGCGGAGTAAGAAGTTACATACCTGCATTAAATATCAAATCGATACGACACAAAAACGTACTAACATGCACTAACTGTGATTTTCCCCTCTTCAATGCAACTGCCTTAACCATAAATCTTCTGTGTCATTTTTCCTCTTGTTCTGTCATTTTTCTTTGGTTTTCATGTGTGTGTGTGTGTGGGGGGGGAGGCGTGTTGTTTGTTTGGGGTTTTTTTTTGTTTGTTTGGTTTTATTATTGTGTTTTGGGGTTTTGCTTTCTTTTTCCTTCTTTTTTTTTTTTTATAGTTACAATAAGATGAGTGGCAGATGCCCCTAGCCCCAGAGTACTCCAAAGCTGGGTGGCTAGGACTGCCTTTCTCATGAGAAGTATGGATATCTGTGCAATTAAGAACAAGCTGAGCTATTGTAGTCTGAATTTTATTACTCTGTAAACCACAGAATCAAACTAGGTGAGTCATGATCTGTGCAAGATCCTTCATAATCTATAAAACTGTATAATTCTCATGAAGTTTTAGTTTAAAATATGATGAAATGTTTGACGGTGATTTGCAAGATATATGATGACTGACAAAGTTCTGCAATCCAAAATATTTACAGATAAATAACCCAGATTTTGATATAAAAGTATGGGATCTAAGAGATTGAGTCTCTGGTCTTCATTTCCCAGACTGGAGCATACTCAGATCTTTAAGTACACATTGCAGGTGACTGCAATCTGCTGCCTTAGATTGCTCTGTAAGCTATTGGGCCCCAACTCAGGCCTTTTGAACTCTGCCAATCATTCTGAAGGAAAAATTCTTTTGTCCAGGCTCCTGGTTCTAGTTTTGCACCACAGAAAACATGCATTTTATTTATCTGACATTTTCCCATTTAGAATTAACCTCAGTTACACTTAGACATGAGCAGTACATGTCTACATGACCCTATAATCACCTTATATTCAGTTTAAAAAAAGGTACAATTCATCTAACTTATTTCAGGTAATATTAGGAAAGTGTTTCTTTTCTTCCATTGCCTTTGAGGAGGCTTAAATTAATTTATATTTTGCACAACAGCCTTTAATCAGATGTACACCATCCTCTATTCCCATCAAGCAGTGAAAACACCCAGAGGGAAGTATTTACTTGTTCTATGGAGCTATGTAAGACAAGGTGTACATATGCTAATCAAGGAGGTCAAGTAAAAATGTGTTGAATATGTGTTGTATATTTATATTATAGAAAATCTGAAATATTGCAGAGAGCTGCAGGATGCATGGAGTTCTGAATTTCTGTATATGCTTCAGGCTAGGTAAAGAGACTTGTGCCATGCAAGTAAAAAAATGGAAATTTATGTAGTGATGTGGGGGTTAAATCTTTATACTAAAAAATAGCCATTGCCTTCAGCAGAATAATTCAGGCATGAAGTCCAGGGAATAACATTATAGGTCAGGGCATTATTCAACTATTAGAACAGAGCAAAGTGACAAAATATTAGTTGTCACAAAATTATCCAAGTAACCCTGCTAATGCCCTATATTGGATGGATGGTGTCTACATGGGCAGTTTTCTGACCCCGGAGAAAAGGAGATTATCATGGTCTATGCTTAGTTTGAGCCCATTAAATGCAGTATCAAAACTACTTTCTTCCTTTGTCAGAGCTTTTGTTTTGGAATTATATATTTCATTACGGACTTTAATTTTCTCTCATTTATCTAATTTAACAAAAGAGATTAAGAGAGATACTTATTAATAATTCTTTTTGTCCCCTCTGCAATGTTTTGGAAAAATGTTTTCTGCAAAATTATACTCAGGAGTGAAGAGATATTAATAATTATGAATTGATTTACATAGAAATAGGCTAATTATTGTGTTGACTGAATTAAAATGTTCATTGTTTAAAATTTTAAACTCTGGTTTGTATTTTAAGGAAATTTTTATTGTTTTGTAGATTGCCCTGTAGCCTAAAACTAAGGTACAAACATATTATTTTAACAAGAGATAAAAGCTGGTTTTGTAACACATATTAATTTTCAATTCATTTTTAAAAGGTTAAGGGGAATCCTTTTGTTGCCATCTATCTTCAGATAAAATGGGAAAGATAATTTTGTAAATCACATCTTATTTTGTTCTTTTATAGAATTATCTATCTTATTTTTTTTCCAGTCTCCAATATTTCCAATTAATGTAATGATTTCGTAAATGCTTTGTTTTCAAATAAAAAAAAAATGTTTGGGAATAGCTGCAGTAGCTCATCTGAAGCATTGCTTCATAGAACAAAACATAGTACATGTCTATTACATGTTGGCATTGGCTATTATGTGTGAAAAGGGTAGTAAAACCTTGGGAGCATATTATCATGTTTCCTTGAAATTTTAATTACTATGGAATTAAACTGACAGGCATTGCTGTCTGTAGTGTAAAAGTCATCCATTTAAAGGATGTGCAGCATGAATGTAATGTAACCTCTTGTCTGGAAGGATCAAGCTGGTATGGGGAGTCCACTGATGCTGTGGGTTCACTCTATTGCTGCAGGCTGGGCTGGTGCAAAGGGAGGGATGAGAGGCAAAAACTGAAACACAAAAGACCTAAGTAAAATTAAATGCAATTTATGCTACATATCCAGGGCCAAGTCTAAGTTATGTATTTAAAGGGGGGTTTGTTTGTTTGTTTATTTGTTTGTTTTTTCGGGTATGGTTCAGTTACATTATCATGACATATTGTTAATATGTTATAATTACATGCAGTTCCACTACTGCATAAAAATAGTACAAACACTCTCAGTAACTGGACATAAAATCCATATAACAAGACTAAGTTTTAATAATCACTCAGGAAATTTTGAAATTACAAACAAAAAGTACTCTGAGTTTGTTCCTTCTACAAATTTTCATTTTATAGGCAATGTTAGAAATTTGGTTTTGCTCATCTCTGACTTTTACTGAAAGCTTTCTAGTGTAATGGCTCTACTTTTGAACTAGTGTGTCTCTTGTAAACCATATTATCTGGAAAAAAACAAACGTCTTTAGTATCTGAGAGCAATATTGTATTTTATTTACATAATGAATGATTGGTCTTAAATGCTTTGAGACATCTATAATTACACCTTAAAACAATGAAATTATTCAGTATCTGTAAGACAGATGGCAGTAGCACAGAAACCAGCTTCACAATTGGCACTAATTAGCACTCTTGTTGGAATCTCAGCAGTGGCTAAAATATTGAATGGGTATCAAAACTAAATTACTCAGCCAGAGAGAGCTTGTCCAAGTCGATGTATTGATAAGAGATTGTGAATGCCTTAATTGCATGTATGCTTGCTCATAATTATTTTCTGAAGGCAAATAGGCGACTTCAGACTCCTGTAAAGATAAATATTGTATTTCCTATTAAACTAAAATCAAAGTGTTTCATGTTTGTGAGAACTGAGAATGCATTCTAGTAGCTAACAACTCCATGCCATTAAGTTAAGAAATAATTGTTAAAAAAAATTAGTTACTGTGAAAATACATGTATATCACTTCTCCTTTCTTACCATGTCCACATATACTAATTTATGGAGGCAAGTTCCAGATGTTATGGCTTCATAGTATTTATTTCTTCCTGCAGAAAGAGTTATTAAAAATAAAGAAATGCTAACACATAGCAAATACTATATCATAAATTTATTCATGATCGAATGTGGACATTAAAATATGCATTTCAGAATATGAGTTGTCAGGAATTATCCAGAAATACATGCCATCAGTTTCTTTTGGTTTCACCTGGGGACCTGGTCTGCATTCATAGCAAAACCAGTGAGATGAAGGGCCACAACAGTTCTGAAAAGGTAATGGCTGCTATATGAAAACAAAATTCTTCCCACATCCTTGACACAGTAGACTATGATATCCCTAGTGACACATAAATTACATGAATATATAAGATCTGAAATAATTTAAGACATTAGAAATACTTTCAATTAAAAGATATGAATACTTTTGATTTCTTCCAACTATGAAATAAAATGTAAAATGCTTACTCAATTCAATACAATCTAACAGTAAAGGTTTTCTCATTCCACTTTACACTGAGCTTAGATATGCCTAAGGGGAGAGGAAAGGGGAGAAAGTAGAGAGAGAGGTTCAGTGGCCTTTAATTCTGCTATGATATTAAAGTACACAACAAAAGAAAAACCTCTAAAACACTCAGTTGCTTATTTCTCCTATATGCAGAAATCTGACTTACTTTCTCTTCCAAGCTTGACTTTCTTGTCCAGCTTGTACAGAGAAAATATGTCTTTAGTCAAAATTACATATCCAGATATACTTTAGAAAATACTCTCGTGCTTAGCTTGAAACAGTTCTCGGGAGTATTGCATTATATTTAAGAAGTATTTATAAGTATGTGAGATGACACCAGGCTTAGGTAGCTAAGTGCAAAAGCATGAGCATGGTGCTGTATAAGCCAAATGACATGTCAGAGGGATGTGGTGTTTTGCTTTCCCTCAGGCTGCCCAGTTTTCCCAGGGAAAACAACAGCAGCCTCCTGCCCACACTCTCAAGAAAGGGTACATCCTTCATTATACTTATATATTTTACATAGCTTCTTTATACTAAGGTGGGAGATGTATTTCTCTGTTAAGAATATACAAATTTGAAACACTTTTTGTATATACTTGTTTTGGTAAAGCTCTGTTCCAAAGCATTTCTATGGCCCTCATACATGACTACAAATAAAAACACAGTTGCGAAGCCTATCATTTCCTCTCCTGAACACACTTTCCAAAAGCTGACATGCTGTACTGCAATTCACAGTGCAATGTCAGTCAAAATAGTTGAACACTTTAAAGTAATTCTTTCCATATTGTTTTCACTTAATATTTGATAGATTTACTAAGCTATTTTAAAAATTGAATAAGGAGCCTTTAATAAATATTCCCATTTTATTTATATGTATTTGTATGTCATTTATTAAGACTGCAATATTTGCTGCAGGATGTCTAATTATTTTATAAACATTAATTTTTCAGTGTGGCTTAGTACAGGAAATGATCATGAATTCACTTTAGGCATTACTTTGTAGTTCATCACCTAATCATATTACTAAGAGTTCATATTAGGAAATGCATTATTATTTCAAGCAATACATGCAGTATTGTTATTCTGATGTGACAGTCAATTTAGCATTAATAATACAACTTGAGTTCTTCAGCTTTTTATGCCCTTCTGCCTGAACCCAATGATTGGCATATTTAATGTAATCTTACACTGTGTCATGGTTGACCACTGGGAATATTTTTAGCCTCAGTCTTCCAATTAGTATAGGGGAACTGGGATCAAAATCCACCACGGTCCTAATTTGGAATTAACTATTAGAAAAATCATCTGAAGAAAATGATTTTCTACCATACAAAAATGGCTGTCTAACGGTTGGGAAAGATTGCTAAAATTAGCTTTCCTTTTGTGGCAGCTTTCCTTGCAAATGTAGCAAAGAACAGGAATTCTTTGACTAAGAGGCTGCTGGAACTGCACATACATACAGAGCAGTATTTACCCCCTGAAAGTGGTTCTCTTGCCCAGGATTCTGCTGTTTGT
Source organism: Myrmophylax atrothorax (assembly GCA_026770055.1). NCBI lineage: Eukaryota > Metazoa > Chordata > Aves > Passeriformes > Thamnophilidae > Myrmophylax > Myrmophylax atrothorax. Next base: position 95,406,374 of record JAOXXN010000446.1, read on the forward strand.
CTGAACAAGGCTGTCATAACCCCAGCAGAGCAGAGCTGCCCAGGTGTCCTATTGAACCATGTAGATAGAGTGAGCAGCCTCATGGGAACTCAAAAGCATTGTTTGGCATCAGAAACAGAGTATAGACTGTTAGTAAATGAGGTGCTTTTATAAAGCAAGCTAATTTATGAAAGACTTGTGTTAATTTGCTACTTATCTTGAGTTATTATGATTTTATGCACCATTATCCTTTTTTACATTTGTTTAAATATCTAGTATCTGCTAACACATGGTGTTTCAGTCCGTAGGGGAATGCTTGCAACTGGAGCTATTTTGTTCTCTGCTCTGTAAATCCTTTGATGTATCCGATGAGAAAAGTTCAGTGTTACGATTTACAAATGAATGATGTGGTGCACTCACTTCCGGTTCTACCAGGTTGTGGGAAAATGCAGTATTGCTTGGGGTGCCACCAGGGGACTGAGTGAGAGGGGGTGGATCCTCAGAAACAAAAGACTGACAAAACACTGCTTTTACTGAAGGAGATGAGAAGCACTTGATTGAGCTTCATGAGACCAAACTTCTAAAGTGAGTTTGGTGTACACAAAGATGACATGTACAGCTTTAAATTTGGTGTAAATAAAGTAATTCAATTTATGTCTATGTACAATGTTTGTATGTCCTGTCATATGATGACTCTACAGAATGGAAAAACTAAGATGTGGAGTATGATGACTGTAACAAGAGTTTTTTGGGCTACAGGTCACTTGTGCTTGAGGCTTTTAGTCTGGTTCACATGAAGGATCATTAAAGCAATACTCTCCCAGCTGCTGGCAGCACTGAAAATCATTTCATACAACTGTGCTTGCAGCAAAGTTCATATATGCTCTGATAAGAGGGAAAAGCAAGACTGAAGGGAATGTGAAAAGTGAAAGTGGAAAAAATATAACAGGAAGAAAAGACCATAGGGATAAGAGAAAAGGGAGGGAAAGGTGGAAAACATTCACCCTTGAAGGCTGGTGAAGGAGTATGAGACTATGGAGGAGAAAGCAAATAGAAGGGCAGGATGGGGAATGCAGATATTAAGCATGAGACTAAAGAGAATGTGACAGTTTTGGATACAGGAAGGATCACAATTCAAGTTTATATGGGCACATAAGAACAGGACAACTTGTATTTTGAGTCTGCATAGGATATGACTGCAATTTTGTCTGTACAAATGCACATTTTTAATAGATCTTTGGTTTTTTTCAGTCTTTTACTGTAACTTGGTGATGAGATTTCACTTAGGTTTTCTTTAAAAAGCTTATCTGGTAGCAGACTTAGCTTAATCTGTGAATAGCAGAGTGGTAGACTTAGGTGAAACATTAAGATTTTCCATAGGAATGGTGATTTCTATTTTTAATCTTAGAGTACTTTAGATTACTGCTGTCATTCTTGTCTGTATTCTCTTCCTTAATCTTTTGTGTACTCTTCTCGTAAAAAATCAAATGTTGTTAAAATGAGAGGACCATTTAGTAAAACAAGTCATAACAAAAAAAAGAGTGAAAAAAATGCAGAATACATTAGGGAAATTATTTGGTTGCCATTCATATTCCTTTCCATTGCATTATCTGGTAAAATGTTGTGTTCTCCTGCATCCTGAGATAAAAAAAAAAAAAAAAAAGAAAGCTGATAAAAAACCCTAAAGAACAGTGTGCCAGGGAATTGCTTTATTAAATTATCAGTGATGGGCATATAGTAGTCAATAAACATGTACAGTATTTAGACCAATTTGTGTTTAAAAAGTGCAATTGAGAGTAAAGGTGTCTGTTCGGTAGAAGTGTTCCTGTTCCTGTAGATAAATGACAGATGCAGAATGAAATGCCTGATTTTTTTCCTGTGTGTTGGAGAGGTGTAGATGGATGGCAAAAGAGTGAGTAGGCTACAAATTTAGTGAAACTTGGTTTCACATGCGAAGTTACGTGACTTAAGAGAGAAATAGCTGCTCTGCTTCTGCTCAGCTTCCTTGCTAAACTCAAGAAGCCTAGGGCAGGACAAGATGTTGCAGCATGTGTGCCAAGTTGTGTGGCCCAAGGATGGTTAACAGCACTACTGTGACAGTTCTTCCCCAGGAACCAACATGACCAGGCAGTGTCAAAGTGCAGTGATGTAAGCAGGATACCAAGGCACAACATCAGCGAGGCTGTGCACACTTCTAGAGGAGAGTGTGATTAATGATTGTGCTACTTCATGATCAAATGTACAGAGGCAAAGTTGATCCTTGTCCTGGGGCTCGTTGTATCTTGATGTCAGGAACAATGTTTTCTAACAGTAGGGATGTGGGTGGAGGGGGGAAAGTGTGTGAGATTCTCTGGGATTATCAACCTGCTCCACAACAGTGAAATTGAAAAGATTAAATATGAACTTATTTATTTAACACAATACATATTTTAAGACAGTACATGATGTTTTGTGTAACCTTTATTTCTAACCTCAAGTGTCTCAACAGAGATGCATGATGGTGATCTCCAAAGAACAATATCTCTGTTTAATTACTATTTCATTGTGATCATTACTGGCCGGGAGCTATTTTTAAATAATTTCTCAGTGAAGCATTTACATTTTGAAGACAGTTTCATCACCTCATAAACCAACTTCATACATCCAAACTGAACCCACCTGAATCTTTCACTGCATACATCAGAATACAGTAATTATTATATTGGCACCATGTGAGGGAAAGGTGACTGAAATTACAGGGTAATTTGGGTTGGCATCACTGAAGATTGAACTACAGGTCTGTTCCTATATATGCAGGATCTCAGGCCTGACTGATTCCGTATTTAAACTTCCTTCAAGGTACAGTATCAAATTACCTTGCAGTGAATGAACATTGAGATATTTTCTAGTAGACTTTTATAGAATTTTAGTAGGACATAATGCCAGTTCAGTATTTCATGATGTTAAAAATAGTACAAAGGCTGCAATACCTTAATGTGCCACAGATAAATTATTCATCTGCAAGCCAATTTCTCTTAAAAACTTACAATTCGGAAAGAAATATAGAGGTCGGAAAAAATGCTTAGGATAATGTCAAGAGTGGATGCAGCAATGCATGAATTTTATGTGCTGCATTATCTTTTTTCTGCCTGATGTCTGTCATTCCCATTAACTTCATCATAATTCAGAAAATGCACTCCTCTGCCTAAATCCCTGAGTTTCCCAATTGGAAGCATTGGGATTTTTAAAAATACGTGCAATGCAGAACTTGCACTTCCAGCAGCTGTCTTTTAAAAGGCAGGTAGAAAAGGTGTTGATAATGCTCCACTTTCATCTCCCTTTAGTTGAACTGTCTAAAAATCCAACATCTAATAAAGCTACCTCTCTGTGTTTTTTGTACAGCTAAAGATAGAGAAAAGATTTTATTAGGTCAAATTTGATATATTTAAAACAGTAATAAATAATAAAGCAATATCACAGGAAACAACAAAAGTTTGGGGTTTTTTTTCCTTTAACTGCTTGTAATTTTAAACAGCAAGCAATCTTTGATAACTCAAACATACACTGAAATGATAAATCATAGAATTATTTATGTGTAGTCTGAATTATTGTGAAATTGTGAGTTGACATCTTCCCTTTCCTAATATAATTAAAAATATTCAGTGATTGTAATAAAATTCTGACAAATGGCAATTAGATGAAATTGCTGTGTGATTATTTGGACTAATTTAGCAAGCTTTTCTTTAACAATGCTTATTCAGGCATGAACTGCATATAAACACAGGAACTACTGTATTGCTTCTATGATAGAAAGTTGGTAATTGCCAGTGGCCTTATCTTTGTAGCATAAATCAATGGGCATTATATAAAGACCTGACTGATTGAAGGAAAATGGATGTGAATGAATCTCATATTTTCCCTGCATAGTGACACAACTTTAACATAAGAAGCAAAAACTGCCAACAGCTCATTTAAGAAGTCAGCATTGAGTACTATGGAAATTGTTTGAATTCTGTCATGCAGAGGATAAAGTGTTTTCCATATCCTGTGGAGTGCACACATCATTAGTTCCTGAATATCAAAAGAGGAAGCACAAAAGCCACTGCTATACTATCATTTGGTTCAGACCTTTTAGTGGTTGGATATAGCATAGTGTATGTATACACAACTGGGTTGTGCAACCCTATCAAGGCTTGAGCTCCTGAGCTTCCTGCAGGGTTAGATGTTGTGTGTTAGGTAGCATCTGCATAAAATTTTTTCAGGGTCAAAGTAAGGAAGGTAGCTACACAGATTCCATGTGCTCCTCTGCTGTCTGTTGCTTTTTTGCAGATGATTAAATACCATTTTCAAAAGTGGTGTTGACTTAAATTCCCACATAATATTTACCTTTCCTGAGACAGCAGTAATAGCAATAATAAAAGGATCATGGACTGTCGTGGCCACTGTAAATGGCTATAAAACCACATAGGGACGTATATAGTGTTCTTGCAACTTTAATTTCCATGTCTGAAGTCCAAAAGTTGCTTAGTTTCTTTCAGATTTCACCTTTTCAGGTGAAATTTACATTCATTCTACATTCATCAAAAGATTGATGTAACATACCCAATGTATTTTGCAGCAAATGTACAAATCTACTTGGTTTTGATATATAGCAGTAGTCTGAGTTAATTTCCAAAAAGCAATATGCTAGGAAGTAATTTGCATGACTGAACAGGCATTGATTTCTTGATGAAAATAATCCTAAAATGTAATTATCTTTCACGGACTCAATTGTTTTCTTTTTGTTTGTTTGTTTGGTTTTTTAAGTTTGTTAATACAGTGAATGCCAATTACTGAGATCTGTGAGACTTGCTAATGTGATTTCTCAGTCACCAGCTCCAGGAGTTTTGTGATAGGGAGAAACGTAAAATTCACAAGTGAAACCATGAAAGGCATATCAGAAGAATTAAAGTACTTGAACTTCTAGACTGAATGATTCACTTAACTATCACACCTCTTCCAGTAAAGCATTTTTATCTTTTTCAGAAGTTCATTTTAAAGTTTTTTATAATGGGGGGT
>JAOXXN010000446.1:95419730-95440786 GCA_026770055.1 Myrmophylax atrothorax
GGAAATACTTTTATTTTTGAAAAACATGTCATTGAAATAGACATGCAAAACCAAATTGTAGACAACTAGGAAGTTTTCCTTAAACAATCATGTAGAGTAGAGGCTGGTTGAAGTGCTGTGGCTGTTCAGTCTCATTAATTATTTCACACAGTTTCCTTACACAAAGTTCTGTGGTTAACAGCAGGTAAGTCTGTTTCACCTGGTACAGCTGAAATATATGGCCAGTCTAACAACCCTCACTACCCCAAAACATGAATAAAGAACCTATCTCCAAACCCACTGGAAAATTCAGTATCAAACAAATTCAGAATAAAATTACCAAGTTGCAACAATAGCCTCACAATATTGGGAAGATAAAATAAAAACAATAGAAGTGAAAATTACTGTGAATAATTTATATTAATTAAGTGTGCCAATACATCCTTTTGTTAAGCTAACAAAATTAGTGCAAGAGCCTTGCAGTAGACCATGGAGAAGGGCAATAGTAACCAGTGCAAGTGTAATGCCTGAAGATGATCCATTTTGCAGGGCCTGCCTCATTAGCAGTCAGGTGATGAAGCTGAGAATTCCAGATGGTTTTTGCAAAAGCTGAAATTATTTCTCTAATCCCCATCATTGCCTTTCTCTGCTCTCCCTTCTATTGGTATTTTCATTAAAGATGAAAGTATATAACCTGGCAATAGATTTCAGAGTCATCTGAGGGAAACAAGTGCTCAGTGTTTGATAGCTCGGTGGTAGGGTTGGGGTCTGGAGGGTTTAGACATAAGAGAACAATCCATTACAGGTTGCTTTTCGGTTACCATTTTATAAAAGATTAAACAAAGATACACTTCACTAATGCTATGAGTCCAAAGAGATTGTTCCTGATTTAAGTCAGAGATAGCACTCCTACTTCCGCATTCCAGATAACGGCAACGTGCTAGCTCTAATTTTGTTTTTGATTGAAGGCTTTCTGCCAGCCAACTCTTTGCCTGCTTCTTTGTGTTATAGCCTTTATTTTTTTCTTTTAAGTGAGACATTGGACCATTCTAAAACTAGGAAGTATAAAATAAATCTAGTTCATTTTAAAAATATCTGCTTAGGAAGACTTCTATTAGTTGCTACAATCAGTGAGTATTGTAATGAGTTCCCATGAGAGTCATTCAGGTGAAAATGATTTATACTGTTCTGAGTTCCTCATTTATTTAAAAAAATCTTAATACTGACATTACAGTACATTGCTCCTATTTTGATTTATTTTTTTGTAGGCAGAGACAGAACCAACAGAAAACCTTTCTCAGTTCATAGTAGCTTTTAAATATGTTGTGGTGGCAGATGATAGTGTATAAGAAGGGATTTACCATGAGAACAATTCATAAAAGAAGCAGAACTCACAACTTAGAATGGTCTAAAGAAGGGCAAAGAAACTTTGAGAACAGTAGAAATGTGTTCCATCCCTCAGAATGCTCCTGGAGTCATCATCAGTTTTTCCAGCTATTTTTACTGTTGTATACCAGGACTTCATTTTATAAGATCTGTACCACGACTTGAATATAAACCTCTCTCCCTGTTCCTATCTGTTAAAAAGACCCTAAACTGGAAATAAAAAGCACCAAAGAAAAGCAGGGTATTTATTCACTGGTAGGTGTAACTAATCTGGCACGTGGGCATTGGGGATTTTTTTTTAAAGTTCTGTTTTGACTTTGGATGGAATTTGTATAGGTTTCTCTCCAGTTAAATACACAGAAAGAATACCATGCAGATTTTCTGAACAGCCCTTGGAGAATTTTGAAGACTGTTACGTATGACTTCTCGCATGTATGGACATAAAGAGTCATCCTGGTGCACAAATAATGTCTCTGTGTTGAGTCTCCTGATCTGTAGGTTTAGCAACCACTATCTTCAACAACTGTAGAAGACTACGAAAGAGGGGCTCTAATCTGTGAATTCTGAGTCATGGAAGAAAGCTAGAACCTGAAGATACTTGATTTAAGATCTAATATATACATGTTACATATCTTCTGATACAGGATCAAGGGTGTTTGGTAATATTCTGTTCAGAAATACTTATTCTTCTCATTAATTCTGAAGGAAAACTCTGAAGGAACTTCTCTTCTGAAAAAGAAAACTGATACAAGATCAGTTCTGTCTTTTGAGAGCAGCTGCTACCACTGTTGACTGCTATCGACACTTCTGTGTCAATACTCCAGAATTTACTCCAGTGCCATAGGAAAAAAGATTTATTCTCCTGAGTAAACTGTGCAGTATTCAGAAAGACTGCATATTGTGCAGACCAGATTTATTAGCTGGGTTATTTTAACTATGGTAAAGCTCTGAATATATATAGATGATAAAACAACCTGAATTATTTTGGCAATGAATAAATACTTAACGACAAAGAGCAGAAAGGAAAGGAAAAGATTCATTAACATGCGCAGACATTCTACTGGAAAGAGCCAATAGACTAACTGGAACAGGCTCCCCAGAGATGTGGTCACAGCACCAAAGCTGACAGAGTTCAAGAAGTGTTTGGGTGATACTCTCAGGCACATGCTGTGACTCCTGGAGATGGTCCTGTGCAGGTCTGTGGGTTGGACTCGAAGATCCTCTGAGTCCCTTCCAACTCAGCATATTCTGTGATTCTGTGAAACTAGAAAGCCAAGATAATAACTGATCATGGATAGAGATCCTACAAAATGATGAGCAGTTAGGGCACAGATATTATGTTGTGATTACTAAATTCCTACAAAAGACTCTCAAAACAACATTAGTGGGGATAGATACATGAAGTATTTTTAACTTTTATTAGAAACTTCTAAGTGGCACACTAAAAGTATGCATCTGCACGCCAACTAAATGTTACAATTTTTTATAATTTTCAGTAATTATCATACTTGATATCTACAGCCAACCCCTGGTACCATTTTCCTCTGGTGCCTACCCTCAGAACTCAGAGCTGCCCCTTGGAGCCTCTCCAAGATCTCTGGTCTGACTCTTCTGTTTTGACTGTAAGCTATCTTATTGACTCAGTTGGAGTCATTGCAGATGTTCTTCAATACAGCATGTCCTTGGTAATGTGTGTGAAAGTGGTCAGTGACTTCTAAATACCATCTAAAATGTGGTAAACTTAGGAAAACTCATTCAACCTATATAACTCTATAAAAATCTACAAAATACTCATTAAAATCCTTGGGCATCACTGGAGTTGATATTAGTTGTAAACCCAGTTTGCTGGATTGTGTGACTAGATAAGGATAACTTCTATGTTAATAAGTTGACATTTGTGACACATTGGTGCCTTATCAGGAGACATTTCCCAAAAGGGATCTAAAAATTGTTGATTCTGGGGTTTCGTACCAAATTTCAATTAATTCTGATGCTTCAGGACCTTTGCTTCTCACTTGCTGACACCAGAAGGTTTCATTGATGTAGTTTAATCTTTTTCCTGAGCTTTTATGTTTGGCTGGTTGGTTTGTTTTGATATTGCTCTTCTCTTATTTTTCTCTACTTGAAGCTAGAGAGTATTGACAGCTGCAAATGGGATGTGTGATGCTTCTAGTGTTGTTGCAAAACCTATCAAGTGCTCAACTATCTTCATCAGTGCTTGAGAAAGGAGAACTAGCAGTGGATGGGATGAACAGCAACTGGAAATACTTAAATTGTTCGCCTATTTCTGCAGCACATCATCTTTTCTTTCCATCATGAAGAAATATTAACTAAAGACATGCTTTAGGACATTAACACTCAAATGTACATACCTGAACTTTTCTTCTCTCATCCTATTGCCTACTATTTTTTCTGCCACTACTGATGTTTGATGCTAGAGACTCCAGCTTGATCATAGGAAGTCCTCTGTGAACTGTTCCAGGTTAAATGGCCATTGCAAGGATACTTGAAATTGCAGACACCTAAAACCTTTCCTGAATACCCTGCTGATTCTTTTTTCTATTCAGACACATGTTCACCTGGAGGTTTTTTCGGGTCATAGATGCTGTGACTGTGCTAATGGGGGTTGCTGGACCTATAATACCCCGTACATATCAACGAAGAGTATCTGAACTGTTCCCTGAGAGGCTTTTAGGAAGTTCTTGACTCAAACAGTCCACAGTGCAATACTTTGAAATTGAATTTATAGCCACCAAGCAGTTTCAGTTCTTAGTGATGAACTGAAATTGAATCATTATCACCAGTAATTTCTGTGGTATGTCTGAGATATGGCAATTTGATGTTATCAAGTGCTTCGTGTAGGAATTAAATTCCAGCATAAAGTTGCTGGCTTAAAACAGGAATATTTTTTTATTTGCCAGGTCACTACTACTAAATGTGCTACTATTATACAAGAAGATTTCTCAAATGAAAATTCCTGACTGAAAACTACCTTTTCTGTCTAATGGGTTCTAAATTATACATAAACTGTGCAATTTTCCAAGGTGATACAATTTCTTCTGTCAAAATGTCTTGTAATATGGAGGCTGTTTTCATTAAATTGACAATTCTATACAGATAGACTACAATACCTTCAGTTTCAAAAACATCCACTTGTAGTGCTATCATATACCAGCAAAGATTTTTTTAAATACTTCTGCTTCTCTTTATCTTGACTTAACAGCAATAAACACTATTAGAAAAGAGTGGACTCTTCTCTTATAAACAACATTTCGTAGAAGAGTTTATATAAAAAGTGAAACACTAAACATATGAAGAGTATCATTCAGTTTCACAAATTTATGCATTGTCTGCTTTTTGTTATTTTATAACCCAGCAATTTGTTTACAAAACTATGCCAGCATGTGGCACCATGGGCAGGTATCTCCTTCTTCCACACTGGCACAGATGCAAAACTACTGCTGGCAGATATAGGCATTATCCCCCATTAAAGGATAAGAGAAATGGACATTTCAACCCAGATTTCATTTAAGTCTTGAAAAACAAAACAACAAAAACGGCAAAAAAACTCCTGCCCTATTTAAGTTTAGACAGATTATCTGAAAATGATGCTTTGATTTTTTTTTCTTATTTTTTTTTCCCCAGCAATAATTATGACAAGCTCAGTAATCTGCTCTGGTAGCAGATCAGTGAAAAGTTTTCACTGCGGCAAGTGAAAACTAGGGGATTGGTTCTTTCTTAGTACAGGTATTCATGGGAAAAGATGCCTGGCCACAGACCAGTGTAAATTACTTCTTTGAGCACCAATCTCAGAAATAATAGCTTTGTGAAAAAGAGAAAAAAAAAAGAAAAATAAAATTAAGGATTTTGATTTGGCTTCACAATTTTATGTCTGTACCCCAGTCATGGCAAGCAGCACCCACATGCTGTCTTATGGTGCATCCACAAGCAACATCAAATAGCTTTGCTCTTTCTTTCTCTTCTGTACAGTCTGTAAATAAATTGGGGCTTGGGAAAAAACCCTGTTTTCCCAGGGACTTCTCAGATGCTCTCTTATCTGCCCAATACTGTTCTCAAATACAAAACTAAATGGAATCATTGTGAAGCTGATGCCACTCCCGGTATTGAATCCAATGAGTAATTCAGTGTAGTTAGAGGAAGAAGCGTGATCTACAGGATACCTTGTTCTCTTTGTGTAGGATAGAACTGGTTATGGATGTCTGCTGTGAGAATCAGCTGTGCAAAGACTTAGGAAGGCAGCAATCTATTCTCTTTTTTCACATCACCTGAAAAAGGACACTTAAAGGACCAATAATGTAGAAAATGTGTCTAAAAGTCACTCTTTTGCCCCCAGCTGTCGACTGTATTTTAGAAACTGGTGCCAATTTCAGCACATTTTTTCTCTGTGTGGATTCAGAGTATTATGTACTCTGTTTCAGCTGTCTTTGTGCAAGTTAAATTCACAAGAACCTGGTGAATTTTTAAAAGAATCTTGTCACTGAAACCCCTTTGAATGTGTGTTCTTTTGCAAATACAGGTCTTTAAATCATAGTTTAGCAACCAAACAAGTCTGCTCTTAAAATGGTATTCTATTATTCCACTATTTAAATGAAATCTGAACTACAAGCAGCTGTTCAGGAGCTGGATGGAAATTAAGAGAAGGAGTACACAGTGTAAACTTCTACAACAGGTTATTATTGATAATCTATCTGATTTCATAGTACACCTTTATCAGGCAGGGTTTTTATATTTTTATTTCCTTTTTAGTTTTATCTTTGATGCTGACATTGTGCTTATATATGCTGACTCATCTATTTTTGTTTATGTTTATTGCAATTCTTTGCTATTTGTATTCTTAGGCATTTGCATCTGTTATTAATAGCAGATGGGATGGGGTGAACGTAGTGACGTGACTCAGCAGCAATGTCTGTTTAATCAGCAGTGTCTGATGAGGCATGTATTCACAGCATGATTGCACTGTCATGTTTGACACAAATGATGGATCACTACTTCAAATAAGTTTTCAATACTTGTTCATAGTATATGCTACTAAATTGTACTTTTCTTACATCCACTCACCAAAAAATTCTGATCATAATTACAACTGAGCCAGTGCCATCTTGGTTCTAAAACAGTGTAGATATTGATTACTTTCTAGTCCATTCCTACTAGGATGGCTGATGTATCAGTTTTAGTTTGTAATGACAACCTCATATGAATCTACTGTTGTAAACTCTCACTTAAAATAATTTGAGGCCCAAATAAGGTATTTTCTGCTGACTGATATATTTCTATTATATTTTCCTTACAGTAGAGATGCTCATTTGATGATCACTGATTACTAAAAATAGCTTTACCTGAATAGATAGGTATTTTCTGCTCCTCCTGATTTGTCAGATGCACCAGATTGCCATTGAATTTGTCTGAGGTGTTTGATTTGATTTCAGAAATGTTTATCACTCTTCTTTTATAATTTTTCCTCATCATTGAAATATAAAATATATTTCATAGCACAGTTTGATCTCTTCCATTTCAGGTGTATTTAAATATCGCAAAAAGAAATTTTATGAACTTTAAAGGCTATGTCTATACCACCAAATAAATCAGGCAGGAGTACATCTTAGGGCCCTGAGGAAAATTGGTGTGACATGGCCCTCAGGACGTACAGCTAAACAGTAATCCCTGTCCCTCCAGCAGGAAGGATTTACACACAAGCTGCCTACTAGGGAGATTCTTTTACCATCCACTGAGCTATGTCCAAGAAGAGTGCATCTATACTAAAATGCCAAAATACAGTCTGGGAAATCCCACACACTGTGAGCTGCTCCCAGCAGGCAGTCTGGATGCTCCTGTCCTGGAGTTATGAGAAAGTTGCTGTTTTGTTATATATGTACTGCAGAGAGCAGATTCCAGGGCCAGGTTGCTTCAGTGCCTCATGCAGTACCCTGGCCCAGACCTTAGTGGAGTGCATATCAACAGCTGAGCAATATGGATGCTTGTGTGTTAGGGTCTGAGCCAGTGCAATACACAAAACGTGCTGAAGAAAGTAATAGAGATTCCTGCTGTGTATGATTGTAAAGGAAATGCAATGGAAAATTAATGTGCTAATTAAGATGCTTAATATTTAGTTCTTTAACATGTAAACCCAAGAAACTTAGAAATAGTCTCTTAAGACCTGCATATACTAGAAGATTTAATTACTTCAACATTGTTCACTTGAAATTTTATCTTAATATTTAAAGTGGAGAAATGTATGATAGAACATAATGTCAGATAGGCTGGACAGGAACACCCCAGGGTTTTTTTTAAGAGCAGTGACTAAAAAAGCTATTTATTTTATTAGCTCTGAATTTCTGTTTATTACAAGGAAAATAGACTATAATAACCAGATATAAGGAGTGAAGCAAATGGAAATAAAAGGTGTGAAATCAACTTCTCTCTTCTACTCCTCTTTTCTCAGGAGTTTCTCAGTTCCCACTTATCTTGCAGATAATTTCTGCTTGTTGCCTCCTTATCTTTTTCTGCTCCCTAGAAGGTCTTTCCAGTTGAGTCTGGTATTTTCCTAAAAACACTTCAGCAATTTGTTCATGTATGAGCCTGATGAATAGCCAAAAACTTCTCAAACCATGAGCAAAACAAGTGAAACGTTGTCTATGACAAATCATTTTCATTTACCATGCAATGATGAGATGATGGTTAACATTCCAGAAAAGCACACGCATTGTTAAATTAAAAAAAAAAAAAAAAGAAAAAGAAAAGAAGAAGAATGTGGCATTATCTTTAAAGGAAGAGAAACAGTAATGTCACAGATTTTTGTCAGAACATCAAAATGTAGATAGGCATGCATGAGCTGCTCAAAAACTGTGAACCCCCAACTTCACTCCACCCCAGGTCCTGTTTCTTCTTAGGCACAGATGAGCCAGCAGATGAAAAAACTTTTTAAATCTGCATAATGCAGGTCATGATAAATGGGAAGGAGGAAAGTCTAATTTAATGTTATGTTTCATACATGGGTAGTTGAATCAGGTGATAAGGACAAGCCTAAGCACTTTACCTCCTTTTGTTTATTGAAGATGAAGTAAGGAACCAGGAAGCAAATAGTGATGGTGCGGCCTGATTCTGTTGAGGCTTTTAGGCTGTGATAGCAAAAAAGGATTAAAAGTGACAGTGGAGTTATTGTGCTATAATTGGTCATGATATATGCAGTAGGGACTGGCAAGGCCTTTTGAAAATAGTTTATTATTTCAGTAATACTTACTTCTCTTACTGCAGTTTGTGCATTTCTTAGGTGTATGATTTATTGAAGACTCCATTAGAGCTGAAGAGCTTTGTGCAGCTGATGGAAGCGATAGTCAGATATTTCAATAACTGGCTTCAGGCAAACAAAGTGTATGCTTCCTGGAAATTCTTTTTATAAAGCAAGATTTTGCACACTACTTCGTTCCTACTTTTGGCTCAAGTGTTTTATGTTATTTCACCCTGAGTGAATATATGTTACTTTTAACTATAGCAGGTGCAGTAATATGATTGTATCTTATGGAAGGACATGATATACCCCAAGGGTAGGAAAAGGTTAAAAATAGTTGATCTACCTTGAACTTTGTGCAAAATAAAGACATGCTGCTGCTATACAAATGTTAGAGCTACTTCAATCCATAGAAATTACTTATAGAATATAGCAAATTATTATTAGCAAAGTTTACTGTGTCTTTTTCCCTATCTTTGGTTGTGATTAAGCATAGTAATGAGATAAACTTCAAAAAGGAAATTATGTGCTAGCTAAATTGTTTTTCCATCTAAAGTATGTGCAGCAGGATGAAATATGTGTAGTAGGATGACTGTCCAGAGACTGTTTGTAGAAGATAGATACTGGCTGAAGATGGACACCAAGGGTTTATCTCAGAACCAGTGAATTAAATGGTGCAGAGACCTCAGTACTGAGTCTTGATTGTCTGTACAGTTAGAGTGATACAATGGTCCCTTGGGTGATTTCTGGCCCCAGTCAAATAATTCCTGGCACAGTTCAAAAGAGCACTTCAGAGGCAGTGTGGAGGTTAGAATCTTCTTTTGTATTGTGCTACTTAGCTTAAGGGCCATAAAAATAAGCTCTGGCATGCTTAATTTACTTGTATATATGGTCCTTGTAGTATTGGAAAGCACTTAGCTAATTCCCAAATTAATATTCTCCCATGCTTTCTGATTAGTATTATAATAAAGCCATGAGATAATGAAGGATTAAAAAAATGTCTAAACTATGCAAAGGAGCTAATAAATCTGAAAGACAAGTCTTGGGTGAGCAGCCCATTAGAAGTGAAATATACCATTTCTAAAAAATGAGTGTTGCTTTTTATAACAACTTACAGGTTAAAGTGTTTTCAGTGTTTCAGCAAAAGAAACTCCTGCACAAGGTAGGTCTTACATTAATCTTTAAATAGATACCAAGACTCATGTACAATATGTAAGGACACGTGGAAGTGTCTGCTTCACTAAGCTTATACGATCAAGGATCTTTTCGATGCTGAAGGGGAAAGTGATAAACAGGAGCACAGAGGCCTGACCCAAGGAGACAAGGGAGGCAATGCCTAAGATCAAAAGTCTCGAGCTACTGATTGAAGTACCATCAAAACCCCCCCCAAAAAACAAAACCAAACCAACAAACAAACAAAACTCACAGAGCTTTGGAGAGGGCCATGTGGATTTTGTGACTCATAAGAAGGTGAAAACTAGGAGTGTGAGAATTTGGGATATTCAGTGGTGGCCTGAGCAACTACTGAATATTTAAAAAGGAACATTTAGGGAAAGGGAACTGGGGAGGTACAAAGCTGGGGCAGGCAGAGAGGTGTATGAAAGAGCTAATCTTCTTGGTGCTGTGGCTGGTCAGTGCACTTGTGTGACTAAGCCCTTTGCTAGATCACAACAGGCTGTCCTGCCTTATTTAGAGACTCTTTTAACCCTCTCTCGTTATGGTTTCACGCTCCATCTTGTGTGTGTGAGTGTCAGTTCCTGGAGAGCTGGCATGAGTGCACTGGGTACCAGCTACTAGAATCAAACCAAGCATTTAGGTGCTCCTGTGGTCTAAGCAACTGAGGGCTGTGGGGGTCTTCCAGCAGCTGGGGAGGAGCAGTGTGTGTCCTGAAAACCAGCTAGCAGAGGGACCAGTACAAGTGAGGAGCTCAAGCACTGATGGCTTGAGAGGCACCGTGAGTCACAGCCTGTGCACCTCGTGCTGGCTGCAGGGGCAGAGAGTGTCTGTATCACTCCTTAACCAGGTGCTCATGTGTATTTGCCAGAATAATTTGAGCTGAACTCCCCAGAGACTACAAGGCCTTGAATCTGGGAAAGGGTATCAGGTGGATGGAAGGTCTGTGCTGGTATTTGAGGATACCTACAGGTGTGGGATGCCTGTGGGATGGGTGTGTATCTGTTTGCAGTGACCACTAGGCTGGACTGGCTGGTGAGCTGGGGACCAATGGGGCACAAGATTGTCATACATAGTCCCACAAGTGACCTCCTGTCTCTGCCAGCCCAAGAGGAGGAGGGGACGGGTCTCTCTGTGTTTATGTGAGTCCTGGTAGGGTTAGCTAGGCTGTGAGTTCCTTCTCTGTGGCAGGTCCTGGTTGTATCTTTTAATTGTGCCTGGGGGATATGCACTTATTTTTGATGTTGGTTGAACTGCAAATGGGAAAGGAGCAGCCATATCCATCAGTCCAGGACAGAGCTTCAGGCCTCCAGGACAGGTCCCCAGGTCATAGAGCTGCTGGAGGTAGCAGCAACTTAAAATATCCTTTAACACTGTATGTTTCTTTTATTGTAAAAGAGGAAGGGAAGAAAGGACCAAAAATGTTCAGTTATTCTGGTTAAAACAGATGTTTGAAAATGGAAAGGTTAGAAAGTATCCATTTCTGTTTACTACTTTGATGAAAGCCATGGAGTCCAACCCGTAACAAGGGAATAGGTTTCATTTTTGGGAGTGATTAAAGACATTGATTGTTTGTTACAGTCATGAAATTAAACTGCACTGAATTTCAAATGGTCTGTCTTGTTCTTAGGAGCATTCAGATATACTGTAAGGTTTTACAAGCTTGGTTGCTTTGCTTGTTTGGACCTTTAGTGGTCCAAACACTTAATTACTTTGGTGTTATTTTATAATAAAGTAAAAATAGTGAAATGTTGAAAATGTAACTATTAAGATAATCTGTATGCCAACCAAGATTGTGTTGTAGCCTTGTGAAGAGCTGACACATTCAGCAGTCGAACTCAGTGTCAGTCATCTGTTCAGCAAAGAATGCCATTGCCTGACTGGCAGTTCTCATATCAGCACGGGATTAACCACGAAGCTCTTTAAATATGTTGTGACAGAAGCAATCTGAACGAGCTTCACTGGGGTTAGAATATTAAATTACTGATGTCAAGCCTCAACATTGACTACTGAAGAAAATATTATGCTCTTGTATGGGCTTCATATTAAGGGAGGAAATAAAAAAAAACACAAAAAACAAACCATGTATTTGCTGCAGCTATTCCCTTTGTGACAAGCAATTAGAAATTTGTGAATATACAATCAAGAGAAAGATCTTTCTACCTCAGGAAAATGTAATATGAAAATACACTGGTGCTCCACTAAGTTGTGTGCTGGTTTGGACCTCTTGCTATAAACAAATGTGCTGGCCCTGTGATTGGATTTGTAGAGAGCCAGTCCCCTGGCAGTAAAGAACAGGCTACAGGAATGAAATTGAAGGTTAAACTGGTTTCAAGAGAGACTCAGGAGAAACTCATACACATGTGAGAGAAGATCTGAAAATATGCCTGTAAAATTAGTTAAACATGAATTTTCTAAAGTGTCATTGATATCTTACTTAAATTGGTTTCCTTTGGGGAAAAACAAACAAACCCCCCCCACCCCAAACCAACCACCCAGGCAACCAAAAAAGGTCAAATGGGGGAATGGACAGACCTTAATCCCAAACAAATCAGAGAAAAGTTTCTTAGGAGGGGAAACTCTGAAAAGAGTTGGCATCATTTGTAATCTAAAGTGAGCCAGGTGGTTTAGAGACTCGGGGGGTGGGGTACAGTAGCAGTGCAAACAGAAGGTGCTCTGAGATGACAGGGAGGCATCTGTCAGTGGAGATGTTGTGAAGTTTCTCAAAACACTCGCCTGAGCTGGGCATTAAAAATTAAGTTTTGGCTTGTGTTGTGAAAGATTTTTGGATCCCAAATTCCAGAGAATGTATAAGAAAAGATGGACACCTCTGTATGAGATTTAAGTCACATGCAGTTGGGATGCATAGCTAAAACAGTCCCCTGAGAAAACACAACATATATCTAACACTTTTAAAGGGGATTGAGAAAAATGAGTCAGCTGGGATGCAGAATATTCTCCCCAGTGAAGAAAAACTTTCTTCTAAACTGTGATGAAGACTTGCTCTTTTATTTCAAAAGGAAGTGACTTCACCTCTGTTGTTCTGCTATCCTAAAGAAAATAATATCTAGTGCAATTCACTTCTTGCTGTAGGTGTTTGAAGCTGTTTAGACTTCTTAGTTAGCTGTTAGCAATCTCTCCTGTGTTTGAAGATCAGTTGGTCTTGCCTTTAAAAATTCATTTAAAAATTCATTTAAAGCTGACCAAGAAGTGAAGAGGAGCCTGCATAAGTAGATGTGCTTTAGAGCTATGCTCCCAGTACTTTCTCTTTTCTTCTTGTACTACTTCTGCATTCAATTCTGCCATGTGACAGTGATTTGGGAGGAAAAGGTGCAATTATCTTTATTCCAATAAAGGCTAAATGACTAAGTAAGGCAGTAAAATTGAATTCACTTCAACTCAAGAGAGGCTTGAAATTTGGGGATATAACTTCCTGGAAGAATCTTTTTCTGGACAACTGAAATTCTGTAGTTTTAGAATTTCTTTTTCTAAGATTCACAGGCAAGCTTTAATTAAAAAAAAATAAAGTAAAATACACATTTTGTTTGGAGACCAGTTGCACTGTAACTTGTCAGCCCACCCAAAGGCATATGTATAGAAATGCCTGGTCTCTCCATTAGGTAAGGCAAGAGAAGGAGCAAGATGCTTAGCTGCTTATACAGGGCATCTGTGTACACATATGGAAATGCAACTTTAATAGCTCTAATTGGACTTTAAAATCAATCACAGAGATAACTAGTGAATATTATCTTTACAAAATGAGTTATTTCACAAAGTATGTTTCTTTTCCTGATGGTTGACAGTACTGTCTTAATCCTGTTCCAAAACAGCCAAGAAGCTACAGTGCCCAATCCAAGCAGTGTTCTTTCTCATGACACAGTAGAGCAGTAATAATAGTAATAACATGCATGCCTGATGTAAATCTGTGCCATCAAACAAGCAGTATTGCCATACAAAGAATTCCCGGTTTTGTTACAGATTTGTGCTAACAATTGTTGCAGGAGAACCTCCAGTTTATCTCTGTAGCTCCTTTTCTGTTTTCAGCTAGGATCAGTTCAAACAACAGAAATGAGAATCTCAACTTCTCTTTTTTGCTGTTTTACAAATGTTATGAACTGCAGGCACAGCTGCAGAGAAGCAAATGGAGTTGTAGCTGCAAGCTGTGTCTTATAAGAAAGAGATGTTTTCATTTCAAACACAATTCTCATTGTATAAATAGCGAGGTTATACTGTGAAGTTAAGAGATTGTATTGGTAAGCAAAACCATATTTTATCACTAGGATATACTGCATTTTTATTTGATTTCATGACTAAATAGTAAGTTTTACATAGCTTGTATGTTCATAAAGTTTACATTTGAACCTGTTCTAATACCAGAATATTCAATATTTCTCTGTATACATATACTGTGATGTAAAGGAAATTGCCATGTAAGAGATTTTATTATAAATAAAAGCAGGTAATGAAAATGAAATATTTAAGAAAATCAAGACCAAGCAATGGTTATTCATTCTTTCTACATTTCCTATTGCAAATGTTGGAGGAGAATAAAATGAATATATGGGTATAAAAGATTTTTCTCAAAACTTGTGTAAGACTTCAACTGTGAAAGGCTCTTAGTTATTTATTAAAACTTCTTTATTTGTATTTATGGCTGTTGCTGCAACTAACCCTCTGTTACACACCAGATCAGTCATTACTGGGTCAGAACCACCTTGTGGGGTTGCATTTCTGTGAGTGTGTGTATAGGGGAAGGGCTAGGCTGAGCCTGCCAAGAGCATGAGGGCTGCAGCTGACACAGCCCCGGGAGCCACGTGGATGGGCTTTCAGTCAAAGAAGGTCTGCCTGGTAGTCGCCCTGGAGCCTCTAATTAGCTGTGGCACCCTCACTCTGGCTAAGGGGACAGTGAGTGGTCAGTGGGTCAGAGGTCCTACCTGGGGGACCGGCCGCAGTGACCGGAGCAGATGAGGAGGCAGCACAAGGTCTGCAGTGTGGGCCTTGGCCTGTTCTCTTCGAAGCTGTCAACGTGTGACCTTCTGAGCGATAATTATGTTCTTTCTTCCCGCTTTTCCTCTCTTTACTATTTCTTTTCTTAATCTCTCTTCCTTTATTCTTTTCTTCCTCTTGTAGGTGACTTAAAGACTTATTTTCTGTAAGTTCTGGGTACCTAACTTTAATGGTATGGAGTTTGTATTTGCTGGGTGTAACAAAAGTTCCTTACTATAGCAATGCTTTCTAATTCTGGTAATCTGTTGTAATGCTTTTGTGAAGTTGCATGCTATCTTTGTAAACATTTTTTGCCAAGACACTTATTTTCCCACCAAATTAAAAGAAATCTCTTAGAGAAAAATGTGTAGTTATTCTGCAGACAATAATTCAGGGTACTAAAAAAGCAATGGCTTTACAAGGGTTTGTACGAGTGAAATCTCTTGAAGCCTGAAATTAAGATGTAAACCTGGTAAAGTTGGGCCAGGATGTAACACCCTCTTGTTACCCTTGAAGGATTTAATACAGCTAGATACCTTGTACAATCTGATTTGCTTTTCCAAAAGTGTATGTAATCCCACAGACTTCTCTTTGGTTTTTAACATAGCCTACTCCTTCCATGCAATTAGTCTTGCCCTAGCTTCAGTTTTGTTAATTGCGATCATTTAGTATTTGCCTGTTTGTTCCTGTGTTTATTGTATACGTTAATTTGTGAAGTCTAAGGTGATGCTCTGAGCAATCAAAAACAGGGAAATACCATGTGCTGTTTAGAAATGGCATGACAAGAATCTATATTGTTATATTCTATCATGGGGAAACTTATTGCAGGGAGGGGGAGAAGAACCAAATTAAAAAAAACCCCAAAGTATCTATGCTTGGACCAGCTCTATTCTTCTGATTGAGAGACTAAGTCAGAACAACCTTCATGCATGACACCTTGCTGTGGCTTAGCCACAGCCAACAGCTGAGCCCCACAAATCCACTTGCTCACTCACCCCGATGGGATGGACAAGAGAATTGGATGAGTATCAGTGAGAAAACTCATGGGTTGAGGTAACGACAGTTTAATAGGGAAAGCAAAAGGTGCACACACAAGCAAAATAAGGAATTAATTCACTGCTTCCCAGGCAGGTGTTCAGCCATCTCCGGGAGAGTTGAGTTCCATGTGTGTAATGGTGACTTGGGAAGACAAATGTCATCACTCTGGACACTCCCCCATCCTCCTGCCCCCCCTTTGTTTTCTTTCCTCCTCTTTATATGCTGATGACAAAGGTTCAAACAAAGAAAAGTGGTGGAGGGAGGGTTCCTTCAGGGAATTTTTCTCACCCTACCAACACAAAGGTTTTGGGAGTTGAAGTGCCAGGACTGAGAACAAAGGAGTGGTTGACAACCCTAGATTCTAACTTAATGGTGGGGAGGAGGTGAGAACAGATTCCCAGCACCTGGGACGGGGAGAGGCTTCTCCTGGGTGCTGGTTTCAGTTCATTTTTGGGCAGCTCCTGGGGAGAAGCCATGGTTTGCTAAGCTGGTGAGAGCTGTTTCTGGCTGTGCTCTTTGCCTTCCCCCCTCCAACTCTGGGCACACTGAGCTTCAGAGAGAGAAAGAGAGAGGGGGAGAGAGAGGTGGGGGGGAGGGTCACTTCTGCTTTGGGACACTCTGCAGATATTTTTTCCTGGGGACTGACTTTGACTGCAAGGAGATTTCTGGGAATTACCACCGCCCCTTAACTCCCAGTGTTTCCTTCGTTTGAACAAAGGACAAAGACAGAGAGAGAGAGATTCTGCTCTTTCCCACAGAAAAGGCTCCATCCTGTGCCACATGAGTCATACACCCCCCTTGTCTCTGCCTCACTGGGAAAAGACTGAGAATTTACCTCGCAGACAGCCAAGGTGTGACACTGACCATAAATATAATTGCACCAGGAGGACCCTACAGTTTTTGTGGGTTGTTGTTGTTTTTGGTTTTGGTTTTGGAGTTTTTTTTGTGCTGGGGGAGTAGTTTGCTCTGGTCTGTTTATAGTTATATCTGTATATAGTAGTTAAGAACAGTTATCCTTCTTATATGCATTTTCTAATTAAAGTTCTTTTTTGTTTTTTAATTTAATAAAGGGTGCCGTGGTTATTGAGGAGAAATCCTCTCCTCTGGTCTTGGTAAACACTTTGGTTTCCCTCAAACTAAGACAGGTGAACATGATGCCATATGGTATGGGATATCCCTTGGATTGGCTGGGATCAGCTGTCCTTGCTGTGTCCCTTCCCAACTTTTTATGTATCCCAAGCCACCTAGCTATAGTGTGAGAAGCAGAGAAGGCCTTGACTCTTTGTAAATGCTGCTTAGCAATAGCTAAAACATTCCTGTGTTAACAACACTGTTTTCAGCACAAATCCCAAACACAGCCCCACACAACCTACTTTGAAAAAAAAATACCAGTATACAAGTCAAAACATCAAAACTAGTACACACCTGAAGTGAAAGTATGAATGTGGAGATGCTCCTTAGTGACTTCTCTTTTCATTATAAGGTTCTTCTTTTACTTTAAAGCTCACAATACTACATCAGCTTTTAAGATTGGAAATGTGTGTGGCTTTTTAACCATAATTATAATCTGCTGAGCAGTTAGATCAAATCCTGGCAAGGTACTCTGTCTGTAAAATGTTGGCCTTGTTAACATCCTTTTCTTTTGCTAATTTCTACCTCTGCTTGCCTCAGAAGTTCCTTAATCATCTCTCATAGATTACAAGAACTACATTGAAACTTTTTGTTTTGCATAGCTTAATTTGATGCTGTCTTACTATGCAAACGGACTTCTCTGTATTGGTAGAGTTGTCAAGTAATGCTGTTGCAGAGTGAAATACCCTGAATTAAATCTTTCTCCTCACTGAAGTCAGTGGGATGTTTGCCTTTGCATTAAGATTTCATTTTGCAGTATTATACAGCCATATCTAAATATTTAAGAAATTATGGTAGAAAGACTTTGAATGAACAGGCAACCTTTAATGCAGAATACTAAATGCAGAGGAGTGAATCCTCACTGGGATGTATTCCTTGCTCCCAACTGCCTCTTTAAAGTTCCACTTTGTGTAAGTCTTTGCTGTCATTCTATCTGATCTTGATACCACTTAGTAAAAGAAAAGGGCTTTCTAATAAAGTATGGAAACTATATTATGACATATAAAATTATTTACATAGTACATTTGTTCATAATATACAGTACTTACAATAAAGAAATGTACAATGCAAGCTTATTCTGGTATCCAATTAATTTTGTATCACAATTCTTTAGCATAGGAGTATATGGATTTTTTTCTTTTCTATCAGTTTTACTTGAATTTAGTAATGTATTCTAAAAAAACATTCTCAAAAATGCTTAGTTGGGGGTTTTAAATATTAATAATAGTAACAGCATTAAAAATGCTCTCTAAATAATAAAGACACCAAGAAGTTGAATCATCAGAAGCCTGGAGGAATGTTGTTTTTCCTGAGGTGGATAAATTACCACCTTTCCAAATCCTCAGAGGTCTGGGGAAGAAGGAATTTAATATTTTCAGATGTATATCCTCTGAGTATTTTGCTGTATTTAGGATTGAGAAATAGGGAAACCAATGCCTTGCACTTATTCCCCACATGCTTAGGAGGAATAGAAAATAATTGTTGATGAATTTTATCTATCCAGATTTCTTGTCAACATAGAAAATAGGCACAAATTATGTTGATCAGTCTTCAGTCAGTATCCAACTCTGAAACCACGCTACTCTGATGTGTCAGAGTCCCCAGCTGATTTTTTTCTGCTTTTAAACACTTTCAACATATTTCCTTGAAAATATCAATGACCTTACACATCACTTATACTTATTGGTACTAGCTTTTTTGAGTGTGGGGTGACGGCCCTGATAAGGTCTTGATTAGTTGAGGGAAACACCTCAGCCCCCCTGGAGGGATGCTGATAGGATTAATGGTGTTACTGAAGAATGGAGTGTTATTGAAATAACATGGCCTTTCTTCGCTGCACCCTGCGGCACCCTGCAGAGACCCAAGGAGCCACCCCTCAGGCATCTGTCTATCACCCCCAAAATATTGACTTTAGTCACACAAACCACCTAGAGGAAAAAAAAAGGTACAAAAAGAGATGAAGTATAAGCCCAAACTGAGGAGATAAACTACCACTATCTCTGAGAGGGCAACCTACCAGCTACCCTGTCTCCTCCACCCCATCGAACATTGCAGGGGTAAGCAACCAAATTCTTACTTTATGTTCCTATGCCTTATTAATTATAATTTGTTACAGCTCACTGGGTGTATATGTGTTAGTGGGAAGCAGCTGTATTTTTCCTGTTGCTTTTCTTTTGGGTTACTGAGTGTGTTTACATGTGGTGTTGAACTGTTGTGTTTCTGTTTAGTAATCCTTTGTTAGTTAAGTTTGTCATGGGAAGGGTATACTGCTGGAGTTACCTGTAAAATGTGTTTTGTGCCAGTTTCTTTTGGGATATTTTGTACAATTCTGCAGCTAAATGTTATCACCAAGTAACCCAAATAGTCATTGTCACATACTTGTGTTAATAAATGTTATTCTGGGAGATGACGTGGGGAAAGTTCTTTTCTTGCTATTAAGTGTGGTCTCATAACAGAGGTCAGAAACCCTTCCAACCTGTGTGCTGTCCATGTCGGTAGGCAGTGTTGGGACAATAAGGCTCTGATTTTCTAGAGGTGCTTATTGCTATTAAGTTCTCCCTGGCTTAAGTGTAGTCCTCACAGGAAGGTCAAAAATCTTTCCAGCCTGTGTTCTGTCTAGTGTTCGACAGGCAGTGCTGGGTTCATAAAGCTTTGATTGTTCCAAGGATGCTTGTAGCTAGTAACTTTATATTAATACAGGTGAGACTAGAAATCTTTGCGCGTTTCTCTCTCTCCCTCCTTTCTCGTGACAGTTGAGAATTGAATTTTTCATCTGTAGCCAGCTATTTTAAATCCTTTGTTAGCAGTAATATCATGCAGGCTGCGTTGCACTTCTTTCCACATTCGAGGAAAATCGATGACCAGACCCTTTTTAAAGCAAGGTAAGATTTTTGTCTTGAAATTCAACAGTTGTAGGCCATATTCCTCCTCAGTGACAGTGGTCATTTTTCGCAATGGTAGTTGCAGGAGTATTGACTTTCAAAGACATAGAAAAATACAAAATATTCAAAAAAATCTCAAGTAAGAACAGATGTCTATTTACTTGATTATGAATTTGCAATTATAAGAATGATCTGATAATTTTCTGCTGGCCTTCCTCCGCCTTTGATGCTTATGTCTATCTGAGCTAAAGCATGTCTTTCTTAAGTAAACGACCATATTTGATGTGCAGTATGTAAAATACCAGTGGAAGAAAAATACTAAAGCTTCCTCTTGTTCCTCTTGCTCTCTTGCCTTTATTTTTTTTTTTTTTCATTTTTGAAGAAGATAACATGTGGGAATTGGAAGGTGGAAAGAAAATCACACCAAAAATTGAAAGTGAGAAATGGTATTTTATTGCTAAATTGAGCTTGGGGAAAATAATTTGTCAATCCTTTTCCATCAACTACAGATGCATCTGATGGAACAATTTGATTAGAAAGTACGTGTACCTTCAGAGAGGAGACAACCAAGAATTTTTATACTAGCAGCAACCAAGAATTTTTATACTAGCAGAGCCTCAGCAAGAAAGAATAGCTGGAAAGCAGAACTAAAATTACAAGTACAAAACATTTTAACTGAAAAGATGATTAGCCACTGGAGTAAAAAGGCAGTATGTGTTATGCCTCTAACAAGATGTCTCTCCATTTCTGGGAGTTTTACTATACAAGTTGTTTTGTTCAAGTAAGTAACTACATAACAATTGGTACTTTATTACAGGAAATTTAATGGCATCTGCGATATTTGATCTAAAACATATAAAACTCTCCTAACTTCCTATTGTAATCCTGTTTTTCTTATTTTTGGAAGAGTTTAAAAATCCTGTAAGAGAACCTATATTTTCCTGATAAAATCTCCTGAAAAAATCTACAAATTCTCAAAAGGGCTAGAAATTCTCAAAACTAAAAATACTCTACTTCCCCAGTAAAGCCAGTGAAGCACAGCTTTCCCACCGAGTCACATTTATCATTTTTATTAATAATAACAATCTTCTTCAATTACATTTTTAATTCAATCGATTTAAAATTTTAAAAATATTTTGAGTTACATAACCACACACAGTAAGTGTAGACTTTGATTGCAAGGACATGGAAAGGTAACTGGTGCAAGGGTGTATATCTTCTTAGGAACGACAATA
>JAOXXN010000446.1:95451040-95464382 GCA_026770055.1 Myrmophylax atrothorax
CAAGATCATCAAGTCCAACCCTTGGTCCAACTCCAGTTCATTTACTAGATCATGGCACTCAGTGTCAAGCCCAATCTCAGTTTAAAAACCTCCAGGGACAGTGAATCCACCACCTCCCTGGGCAGGCCATTCCAGTGACTGATTACTCTCTCTGTAAAGAATTTTTTTCTGATACCCAACTTGAAATTCCCCTGGCAGAGCTTGAGCCCTTGTCCTATTGCTGACTGCCTGGGAGAAGAGACCAACCCCCTACTGGCTATAACTTCCCTTCAGGGAGTAGTTAACTTTGAGAACAGAAATGTAGTATATACAAGATGTTTCATATGTTCTATTTATTGAGGAATACATGAGATTGGGTACTTTGCATTAGGCTTTATCTGTTAAGAGTTAAAGAATTCTTTTTCTTCAATGTATTTTACTGAAACATGAAGCATTTTGATTATAGTAATAAAAATTATTTGGCATGTGTCTATGATAGTTGTATACAATGTTATTGCAACTTTAAAACTTAACGAGAAGTAAGCTTTTGCCTTATTCTCTTAAAATTACTGTACTTACCTTGCATGGCAGGTCTTAATGATTCAAATTAGAATTTATTTAGTAGCAACATTTATTGCAGAGAATATTGGGAACAAAAATTTTTTTTGTGAAATCTCTCTCCACCAGTTTTTATTCACAATTGATCTGTCTAGTTGTATCATGTATATTGTTGTCTTCCTCTCATTAAGTGTAAACTTCTTCTCTCATCTTAGCGTTATAATTCTCAGCCTGGGTCAGACAGACTTGTGTTTCAAGGGATTCCAGGAAAAAAAGTAGGAAAAAATAGTCTTCAGATTGCTAGATGTATAAAATTTATGTATATATGAGTAAGATAAATATAAATCTTTTCTCGCTCCACTGCTTTTTTGATAGTTGCAAGAATATAAAAATCTTGTTTCTGCAACATGTTTTTTTCATCATGGTAGTATACCAAGATAATTGTATCTTGGTACATACTTGTCTTCCATCTTGAAATGTGTGCATTTCCATACAAAATCAGAAGCCAATTAACTTTATTATTCTCTGTCAAATTCAATATTAAGTGTCTTAATGAAAGGAAAAGTCAGACCCAAACACCTTTGTTTTTTCAGCCTGGCAGAACAGGCAGTGTGCAAGTGTTGCTTCCATCTATGTCAGTCTGATGAGGAAAATTCTTCACTCCCTGCCCAGTGAAGTAAACTATCCCATAGTTTAATGTTTTTCTCGGAATGCTTCTCATTTCAACCTGCTTATAGCTGTGATTTGTTATTATGCTTTCATTTTTATCCCAGTCTTGAATTCAGATGGTATAATATTTCTTATGACCTGGTGTTGCATTCCAATGTCTCATAGTGACTGCATTTTAATCTTCATTTTTCAGATTATGCCTGGAAAAATCTTCCAGTATCCTCTTAAAAGCTCTTCAGATCTTTGTCACTTTAGTAGCCCGGCTGTGCGTTTGCTTCATGTTCAATTACTCTTATTCGGACATGGGTAATCAGATTTGTATGCAGGCCTCCACAAAAGATCATAGCTGTTTTTTGAACTTTACCTTTTGCTTGATAAGTACCTTGTTTAACACAGGGAGATACTGATGTTTTGACCCTTTTATCCTATGGGCTTTCAAGCACAGGATCGAACTTGTTTTTTTGTGAGTGTAGATCTTTTGTCTAATGGGATCTTCAAAAGTGGTCAGGTTAGAAAAGATATTTTCTTGGGTTTATGTGTTGTCATACATGAGGTGATGAGCTGGAGATAGTCTTCCAATTACATTTTTCATGTTGATAGTTTGGAAGTAATACCATGGAAGGATAGTTGAGAAAACAGAAGTTCTGTCATTGCAGAAGGTCATCACGATCTTCCTCAGATTAAGGGCAGATACTGTACACAATTGTGATGCCTGTACCAACAAACTAGAAAACTGACCACAGAGTACACTGAACTTTTTAGAGTAGATGGAAGGGCATTATTTGGATATTTTTAAGACATTGACTAATTACTTTTGATGTTTGGTAGCTGGAAAACTTTCCATTTATTAATTTTGCACAGCCTCAAATGCTTTTTATAGCCTTGTGTGGACTGTCATGCTCCACTTGTTCTCATCCTCTTTCAAGAGGAGAGATCTAAAAACTTGAAATACTGCTGACTGATCTCCGTTCATCCAGGAAAGTGTGTAGTACATCTGAGGCAAAATAAATATGAGGATATAGAAAGTTTTAGTATTAACTTCAGATTACCTTTGGACTTTAGAGTTTGCTGACATTGTTTGTATGACACTGACTTTTATGGTCTTATAACCAACAGCAAGACATTTATTACATAATAAAAGTAAACACACTAAAAATAAAATCAATCAATCTTTGGTTATTACCTGTAAAAGAAAATTAAAATATCAATCTTAATGTGAAAGATGTATTAAATTTTTAAAGTTGCTGCATACTTCTAAATGATTTTAATAGCTTTCAATTCAATAGCATTTTGTACATACTTAGAGAGGGACAGAGACCATTGTTTTTGGGGTTTTTTTTTTAAAAAAAGCTTTGAAAAAAAAAGTTACATTTTCCAAAAGTGATACGATCCAAATATTTTTATAGAAAATATTTTAATAATTTATGTGTGCACAAATATAGAAATTAGCATATAATAGGAAAGAGATTTCCTGTTATCCTGGGTTTGTATGAAAATACAGGTCTCTGCTCAAATAAACATAATAGCTTTATTTCTGTAGCTAATAAGGCTCTGGGTTTCTGTTTGATTTTTTAGATTAAGACAAAAAATCACAAGTAGGCCCAACAAAGACAACCTGAATGAAGAGGTTGCCAGTAGATAAATAATTGGCCATGTTTGATGCTGCAATATGTACATATCTGTGCCATATAGACTCTTGAATGTTATATTTGACAGTTGTAAATATATCTTAATTAGCAGGTATTCCATGGACTTTCATTTTACATATTTTTGTTCCCGTGAATGAGCTTTTCCTTCTATTAAGAGTCAACCTAATGATATCCATTAACTTTTGATGAAATAATTTTTAAGAAGTATGTAAATTTGTGATGCTAGATAACTTGCAGACTAAAGCTTTCCCAGCTTAGTTGTGTCTGCATGAGTGTATGCATGTGCACAGCTGCCAATCACAAACAGTTTGGTACTACTCTTATAGTAGTAGATTCTAATAATGATTTTTTGTAACTCTGGACTTGAGAAAGAATTCTTTATTTCATTTTGGGGTGAATAAAGGTAAACCTCTATGCATAATTTTCCCGTGGTGACTCTTAGCTCTTCCAACATGCTGTTGAATTGAAAGTTAAAACCTCATAAAGATACTCAGTTTGCTGGAGGCCTATCACTGCTGAAATAAAAAATGAGCCATTACTGGGCCAAGTGGTTTATAATGTCTTCATTAATGACCTAGCTAATATAGTGTATGTTCAACAAGTTTCCAAGTGATAGAAAACTTGGAAGAATGGCTGATATACCAGATGGTTGGGTTGCCATTCTAAGGGATTTCACTGGATGGAAAAATAGGCAACCAAAAATCTCAGAAAGCTCAGTGAAAGGAAATCTAAAATCTTGTTTGTGGGATTGGCAATATGTCCTTGTGGCAAAGAAGATCAAGAGCGTTCTGGGTTGCATTATGTAGAGTGCTACAGCAAGTTAAGGGGAATGATTGTTCATTCTTCCTCCAGCAAACTGAGTATCTTTATGAGGTTTTAACTTTCAATTCAACAGGATGTTGGAAGAGCTAAAATGGAGTCACCAGAGGGAAATTATGCATGGAGTTTTACCTTTATTCACCCCAAAATGAAATGGAGAAGAGAAGGCTCAGGGAGATCTTACAGAGGTGTGTAAATCCCCTTCTGGGCAGGAGTAAAGATACGATGCAGTGATGCAGTTTGACTTTTCCCAGTGGTGGCCACTGGCAAGAGGAGAGGCAATGAAGACAAAGTGAAATACACAAAATTCCATTTAAGCAGAAGAAGAAGCTTTTAAATACTACTACTACTACTAACAACTACAATAACAATACATTTCTTCTGTGAGGTCAATCAAGCACTGCAAAAAGTTGCCCTGGGTTTCTATGGGGTTTCTGTCTTTTGAAATAGTAAAAACTAAACCAGACATGATCTGGGCAGTCTGCTCTAGCTTCTTTGTCTCTTTTGCTTTCCAAAAAGTGTTGTTTCCATGAAAACAAGTCTGTAAACCATGTTGATTTTGACAATAAAGAAAGGGTGGCACCATGTCATTTCTCTTGTGGTACTGTTCTCTCATAAATGACCTACATGCCTCTACAGTGTTCCATGTTAATGTAGAAATCAGACCTAATAGATAATAAAGTATTCATTGTGCATAACTCCTGGAAGTAGAAAGGACAAAGTTGTTTAATAAATTGACAGTGAAATATTACATACTTTCCAATTCATTCAATATTTGGAATTATTTAAAGAAGAAATGTAAAAATCTACCATAATGGGGGTTTATGTAAGATGTTGGAAAGTGCAAAGAAATCAAATATATTGATCCATTTAGTCTTTTTCTAGGTATAAATCACAATTACAGAATTCTTAAGAGTTAATTTTTCAAGGAAAATTTCATTATTTGCATCTGAGGCAAAACCCCATAATCTTATTTCAAAAATAGATTTATTAAATACTTTTACATGTATATACTTATAGATACATAAGTTCACTTTTTGTTCATTACAGCACTTTTTCTATTTTGAATTACTAGTAAGTTGTGGGTGTGGTGGTTTGGTTTTGGGTTTTTTTGGGGGGGTGGAGTTGTCCCCCCCAAAATTCCTTTTCAAATAAAGCTGTTTCTCTGAATTGGAGCAGAGCCTTTAGCAAGAAAATGTAGCATTTATTACCCTCTTCAAAAATTATTTTCTTCTTCTGTGATTCTGTAAATACAGTTCAATGTATATCTTGTCTTTATGCCTGAAACCACTAAATGCAACACTTACTGTAGCCATGTGGACAGGGTATCATGGACTGTGCATGACACTGAACATCTTGACATATACCCTGAAATTTTCTGTAACCCCGATTTTCTCCAAAGGGCTTCCAAAGTTCCTCCCAATGTTGTAATTTAAAGCTGTCAATAGTATCAAGGGACTATCTGACTTCCTCCTAACCTATGCTTTTTCCTTTGTGTGTGGTTTTGCCTGTGTCTACTAATTTAAGGTAATATTAGAAGAAACATAGAGGGCTGTAACAGTGAAACTATGGAACAGCAAAAAGTCAGGAAGCTTCCATTTGGTTAAACTTAGGTGCAACATGGAAAACTTTTCCAGTTGTTTCAGTAAGATCAGGAAAAAGAACAAAAGGAATATATCTTATAAAGTCTTGTAAAGATATTGAAATAAGTGGATTCACCTTGTTCCTTTGTTTTTTTTCCTTTCTTCTTTCTATTTTTCTTAATTGGTGTTCAGCTGCTTTCTGAATTGCTGCTGGAAAGTTCCAACTACTGCGTGCCGTAGAAAAACTGAGCAACTGATTCACAGAAACTGTTATTTTAACTGGCATAAGCAGTGTGAGTTTTTTGCTGTTTAGGCCTCTAGGAAATCTTTGCAATCTAGTTGATTGTGACATCTGAGAAAAAAAAAGAATCAGTTATGTACTCTTGAAATCATTGTCAAAACTGAGCCTCTGAATACTAACCTCAGGAAAGGCTGGGATGTTATTTTTGTAGTTTTATAATTGATTTCAAATCTAGTTGCCTTATTTATGTAAAAATTATTAGGATTTGGGCTGCCAGAGATCTCATATCCTTCAGAATTTATCAGAAAGTATCTTTTTTCAACTTGACCTTTTAAACCAAAGTAGAAAATAAAACTTAGAAAGGCAGGACATTACATTGCCAGTAGTTGTCATGACGCCATGAAGGGTTTGAAGTGAACACATGAAAAACATGTTGGCATTGATTACTGCATATTTAAAGTTCTTGAATTCCAATGTATACTCAAGAGTAAGAAAACTTGGGCGAAATAGAACAGTCCTTCAAAAGTTTATTCAGTTCAGTGTTTTTGTTCAATATCAACCACTGCTGTTTAATTTTCTGTGATTTCTCTGTTACTGTAAATCAGAAAGAGATGGATGATGAAATCTAATACATATTAAAAAAATTCCCCAAAATGAAAATTGAAGCAAAGAAATTCTCCATAAGTGAAAACACAGTATTACTATGTTTAAGGTGCTGTTAATATGCTTTCAAGTGGTCTGTGCTGCAAACATACATAGGGTTTAGCTTTAGAAAGCATCTTAAAAAGGCTGTCTATGAATACTCTGATACATGCCATCTGAGAATGAATAATTTGTTAAATATGAGTTTATGTAATGCTCTTCATATATCACCAAAAATGGTGTCATTTCTCTAATAGTCCCCCCGCTTTCCTATATGCTAACAAGGCACCTAAGACACTTCCCCATCTGGACTTCTTACCCAATCCAGTCCCAGATCTGACACCTTCCCCCCGAGAACTTATAAAAGCCTCATGTATTTCACAATAAAGGTCTTTTTGCATCTCATATCTGGACTGCAAACATCTCTTTCTCAGTGCTTCTCGACTCCGGAGACAGGCGGGAGACACCTGCCCTCCCTCTAACACTGCATAGTTCTCAATACACAGTGAAAATCAAATTATTTCATGAATTAAGCATCTATGATTGCAGATTCTCAGTCCTAATGACAGTAGACCTTAGTGACCCTACAGACAAATATGGGTCTTTTACTGAAAACTTGGCAATAAATTTAAAGCTTGATGGATGTGTATGATATCTTTGGTCAACTAGAACTCTCATAATCCAAAGATTCAACTATTTTGATCACTATTAGGAACCTTTAAAGAATAATTCATCTTGGGTCTAGACTAGGGGCAGTCCAGTCTGTACAGATAAAACTGTGCGGCCACCTCAATATATTTCAATAAAAGTTTTAGAAAAGCACCTAAATAATGTACTTGAATGCTTGATCTTGACAAGTGGTGAAATCCTGTGAACTATTACATGTATTATTGAACATGGCTGTCATTCTCAGATCACTCATCATTTACTGGGTTTTAGGAGGCTGTGGTAAAATGTATCCCAGTTTCAGGATGCCAAGTACCATTTTTTCTTGAATTCTTGACAGAAGTAGTGGTAAGAAGATGCAGGTAAACATCATATTGTTGGAGACCATATTTACACAGATAGAAAACTGACTTGCTTCAGTAAAACTTCAACACTTTGGCAGTGACAGTTGTCATGTATATGGCAGGCGTAGTTTTGCTGCGATGTGCTATGTCTGAGCATGCAGTTTATCAAAAGTCATAATAGCCTTGAATAATGGATTTTTTTTTCTGATAGCACATTCACTCATAAAAATAAATGCTGGCTTTTGAGTCGTATAAACTTTTGCTGTGTGCACCAGATCTTTTGATGAAACTACTCCATTTTATGGTGTTTCGGAAAAACATTTTCATTTGAAAATAACATAAAGAGATTCTTGTTTCAAATTCAGGTATTTTCCTGTGTCAAACCAGGTAACAATTTTTTATTTGTTTGACTTGTATTGCACAATTGCCTGTGTTAACCTACCATGAACTAAGGCAGCAGAAAGGAGAAAATCTGCCGAGAGGTGACATTTTTCATTGTGCTAAAGACATATAATAGCACATAGCAATATATACTGTAACTTATAATGTATCATTTTTTTTAACTTTTTGGAATATAAATCCATATATTTATTTCATTCCAAATATTCTGATGTCTTGAAATTACTTTTGTTGCTTTATTTAATATGCATTCTTTCTCATATATGTGAATCAATCACTGACTCTTTTTTCAATGTGAATGAGTACATCAAAATAAACACCTTATTCTATTATCCCTGCTGAAACAGTGCAAAATAAACCAGGTGTCATATTGTTTGCTTCTGCCTTTGATAGCTACTCCCACAACAATCTTAAGTACTGTCTAAAGTGCACAGAAATCTTAGATCTTTGAAATGCAACATTAGTAGAACATATGTCTAAGTCATCAGTCATTGGAGTGCTATGTGGCTTTTGTTTCCTTGCTAATATTTATATAATATTTTGGTATCTTTCTCACAAAATGATGTTGCAAGTTCTCTCTTTCATTTTTTTTTATCTTCATGGTTTTGACCTTTTCAAAATTTTGTTATATAATTTGGGTTGTAAATTAAGTGTATTTGCTATCATTTAAATGCCAGTGTGACTGTTTGAGTAATGAAATAAGGGTGTCCATGCAATAATTGAACTCATATGGTATAATGGGGTTTAATTAGTATTGATATATCGATATAATGCTTTACAACATTTTACTCTGCTTCTGCGTGTATTGAGTAATTAATTATCTCAACATACATGCTAATGAGGTTGGTATGGTTATGTTTATTCTGCACATGGATAGATTAAGGAAAGAGAGTATGGGTGAAAGAATTTGTCCATGAAACATGTGGCCTCTGAAATGATACCTGAATTACATGTAAGCTTGAAAGTTTTTCAGACCACCATTTCTTTGACAAGCATATTTATCTTCTGTGCTCTGTTCATGACATATTTCAGCTTCCTACACTTATTTATTCATCTCTAAAGGAAATCAAAGAATTTTACTTTGTACAACTTCAGTGAAAGGAATGGCATGCCATTAATAACTTTTGAAGGAGCTTGAGAATGAAAGCAGTTCCATTTTCCTCCTCCTCTACACATTTTTGTTTTTCATGGGTGCAGAAATATCATCTTTAAAATGATAACTCATTCAGACAATCTCTTTCAAATAACTACTGTTTACAAATGGTAATGTTTCTGCAATAAAAAAGGAAAATATATTCATTCATATCTTCCCAATGTCACTGCTTAGTTCCCTTCATATTTCCTGTTTCTTTTAACAAATATTGACTTAATTTGTTTTATAGAACCTGAACTAATTTGAAACTAAACATAAAATCAAACATTTTATGTATTTGAGACTTTAATTTACTGGTCAGAGACCAGTTAATTATTGGATTCTTAAAAATTGCTGTTTCACCACCTAAATGAAAACTGCTTTTCACTGCCTGCAGCCATAGTTATGTTGTATGACTATATTTTTGCAATATTTACAAAATAGAATTAGATAAAAAGTTCTTTTACTTCAGTCAAAGAAAGTCAGCAAGTTTTGTAGGATGCTTTCCTTGAAAATAGATCTGTAAGGAACTTTACTGAAGGACTGTTAAACCAAGTCTGAAATAAGCTTTAAAAATGATGATGTCTGTTATATACTGAAATATTTTGTGCAATTAGGTTCTATAATCTAATTTTGCCTTATTTGTATAAGGAATACTGTTTAAAACAAACAAACAAGCAAAAACCAACACCAAAAGCAAAGCCAAATAGTTAGTTGTAATTGTTGGACAAGTATTTATTACTTAATTCTGTAAATTTTAACTGTAATATATTTCATTCTTTCTTTTGACAGTATTACCTAGTCACACATGTGGCAACCCAGGAGAAATACCTAAAGGAGTACTTCATGGAACAAGATTCAACATTGGAGATAAAATCCGATATAGCTGCATCTCTGGTTACATCCTAGAAGGCCATGCCATGTTGACATGTATTGTGAGTCCTGGAAATGGTGCATCATGGGATTTTCCAGTTCCTTTTTGCAGAGGTAAAAATGAAGGCATGAAATATCTTTTAAATATTCAGACAATATTTAAGAAGCTGATTAAATAAATTTATTTGGAGGTGGTTTGATTTTTTCCTTTTTTTTCCTACTTTCTAAATAGAAGTGTAGTAATGTCCTGTCTAAAAATCTACATCATTTAAAACCTGTAATAACAAAAGCAATAACTCCAGATGTTAGCTCCTGGTCTTTTTTTTATTATTTTTGTTTACATGGGACATAGATACATCAATTTGATAGCAGGACCTGGCAAATGATTTTTCAAATTCCTGCTTTGGAAAGTTTCTGCCAGGAAAAGGCTTCAATGATGTAAACTTTGAAGGGTGGTCTAGTCTCTCTGAATCCCACTTCTGCTCAAAGTATGGATAACTTCAAAGTTGTGTCAGATTTCTCAGTGTTTTTCCCAGTTGAAAATTTAATATTTCCATGGATACAGATCTTAAAGCCTTTCTGGAAACCTGTTATGGTGTCTGGATGCCCTCATTCTTATGTCCAATTTAAATTAGAATTTTATAAATTATGTCAATTTTCTCTTCTTCTGTTGTGGGTCTGTGAAAAGATTCTGCCTCCATTTTTCCTAAACTGAACGCTGCAGTAAGATTTTCACTTAACCTTCACTTGTCCAAGCTGAAAAAAAAAAAAACAACGAAACATTTTCTTCATCCTCTTTTTTTCATACATCACATTCTTCAGCATCTTGAAAATTTTAGTGGCCCTTCTCTGGACTTTTTCTAGTCTGCCTATGTCAGAATCTCTTTAATTCTGGAGAACGCTGCATTGGATAAAGTATTCCAGATGTGGCCTCCTGAGTGTTGAGCAGATTAACTCTCTCTCTTTAGCTGCTGGTTATGTTCTTGCTCATGCAACCCAATGTGAAGTAAGCTTTTAATACTGCAGAAGTGCACCACAGACTCAGCTTGTGTTTCATCAGGAATTCAGGTCCTTTTTTTTGGAGCTGCCACCCAGCAAACAATTTTTGCATGGGATGATGCTGTCTCAGGTATAGAACTTTGCAGTTCTGTTTTGGAATTTCAGGAGAATTCTGTCATCTTCCAGCTTGTCAAATCCTGTCATAAAAATCTGTCTGAATGGCAGTACTGCCCTTCAGGGTGCCATCTGTAAACCTTTTCAGGATGTATTCAGTCCCCTACTCCAGACTGTAATATATAAATGTATTATATAAATTCAACCCCACTTTGAAAGTTTAGGAAGTGCTCCAAATCACTGAACACTAGTTTGACTTTAAACAATTGGCCCTTGCTGTCTCAGCCTGATGGTCCAGACATTTTCCACTCACAAATTAGTCTACCCGTCCAGTACATATGCCCTCAATTTGTCTACAAGGACATAGTGGAGAACAGTTGTGAAAACTTCGTTGACATCAAGCTAAATCCTTTCATAAATGGAAGCAGTGAGATAGTCAAGAATGATTTATATTGGCAAAGGCTGGCTGTTCCTGTTCACCTTTGAGTCCTTTGTGTGCTTGTGAATGGTTTTCATAAACACTTTCACCATAATTTTCTGAAGGTCTGAGGTGAACTTGACAGATAGATAGTTGCTAGGATCCTTGCTTTTTTTTTGAAAATGAGAAATAAAAAATTAATTTTTTTCTGGCCATGAGGTATCACCCTTGGATTATCACAACCTTTCAGAGATGATACACTGCAGCCTCGCACTGTGGCACACCAAGAAGCCCTGGGTACACGCAGTCAAGTACCATGAACTTGCACATATCCTGTTTATTTCTATAATTCCTTTTATTGTCTCTCCTGTGCTGTGGCTAGTACTTTCCTTCATAAAACTTCTCAATTTTATTGAGAATTGGGGGACCTGAGGGTAGCCTAATGAAGAGAGATGCAAAGGGGACACTGAGTGTCCCAGTCTTTTCTATGTTTTCATCCCAAGGTCACTTATCCTACTGATGCAGCAGACCACCATGTCCTTCATTTTACTTTTGTTGTTTTTCCACCTACAGAATGGTTTCTAGAAATGGCTACTCTTCCCATTCCTCACTGGTTTAATTTCATTTGAGCTTCATCCTTTCTCCTTTGATCTCTGTATTCCTGAGCAACACGTTTCAGTATAGAATGTGGTGGTGGTGCTAGGTTGGCAATTGGATTTGATCTTAAAGTTATTCTATTCCTTAGTGATTCTATGATTCTATAACCCTTTCAAGTACCTTGTCTCTGTTTTCACATTTCATACACTGTTTGGGTTATTTATTTTTTTTTTTCATATTTCAGTTTAAACATCTCAGTCAGGAATTTCCTGCTCAGTCCCAGCAGCCTCCTGTGATGTTTACATATATGCACATAAACAGATGCAGCATTCCTGAGCTGTAAGAAAGTTGCTCTTGAAGTCAAACAAGCTCTGCTGGGCCCCTTATCCCTTCAAGGCCATGAGGTCTTGTTTACTACTTCACAAATAAGTTGAAATATGCTAGGCTGAAATCCAAGAAGTTGATTCTATAACTTATCTTCCTCACTTGCACAATAAGCTAATGCTTAGTGTGACCAAAGCTTATTTTAATGGCTCTTTGCTCCTACATCTAGTTGGCATGTCCAATGCCTGCATTAATGAAGTTATTCCCAGTGACCTCAGAATTGCATTGCTCTGCTGTGCTGTCATCCACAGAGGTGTTGAGGTGGTTAAAGTTTCCAATGATAACCAGACCCTTGTCTGTGAAATTTCTAGTACTTTAAAGCTTTCAACAACTGCTTCATCAGATGGTCTATAGCAGATACTCACCATAATGATATGTCTCTTGACTTTCCCTTCTCATTCTAGCCCACAGAAGCTCAAGAGCTTGTAGCCTATAGTGGAGCAGAGACCTCTGTTAATTCAGCATCTTGGTTTCTGTAGGGTTCAGCCAGTCCTTTTCTTTCTGCATTTCCTAAGAGCCTGTCTATCTATTGCAGCCCTGCAGTCAGGTGAACTGTCTCACTAAGTCTCTGATCTTCATAACACCACAGCTCTGTGACTTTATATGCACTTCTAGTTTGTCCAGTGTGCTTCCCATGAAGCACATTTTTCAGTACAAGCATTTCAACTGGGCTTCCAGTCAGGTTGCTTTCTGAGAGTGTGGGAGAGAAACATTCATTGCTCTGTCCTATGTTCTTCCCTGGACCTGTTCTCCCACTTGCCCTTAGGTTTTTGCCTGTCCTCCCACCAAACTTTGTTTAGAAGCCTCTTCACTAGGTCAACAAAACTGTTCCCCTGTTCAGCCAGGCAGATCCCATGTTTCCCCTCCTGTACTAATTCCTTAAAGAGAACTCTGTGATAAAAGAGGTCAAAGCCTTGTTGCCAAGCACTGGCTCCTTGGTCAAGTGCTGTTCTGTAGGAATCTGATAGTCCTACCCAAGCTTTTCCCCTTGTATTAAGGAGAACTCCTCTGGTCTCCTGTGCTCTTCACTCTGATCTCATGCTCTGTGGACACTTCACTGCTCACAGTCTCCCTTGGCAGTATTATTCGTACCCATATGGATGACCAACAAAGGGAAGTTATTGTATCCTGTAATAATTTGTAAAGGTTACTTGTGCCCGAAGAGTCTTACAATGTAATTCCTCACAAAAGGGAAATATTTTATAATTTTTGTGCTGAAAAAAAAAATACAAGGGTTAATAATCAAAAAACAACAGACATTTTGGTAATATTCATT